>OW679197.1:134718833-134910178 GCA_940337035.1 Agriotes lineatus | reverse complement strand
GTGATTCATCAAGATAACGAAAGGTATTTTTTATTGAAGCAGAGTTTCAGTCAGGCTCCATAAAGGATGACAAGATATTTAACAGATCAAACACAAAATCAGAACAAGCGAATTTTGCATCTTACAGAAAAAAGAATAAGACGACAGGAATTAAAAGAGCGTAGAAGATAATTTATGATTCCCTTTAAAGCAAGCTAACTTATATCTTAAAAACATTTAAAAGCCTCTCTTACTGAGGCATCAGTATTATACTGCAATGCAAAGAAGTGTCTCGACAAAGCAAAAATTAAAGTAGTTAAAAAAATGGAACAGTCCTCTACTGAAATGTTTCATGTAACAGGATAAAATACATTATGGAAAATATAAACGCCAAGGGCCGACCGAATGCAAGGGATGGTAATAATATTATGTAAAATGGAGCACAATACGAGTTATGCAACTGGAAAGGTAACTTTACGTATACAAACATCTTTCGTGCAGATTATACACATTGTCGCGAATTCGTCTAATGTCGGGGTGACTGACAATCATTTTTGTCAAAATACACTTATACACGAAGCTACTGTTGCGAAATTGATCAAAAAATTTAAATATAAATAACTACATTCATCTACTGCCGTTTACAGAACAACTTAAGTCTTATAGGGTTATTTATTAACTACTAAATTCTCAGTTCAGTTTGACCAAGGAAATTCGGTAGGCATTCTTATAATTTCTAATAAGCCTATCAGAGCAGCCTTTAATTTCGGACTTTTAAGTCACTTACTAGAAAGTGACAATTCATAATCGCGTTATACTGCTATGTATTCTACAAGTTTGTAAGTTTCACACGTCAAAATATGTTAAACAGTCAACACCTCTCAAATTATCTCTAATGAAGTTTACAGCTCTACTAAAAGGAATTTTCTCCAGGCTACACGTATTTTAAGCCTAATTTTTGTGACCGAGTTGTAATAGTTGCGCTTCTGATCACGTACTAATGATCTAGCTTAGCTCAATTTTTTGGCCTAGGAGGTAACCCCTGCATAAACTTACCTTTGTGTTTCCGTGAGATTCAAATACTTCCATCTTCCCAGAGAAAGGCACGTTCTAAATACCGATTTTCAGCCGCGTGTTGTTACTCTAATATGACCATTTTGCCTACGAAATTCTACCTTAAAAATATTTACGATACAAATTGCCTATGGCTAACTAAAGTACAGTCTATTCGTACAACCGCGTATAGTTCATTTTCACAAAAGAACGCAAATCGTAACAACATGGAGAAACTATGCCAAAAATATGGCAATTTTACTAATGCAGAGGATAACTTCAATTACCAATTAATAATCCAAAAAGTTGCTTTCAAATAACAAACTCAAATTTGATCGAACTTATATAGGACCGATCAGTCGCACATCAGGCCCCATCCTAAATAAAAAGTGTCGCCATTTAGAAATAAAGACTTGCCGACAAATTCAGTTTGCGAGGGGCAAAGCTACTTACAAGTAAGTTGCACCAGAATTCGAGGGTGCGGTGTTAGAAATTTTTCCGAGAACTTAAGCCATTTACAAAAAAGGGAATGCGCTTATGCTGAAATTTAAAAATATGGAAAGGTAGAAAAAGTATTTAAATAGCCAGATAAATCTTAGAGTATATTTGATACCCTTCTTTGCAAGTTTAAGTTAACTGCAGTAATAAATTTAAATTCTCTGTACATTAAATGAAAATCTGTGAAAATCATTCCTCATGTCTCGCAAAGAAATGGACTATCCGGAGAGTGCTCTGTCTCTCTGAAAACCAATTTTGCAATATTTTACGATTAAACTATTATCAATTTAAAATCGACAATTTATTTCTCAAAGCAATAATAATATCTTTTCAAAGTTTTTGCATATTTTATTCTTGCTACTTTACAGTGAGTAACCTAGTTTATATTCTGTACCACGCGCTGTACCATTAAAGCAAAAAACAGATGGAAAGTCATCATGATAATACTACAAAAATTGAGAGCAAAGAAATGAATCTCTAGCAGCGCAGTACTTTCTGAAATGCTTGCTTAAAGACAAATCCCGGAAGATTATAGTTTCTCGATCGAGGCTAGAAGTTCGAGTTGTGATGGATAGATGATCAATCAAACGCTAACGTGCTAATTATAAGGGTCTAATAAAGTTATTGTTCACTAAAGTAATTCCCAAGTCCGAAGTGGTTAAACTTTATAATCTTATTACACAGGGGTTTACGTAATTTGTTAACCCCTAATAAACGCGCATTACGTCGTTGAACGATTTGCAGGCCATGGGTGCTTTAAAATGTGCTTAAGCCTGAAAACAGCCCAGGCAAATGAGAAAGAATTAGGAGACTAATTCGGACGGCTGTTGAAACGGCATTTATTTTAATTAATTCGCGAAAATGGATCTTCGGATAAGCGAACCTTAAGGAACTGGAGAAATAAAACAGTAGTACAAATTTCAGGCAAGCTTGTATATAAATTGGATTGCTTACGGCTATGTGAAGATTAACACAATGGTGCAGTATACTTTTGTTTCTAGTTTGCAGCAAGAACCATGTGTTTTTATAGCAGTAAAACTTATCACTTGTATCCATGAGAACCATGTTGTCTTCATCAAAAGACCATATTTAGTGTTCGTAAGTGTATTATTTCTATTACTTGCGTACCTATACAAAATAAACCGATTCAGAAATACTTCAATCGCAGCTATTAATGGAAAAATTGAAAACGTCATTCTCAGGAAGACCAAATCGTTTAAAAGCTCTATGTGGCGGCAATTTGAAAATAAATGTTCCGAGAATATGTGCACTTTTGATGAAATCGTGAGTCTAGACAGTATTGCTAATGGGTTGATCAATTATGGATTTACCAAGAATCAATCGAATGGAAAGGAAAATAATTATTTGGGAAATAGCCCACAAATTATATTTCGAGTTCATGATTGTACTCAGAAAATTGGTCGCTCAAGATTTTTTGCTTTTTAGCAACGTCCCTCGAAAAACTAGCGAACGTTTTCTAAAATAATGTGAAAGAATAATTAGACTCTATTGTAAGTATATGGTTATTCCGAGGTCAGAGAAATTATAAAGGAAGATGTTATTCGAAAATATATTTATGGAGTATGTGTGTTTGAACTTTAAACTTTTAACATCAGGGACTACTCGGAAAGTG
Organism: Agriotes lineatus; assembly: GCA_940337035.1. Lineage (NCBI taxonomy): Eukaryota > Metazoa > Arthropoda > Insecta > Coleoptera > Elateridae > Agriotes > Agriotes lineatus. Next base: position 134,907,015 of record OW679197.1, on the reverse strand, counting down.
AGTTTCATTTGTAATTTTAGTAATAGATAATCACAGATACTAAATGAGTCACGAGGTGTGTATAAAATTAGATCTTGCTAAAGGCAAAATATATGATTACGATTCATGGTTGTGTAAGAAGGTACAACAACTAATCAGAAAATGTTACTACCAATTACAACAATATGAGGCCATAACTCTAATAAAGAGACGCGAGAGGCAAATAAGTATGTTATTAAAATAATGTACTCAATTGCCAATACTTCTAGTGGCTACAATATGCAATAACTTATTGGCGTGTGTACTCAAAAGTATGTGTGACATATAAAAAGAGATAAAATATTATTATGAAAGGATCGCTATTAAAATAATTTACAGCAAATTCACATTCCGTATCGGTAATCGGGCCAACACAGAACAGAACTTGAGCGATTCTGTGTGAATTTAATAATGGCAAAGGATATTACCCGTGTGTTACCCTACATATTACGCAAATTAAATTAAATGCAGAGTTTGAGCTCTCCTGGTCTGAAAGTACTGATTTATGCGGCCTCGCCAAGGGGTGTCAGAAAAAGTTGTGAACGACATTACTTTTGTGAACTTAAATTTTCATATTTTAAATTTTTATTAATACAAAATCTAACGAGAACTAATATATTTCTTTGATTGAATATTTGACATTACATAAGGTCACCTATTTCCACTTTTTACGTTCAAGCTAAATTTTCTTTGAAATCGTAGTTAAAAATATTAGTTGTGAGGTCGTTTACAAGCCAACTTAATTTAGGTTGCTTTATGTACAAATTTATCTTGCAGGACCACTCAAACATGTTCAAAAACTATAAGGTTTTAAATTCCTAAATATTGCTTTAATGGTTATAGTCTTCAAAGCTTTTTATGTATCTTAACGTTATTGACAATTAGAGCCCGTTGTTAGTCAAATATCTTGCGCATTTTAGCCAGTTTCAAACAAAAACACTAGTCTATCATCCATTATTACACATATACCGGCCGGGAATCATAGCTCAGTGGTTAAGCATTCTGCCTACTGATTTACTGTTCGAGAGTTCGATCCCCGATCCCGGTCAGGTTTTTAAAAATAAAAAAAAATGCGGATAAAAACCTCTACAGAATGCCATCATTCGGAAGTGATGCAAAGCCGTGGGTCCGATGTTACTACGATGTGTAGGATGTAAAAGTACCCTTGCTAGAGTTGGAACTCCTTATTCTCGGCAAAATTCTAAGTAGGACTAAGGACCTGGTACTCTGCATGCCTAGACCTTATCCATGGGGTTGACAAAAAGAGCCTATAAAGCCCTACTTGCTTGACATAAGTCTTCTCAAAACTGATACTACTACTACAACACATATACCGAGTGTCCATTCTCAAACTCTAACAAAGGAATTTTTGCATTAGACGTTCTTGATTCCTGCTCGCCAATTACACTGACCGGGAAGCTAATTGTATTAATAGAAAGATAAATTATTGTGCATCAAAAAACACTAATAATAATATTATTGACTTATTCAGTATGGAGAGCATGGAAAAATACTTAAAAAAATCTGGTGCGATACAGACACACAACTTCCTTTTACAGTGATCTTATAATTAGCCAAAAATTTGATTTTTAATTTTTAAGCATTTGTCGGAAATTTTCAAAAATTGTAAATTTTAGGGAAACCATTTTCTCTAAAGCTGAATTAAAAAATGTAATAATATACTGGGTGTTCTATTTAAAATAGGAGTTAATAAAAAAATGGGGAAAAAACAAAAGAAACCCATTTTAGAGGTATTCAACTGGAAAACCACCTATCATCAATAAACATTAGAAGTTTGAAAAAATCGAAAAAAACTGAAAAATCACAAGAGTAAACACCATACTTCCGGTTATGCGATTTTCTTCAAAAGTTTTCTGTCGCATCTAGATAGTACATAAAACTTATATATGAAGTCTCAATGCCATAGCTCTTTTCTTTTTTGAGATCTTTTGTTCACAGGCCGGCAGACAGACAGACCAATGAACAAAAACATGTTTTTTTTGTTCAGGGGACTCTAAAACGTGAAGATCCGTTGAAAACTCAATTTCGAATTTTTGGGGTAAATTAAATACTTCCTTTATTGTAAAAGGAAATAACTAGAGTGCACAATGTTCAATACCTGTGTTAGATATGAAAGTGGATACCTGGTACCTTAGCTTTTTCTGAAGCTCGGATGACTGTCTACCGCATCTAAATGTTGATACATCCTTACTTCTGCATATGTTTTCTGTTAACTGCCTTTCCTGAATGGCCTCTATAATTCCCATACTCCATAATTTTCTCTTCTCTGTCTTTGAGTGGATAAACAGTTGTTCTCTTTTCACTAAACCGTTTAAAAATGGATCTACTTCCATTTCGTCTTTCCTGTCTATATTTCTTACTCTGTTCATCATTGAAGTTTTACAGCAGCTTGTCCAATACCTCATTTCCATTGGATAGAGTCTATTTCTAAACTGATTTGATAACGCCCATACCTCTGCTTTGTATGTCACTGTACTGCAATTCGCTTTTTAGTAGCTTTTCAAATCCTACCATTCCATAGTACTCCATATAGTTGTTTGACTAGGATTTTCTTTTTCTGGTTTTATGTTGTACATCTTTTTTGTCTCTTCCATCGGTTGTTAGTGTGGTCCTGAACTACTTATATTGTGCCGTGTTTCTGATAGTACTCTTATCTGTTTGTAAATCATGTCATTCCGCTGCTACAGCCATATGCTGCCTTTTATGTAGTCGTGTTGATCTTCTGCTACAATCCACGAATAGTAGCCTATACATAATTTATAATCTAATTTAATACACACGGTTTTGCACCTTCCTTGCCAGTTTTCGAGAACGTTATGAATATATATTTTAAAAAGTGTTGAGAAAGTGCAGTATCTTATCCACTACCTTATTTATCATGAATTCTTCAGATAGGTTTTTTGCTGCTTTGATTGTACTCTGATTTTCTTTGTAAGTACGCTTTTTTTCTTTCATTGCTCCCAACGCTTTCTTCACTGGTACACTATCGTATACCTTTCTCAAATCAACGAATATTATAAGAAGAATCCATTTGGTTTAATTTTTAACGTCTTGAATTCCTTTTTAGATAATTTCCAGCCTTCTCCTTTCAGAAACCTCCAGTAAGCAGTTCTACGGATACCCTTTATTTCTTTTTGGCTCGATTTCCTTTCCTGCTTGGTATTTCTCTAAGCACCACTACGCGAGCTATGATGATTTTGAGGACTTCGTGGTACTTGGCACTCAAACTTGTTTGTTCGAACATATTTTTATCTGGATTTTTTATAAAAATATTAAAACAATTAGGGAGATTACTAATATAACAAGTGATATTGTAAATGATGGTAAGTCTAGAGGGCATGGGAAGTGCCCATCTTTTGGCTTTTGTCGCTTTATTAGATGTATATATGATATGTCTATGAAGAATGCACTTATACATACAGAACTGTAAAAGGCTACATTGCGTGCTTGATTCAAAGGTCAATGTTTTAGCGTTATAAAGGTGCAACATTCGGCAAGCAATTATATTCTTGCAATTTAGTAAGAATAACATGGAATAAATGTCAAAATGGCTGACAGTAGTTCAGAGTACTAAAGTAATTATAATGGGACGGCAAAAAGTAGAATTTTTCTAATGCACCCAGAACTTGCAATCCTTTATAATCATTCGGTACTATAAACCATTGTTAGCTTAACATTTTGTCTAGTTAATTGCCATTTTAGATGTATAAGAAATTACAAAACAAAAACTGATTATTAAATGTGTTCTATTGGAAGTAGACGAAATACTAGAGAAAATCATGCATATGTTTCTCTATAGTATTGAGTGTAGGTATATCGTCTTGTATACAAAAAATACAACACCAAAATAAAAATAATAATGATTAACATTATAAACAGACGTTTCTAGACTCATAAATATCTTCAAGTTACTAACTGCAATAAACATTAATTAAAAATTGTTTTGATAAGAAAATGATGCCGCTTGTCTTATTAAAACTAGCTAAAGCACAAATACCATTAAAAATGCGTAGTATCAAATATTTCGAATCAATTTGGAAGCCGACAGGTGGAATTATTTCTTATAATATCGTTTATGTTCTTGGTATTTGTTATTGCGGTTTTATTTGCATTTCAAATTAAATGCCTATTAATTAATAGTGCGAAAAATGTGTATCCCAGATGTGCAAAATTTCATTTAATTAGAGTGGGATACAATTAACTTTAGGGAGTAATGTTTGCTACCCACCTTTACTTTAATATGCATGTGGGGTTGGAACTCCTATATCGATTAGCTATGATAAAATAAATTTTACACATTGTCTTAAAAAGTGAACGAATTTATTATGTGGCTTATGACCTTCAGGCCACAGACAATAAGACAAAATTTATAACAGTACTCAAATTGTCACAGATTACACACATTATCCATCTTGAAACAATTTAATTAGTTATTCTTTTAACAGCATAAGTGTTTATAATTACGAGACTTTGTTCTCAAGTTTAATCGCCATGCACAAGTACATCGCATTGTCAGATTTCCGGAGTACAGAAGTCGTAATGTTGAAAGTACCATAAGGAAAAGCGGGTAAGCGCGACTTGGAGAAATCCAAATGCACGTTCTTTCCGTGGTGGTTGCCCTACAAAATACCTTAATTAGCAGCAGCAATAGACGTATAGATAAAAAATAAATTGCAGTTTACTCATTAATGGTACCTAGTTAATCAGGGAAAACAACATGTTATAAAAATATTAACAAACTGACAAACGTAAGTAGCTTCAGCGTACTTTTGGAATGGGACAGGTATCAGCTGCAAGTCCAATGGAACCCATAACTTCAGCTCGAAGTGGCCCAAGATAGTCACGCAACATTCGACAAAGGGTATCAGAGACACTGGCAAGCTGCCGCCACTTGCCATTTGCCAACATACGGACGGATGTTTTAGCCTGAAAATCGTGATAAGGAATATTAGAAAAACAGAAGCAGGTTGACAATGCAGTATTTCAAATTACCTATACCTTTAAAATAACTGTGCGAAGGAGTTTGAGACAGGACTGGGTGTACGACAAGGTGGTACACTAAGCCCTCTTCTGTTTATTCTAATATTGGATGATGTGATCAAACAAGTTAAGACAGAAGTGAGAAAATGTCAAATAGGATATTATAAAATGGAACCAATCTTCTTGACAGAATTGGCCTACGCGGATGATATGCTTATAGTAGCCAAAACTGAGGAAGATCTGCCACACAATCTAGAGTTATGGGATAGGGCACTTAAGGACAGAAACATGGAGATCAGTGCAGAGAAAACCAAAACAATGGTAATAGCAAAAGAGCAGGAAGAAATAGAAATAGTACTGAGGGGAAGACTATTAGAACAGGTGAGCAGTTTCAAGTATTTAGGGGCAACTATAAGTGCAGATGGAACGATTGAAGGAGAAATTAATAACCGAATAAAGGCTACCAATAGACTGTATTACGCAATGAGCAATGGCTTTATTAACAAAAAAGAAATTTCCAAAGAAACAAAAAAGAGTATCTACAAGACAATATACATACCCACTCTTATATATAGCAGTGAAACATAGGTGATAAATGGAAAACAAAAAAGCCGGCTACAAGCAATGGAAATGAAATTCCTCAGAAGAATCCAAGGAGTGCCAAGGGCAGACCGGATAAGAAATGACGTAATAAGGCAAGATTTGGACTTAAAGTCTGCAAAACAAATTACAGAAGAAAACCAACTGAGATGGTTTGGCCACATAATCCGGATGGAAGACCAGAGCTGTGCAAAAATAATATGGAACGCCAGGGTAGCAGCAAGAAGACCAAGGGGAATGCCCAGGATCAGCTGAAACAAGGAAATAGAAAAACACATACAAGCAAGAGGATCACACTGGCAAGAGGCCAGTGAAATAGCCAGGACCAGGAAAAAGTGGAGAGCATTTACAAAATCCCAACCCCTACCTTGGCACCAGTAATGGTACAAGAGGTCACTGGATTAAGTTAAGTAAGTCAAGTTAAGAAGCAGGTTGACAATGCAGTATTTCAAATTACCTATACCTTTAAAATAACCGTGCGAAGCAAAGGTGTATGTTGAAATAAAAAAAAATCCTTAAAACGTTCTAACACACATATTATAAGGTATACATATTTTAATAAATAATGATTTTGTTTAATTTAAAATGTATAAACTAGCTGAAATAATCTAAATTGAATTTGTAATTATGAGGCTTACAGAGGCAGAGAGTATTGAAATATTTATTGTGATTGAATATAGGGCAACTTTGAGAAAGACGATAGAGTTAACTTAATTAATACCAACGCTTTGTCAGCTCTGGAAGGTTATAGTTTGCAGTCCTGAAAGAAGAAGACGTTAATTCACAACAATTACAAAATATAATGACGTACTACACAAAAGAAATAACAGAAAGTATTGAAGGAAAGGTGATTGTGAAGGCGGTAGAAAAAAAAATCGTAAACAACAGCGGGATGTAATCGGGGTGTTCCCAAAATAACAAAAAGTTTTCATAAGATCATGTAGAAAAGTACGGAATGTAGAGGAAACGCAAATGTCATTAAATCAAAAACATCTACTAAATCAAAAGCCAGAAGAAATTCCCAATATAATTCGGGATGAAATGAACAAATTCCAGAATAAAAAATAATAAGAGAAACGCTATGGTTACAGAGATGAAAAGTTAGAAAGAAATGTGTTAGTAGGCATAATAAAACCGTTACTTGATAGTGCTTGAACAAGAGGATTATACCAAGCAAAAAGTTCTTCCACACGGTAACGGTGGATATAACAGTAAAATAAGTCAGAGTTATATGGTCTCCCCGAACATTTTTCTACAATTCTGGAGTGTGCATTAAAGGTGGTATATGGTATGATGGTAAAGTAGAGCAGTATCACTGGATGGTGAATATCCTAATTATGTGAAATTACCGATAATATTTTACTGACTGTATCAAAGATACATTACGCTTAAAGATAGTCAATACGCAATGACGATAGATGACAAGAATGCATATATAAAAGCGTAAAATTATAAGAAACTATATTCTAAATAAACAAATAATACTTGGTGTGGCTGATATCAAAGAAGAATTGGTCTTAGTTGGAGCACTAAAGTGATTACCTAGTTACTACCAAAAGTGATCTCTTGGAGATTTTAAAGAGGACCAATGGATTTCGCCACTAATAGCATACGATGCAGATACTTTATTAACAACACGGTGCAGATACCAATAAAATGGTGAATGTTTGAGATGCCATTTAGATCGAGAGCACTGCATGAAACAAACAACGCGATTACAATAGATAGAAGGAATATAATGTAGACCATAACCAGATGTATCGATAATATGTGACAGTGATGGCAAAAAAATTATGACTATATCTATTGAGCAACGTTTTGCAGTGGTGAGTCTCTCATTCGTAAAATTACAACTGATATAAGGGCTAGTTGATCGAAGGCAAGCGTGTTTTGAAGAAATAATGAAGAAATATCCTAAATGGCAATCTGAGGTTTTGATATATCGATGTTGTATTTAAACAAGGATATTTCATACATTATACCAACAATATGGAATTCCTTCAAATTATGTGTTTTGCTGTCTGAACCAAGTGTCCTCACTTAAATACATTAGAAATCGGGGTGTCCTAAAGCGGTCAGCAATATCTTCAGATGTCGTGAGATTTGGTTTTATTTTATGGGGTTGCATAAAAAATAGAATCTACATAAATAGAGCCAACATTGTAATTTGAACAGAAGTCACAGTAGAAACAGCTAAGTGTGGTTTGGAAGAAGTTAGTTACTTGACAAGAACGCAATGGTCATCAAACTGAGCATTTTTTATAGATATCGCTCTGGAATTTGTAAACTTGTTCTACTAGTAACTAATCACTATATCCGAAAAGATTTTTTTCCAGGAGTATAATGATTTTCAAAATGAATATTTATGATATTTATTATTTTGGAACTTCTACTAATCTAGTTGTATTAAAAACTGTTTGGAAGATTTTTTTTTCTTTCCAGGAACACAGTGGTCCTCAAACTGGACATTTGTTATAGCTATTGTTTTGTAAGTTTTATAAAACGTGCTGTTACAAAGTTGTGTTCAGAATACCATTTCAAGATAAATATAGAGTCTATTTGGGCATGTGCATCCTACGCCGGGCGACCTAGTTTTCTCGGCGTAGACCCACGCTAAGTCATGACGAGTATTAATGCTTTTCCTAGGGATAAAAAGCGAATAGAAGCGTTGAAATAGTGGCTGATAAACTTCAAGGAGAGTTTGAACTTCTGCTGATATTGTGTTGGTAAAGCGGCAACGCCATTAGAACGCAGTTATAAAGGCATCGCCGTGAAAATCTACGAGAACCAGATCCATGTATTTCGCAACTAGTATTCGTTAGTCATCACTACAGGTAGGTGACTTCATATCATATTCTTGTGATCGGTGTGCACTGCGCCTGAGCAGGTACGGAGGAGATTATCAACACAAAGGGGTCATTAGAGACAGCTGTCGGTGTGATTTAATATTTTTGTTCTGAGCACTTGTGCTGTGGCGTCTGCGTAGGAGACTGGTATCACAAACGCGTCTTATAAGCAACCGTCGGAGTATGAGTTAACCATTAGTAAATATAAATGTATAGTAAATAAAGCTACTCGCAGAGTGGCTTAGTATTTATCCTGTGCTTATTTAACATTGTTTCTCTTACATCCAGTGTAGATATTTGTTGTTAATGTGTGTTTAAACTAATTGGCTTTTTAATTGAGTACATTTTTGGAGCGAATGTGTTCAGCTTAGCACGAATCCAAGCCAACTTTTAAGTTTACTGCAACAAGGGCGTTCCTCAACCACGAACTGGGATAAATGAAATAAGAAATGATTCATTGCTATTGAACTACATCAAAATCACAAATTTTCTACATTCCCTTAGTTACTACTCTAATTCACTAACTCGGTTAGCAAGGGTGGTACCTTACATTGCCGCTAAAATTAAATATGTACTCTTAAAATTTAAAAAAATACTACCCCATGTGAGTAGCGATCACTCAGACCCTCACACTGTCGATACAGGAGGAAAAGCTGTTTTGATTTAACACTTTCTTCAAGAAACCGCCACAACGCAAATGGACATAGATGTGCCCATGTGAAAAAAGAATGAAATTTATTTCATCTCCAATAATTACAAACTGATTTCACTGACGTTTCAGTACGAAATCGCTTGCAAAGAGGGAGAGACCACAGATTAGTTCGAGCAAAAATAAATGTAAACCATAAAACTGAGAAAAATAAGCTGAGGTCCAAACACAAATTTCCAGCTTTGGAAGAACTCACAAAGAAAAACGACGAATACCAAGAACAACTGGAAAAAACGTTAAAATGTTCTAATTTAACAGAAATGAACATAGAAAGTTTGTCGGATAAGATTACGCCAGACATTAAAGAAACGCAAAACGACACCAAGAGAAAGCAAGTGATAGACAGAAACAACAACGTTAATAGAAAAGACACCAAATGAGCAGAGACTCGACTACATACAAAGAGCTTAACTAAACAGTTGAAAAGAAAATACGGAAAATATTAAAACTTAGAGCACGAAAATATTCGAAGAAACTATTCAAAATAATGCAAACATGAAGGCCTTTAGGAAGAAACTGGCATCGGAGAAAGAAAAATCGGGTAGTTGCCCTAATATCATTTCAGAAGGTTGTTGCTAAAATAGTGGAAGATATTTAAACACAATTATACAGTTCAACTGTCTATGAACCCCAGATTGTACGGCCATTAGTTGTGAATACAGGTTCTGAAGAAATTACAGATATTACTATATCCGAAATACATATAGCACTAAAGCAGATGAAAAACCGGAAATCACATGGAGAATATAAAATAACACACTAATGGAAGCCTTAAAAGAACTTTTTAATAAATATTTCGATGAGGAAATGATGTTAAAAGAATAACCAGATGCGAACGTTGTCTTAATATTACCAAAGGGAGATTACGCCAGCATAGCAAATTATCACCCCATAAACTTTCTTCAAGTATAAATTATTTGCATGAATAACCACAAATAGATGAACATCTAATTTCGACTCACATCAACCAGTTGAACAAGCAGGCTTCCGGAAAGGCTTAATCACTTTAGATGCCCTTCAGGATATAAAATTATTAATAGAGAAGACCAACGAGTATAACATCGCAGTCCATCTAGCTTTCTCAGATTTCCAAAAAGCTTTTGACTCTCTCCACAGAACATGAACATTTCTAAGGGCTATGGATGGTGTCAGAATAGACTCTAGGTATTTACAACTAATTAAGAATATATATGAATCTGCATGGTTTCAAATCAAGATAACACAACCGACAAAATTAAATCAAGAGAGGTATCCCTCAAGGTGATCAATGTTTCGAAAGCTTTTCATTCGACAGCTAGAAAATGTATTTAAACGTCTACTACGGGATCAGAAAGAAATTAAAATATATGGCTGCTGTCTAGATTACTACGATTTGCAGACGACATTATTCTTATAAATAATGATCTATAGTAGTTAAAAACGATGTTGCAGCAACTGAGTCAATCGTCGAGTTCAATGGGTCTAAAGATAAACAAAACAAAAATAATGAGTTAAAACAACGTCCAAATAGAAATAGAACCTTGCTACCCTCGTTCGCTTCGCTCACTCAGGCATCAAACGGTCCTCGGTAGTGTAAATCTTACCTACATCCTTTGTAAAGTAATATACTATTATTCTACGGAGGAAAGAATGCAGTTGATAAAATGGTAAAAATTTGTGATGCTTATTTTTAATGAAATTACGGTTCATATATTGCATTTTAAAATAAACGCATTTACATACTTTGTGGGCGTGGCGTATCCTTAGAAACCAAAAGGTAACAATCACATCCTCCTGGAAACTGCAACACCGCATTGCGCATTAAAGTAAATTTAATGTATTTGAGAACCCTGAAGTTTCCTTGAATTTGAAACGCAAAGTATGTGTGTGACGTATGTATTGCAAGTTACAAATTACGGTCTTGAAACCGCCACATTGACCGAGAGCAATGCAAATAAATTGAGAGTAACGCAAAAAGCACTAGAACGAAGAATTTTGGAAATTAGCTGGATTGACAAACTATTTGAAATGAAGAGATTAGAAAGAAAACAAACATTACTAATATAATGCACCGCATACCACAGCTGAAGTGGAAATGGGTGAGACATGTCACTAGACTAGACTCAAACAGATGGGAAGTAAAATTAACCCACTGGTCGCCGAAATTCATGGTCGGATTGGTCAGGCAGCAGCCACATTCGCCTCGCTCAGGTGGTGCGTCTGGAAGAAGAGAAATATCCGCCAACACCAAAATTCGTCTATTTTGAACGCTGATCGTACCAATCCTGCTGTATTGATCGAAAACATGGACACTGCTTCAATCGGACCTCAACAAGCGGCGTTCCACTCCGCGACCATCTGCGAAACGAGACAATTCGAATCAGAGGCGACCAACAACCACCGATCGAAGAACAATTACAAAAGCGACCACTACGATGGTTCGGCCATGTCTGCAGAATGAATAACAATGAGATACCGCACAAACTTCTATGGCGAGAACGACCGAGTGACTGGAGAATACAGCGAACGGTGCCAAAGAATATACGAAAGAAGCACGTGGAAGTCGACCTTAAGAATCAAAGACTGACTCTCGAGGAGGCCACGACCGTCGCCATCGATTGGAAAGAGTGGAAACGAATCGTGAATGAAGCAAGTAAACCAGCGGCACCAACAGCAGCGTATTGGTTGCGAGAAAGCCCTCCTCCTCAATCGCCAGCTAAGGATTAAAGAAGACGAAGAAAAGGTTGACCAAACACAGACCACAAAAGTGGTTGCTAAATGATGTAAAGAAAAAGGAGGGTCGACACTGGTTACAATTCGCACAGGATAGAGGTAAATGAAGGAGTGCAGGAGAAGCCTACGTTCGGCAGTGGATGTATAAAGGCAGACTATGATGATGATGATGATGATGTTGAGCTACCTAGCGATGAACAAGGGCAAAATTAATTTATAAAAGTATAGGAGATGGAAGAGGACTAACAGTAGCATCTCTGCAGCATTGTAAAGGAAACATTCGTTTCTTGCCAGGAATACAATCATCATCAAGCATTCGTTGCAGTTGTTGTTTTGGAATTTTTAAGGTTGTTATCAATTTAAATTTATTTCCAAACGTAACAAACAAATGACCTGTTTAATTTTTTGGTCAAAAGCTAAAAATGTCTTTCAATATTGAGGAATACATAAAGGCATTACATTTCTGTGCGGTTAGAAAGAAAATTTTAATTTGAAACCCTGCAATCAAAGGTACATACACTCAGTTAGAAAAAAGTGACGCACCTGATTTTTGACCTAACTTTTTTTCTTTTTATTTAACCAGTAGTAATTTTTGTTTATTTGTTGGTAGGTAATTCCTTTGTTTAAAAAAAAATAGATAAAGCAGTGGAAATTTTTCAAAGGCTCCTGGATGGTAGTGGAAAAACTCGAACCATGTTTTTTTCTTAATTTATGACTCACCCTGTGTGTTAATCAAGTAATAGTATAGAAAGTGCTTACACTCTATATGAAATACGTTTTTTACGAGCATTTTGCTTTTTTATTCATTGATTTATCTTTAAAATTGTTCGAATGACAGCTTTGCTGTTGAAACCTTATGTTTATCCCACAAATTTATTTTATTGTAGGATCACATTGCCCTTGAAAAAACAATTGCCGTTGCCGTAGCAATTAATTTGTTGTATGTCTCTATATTTGACCCGTTGTCGTTATGTCATTAAGTGTCATTAAAAAGTTTTACAGACTAAAATTACATAAAATGCCTCAAATAAATCCTGACAAGTAGCAAGGTTAGTTGCTTTAGGAAACAATGTGCGTAGTAAACGTTACTCCGCTCGTACAGTGGGAGTCCACGAAGAAACTGCTCGTAGAGCGATCCGATAGTACGAACAAACAGGAAGCACTGATCGAAGGGTGGGTTCTGGTTGCCCTGGAAAAACTTCACCAAGAGACGATCGCTTCTTGAAACTGCGGATTTTACGGAATCGATCAAATACTGCGGTAAATGTTCAGCAAGATCTTCGCCAAATTCGTGGTGTTGCAGTAAGTAAGCAGACGGTATGTAGACGTCTAAAAGAAGTTAATTTAAAAGCTAGGAGGCCTGCAAAATGTCCTAAATTTTTGCCCGAACATCGTGCTGCTAGAAGAAATTTCGTTCAAAATTATGGAGAATGAAGTATTCCTGAATGGTCGAATGTCTTGTTTACGGATGAGTCGAGGTGTTGTCTTAACATGGTGGATGGAAGAAAAAGAGTGTGGAGAAGGACTGGTGGAAGGTTGAATCAGAATTTAATAATAGAATGCGAATGTTTTAATGGTGGGTCGGTTATGGTGTGGGGAGGGGTTTCAATGAATGGAAAGACACCCCTTCATGTTTTTCCGATGAGGCGGACGATGACAGTCCAAATCTACATTGACATTTTACAGCAGTATGTCTTACCTCATGCAGAGTTAGTGGGCAATAATTTTATATTGATGCAGGATAATGCCCGACCACACACCACAGCAATAGTGCGAAACTTCTTAGAAGCTATGGGTATCACCACGTTACAGTGGCCTGCGAGAAGCCCCGATATGAACCTTATAGAACATTTGTAGGATGGAGAAGGGTACGTTCTCGCGAGAGGCCTCCTGAAAGTCTTGCAGAAATGACAGATGCATTAGTGGAAGAATAGGATCGTATACCAATGGAAACGATAAGAAACCTAATTTCCAGTATGGCGCGTAGATTAGAAGCTCTTAGAGTTGCTAGGGGAGGCAATTCACGGTATTAAGCAGTTATCCCAGTTTATAATTTTGTGTTTAATAAAAATGTTTTTTAAAATTCGTATCAGTTTATATCACTAGAAAACTGTTACTCGATAAATTCAGAAAGTTGGTAATAAGCAAGGTTTCAGCGAAAAAGCTGTAATTCGGACCAATTTGGAGATAAATCAATGAATAAAAAAGCAAAATGCTCGTAAAAGAAGGGTCTTTCATATAGAGTGTAAGCACTCTCTATACCATTACTTGATTAACACATAGGGTGAGTCAAAAATTAAGAAAAAAACATGGCTCGAGTTTTTCCCAGGAGGCTTTGAAAAAATTTCCACCTCTTTATTTTTTTCTGAAAGACAAAGGAATTACCTACCAACAAATACACAAAAATTACAAATCGACCTACTGGTTTAAAAGAAAAAAAGTGCGTCACTTTTTTTGGAACTGAGTGTGTTTCTATTTAAAAAATATTAAAGACCTCATACACAAAAAATGTTGACACTTAAATTCAGGATATCATCATAATTTAAATTTCCTTACTCGTTTTAATAAACTGTTATTTTAAGAGATATTAAAGTTGTTGCAATTTATACTTTTACACTAGTTTGAAATCATGTAATCAGGCAGTTTTAGACTTCACTCTGTTTCTATAGACTTACCATAAAGTTATCTCCTAATGCCACCGGCGACGAAAAGTGGCCATTAAGCACCTGATAGGTTTTATTGAGCCAACTCGGGATAATCGTGAGGTTCGACGGTGTCGGTTTCTCAGCGCAGTCGGAGAATTTATGGAAAACAAAATTGGGCTTGCCCGCGCCGAATTCCTTGAATTTTAAAAGGGTTGGGCCGTAAATTTCCATTAACGTACTTTCAGCTACTTACCGCGGAACATCTTGCAACGCTCCAGTAAATTATTACCAAAACCATAGTATTAGCAAACATCTTTGTGTAGCTTTCAAACTCGTTTGTGGACGCTGAGTGGAAACCAAAACAGTGCTTCTGTGCGCGAGTTAAATCGAGGAAAGGAAAATGGCAGTATTGTTGTATTGTTATCTCCATAAATCGCATTATTGTGTAACAAACTCCCATTTCCACATATATTTTAATATGCAAAATATTTAGATAAACGTTTTGTCACACCGGAAACTATTTATCTGATTTGGTTTCCCTCACACTTTCAAAGCCAATGATGAATATAGTTAAGGATAATTTATTTCCAGCTATCCTACATTATAAACACAATCATTCTGTTTGGAAGTACATTGACCAGAACATTACATACGGAAATGTAAAGTGCTTTATTATATTGCCGTACTCATTGCTCTTTTAGCAAACTGGAATACTAATTGTTGTAGAGATTGTGAGATAAAATTAAGCACGGAAAAAATAAATTTAAAAAGGCACAAGGCAAGCAATATACGTCAATAAAAATATGTGCCTCGTCAATATATTAATAACAAAAATTCACTGGAATTGGCAGTAAAAAGAAACGTCGTTTATAAATTGTCAAGGACGCTAAAGTAGCGGTAGAACAATAATCAAAGCAGAAGCAGCGAAGCAATTTATTACTTCAAAAGGAAGCTGATTATGTGATTTACAAACTTTACCGTTTGAATATTGTCTGCTTTTATTAAACGAAAACTCTCAAAGGAATCGGTCTCGAAATAAATAATAAGAGTACGAATTGACTTTTAAAAAGAGGCGAATTTCTCAGATTTCTGGTTCGTTAAAGGGACGCAGTCGAACAAAGTTATATTTTTATAAATATGAATTGATTGTAATATAAGGTGTTACGTTTTCATCGTTATGAGCATATTCAAGTTTAATAATATCTTGCAAGCTTTTTGAAAAATCTGAAACGCGTTCTTCCGAATGCTACACATAATTGTAGTACTCTGCTTCTAATTTCTCATGTTTGGTTATCTCGTCCTATTGTAATACTTTGACTTAAGTATATAAATTAGCGGAGTTTCTCCATGTAATTGTTTCCTACCCTTCTGCTGGGTACATCGTCTTCTTTTTATTTTTAATTCAACCTTTTGTGATTTGGCATTTAATTATTGTAACATTTGTCATGTCTTCGTTATTTTGAGCTATTAATACTACATAATTGGCATACCGTAAGTTGTTCAGGTATTTGCCATTGATGTTGATAGTGTTGATACCTTTCTCCGACCAATTGAGTCTCTCCAATTTATACTTGTGAGAACATCTTCGAGAACCGTATTAAATAGTGTTGGGGATACAGTTCACCCTTGCCGTACACCTTTCTCTAGCTTGATTGTAAATAGAGAAATCCAGAGGATTATCATCTGGTGAATACGTGTGCAAATGTTCCGCTAGCATGAGCCCTGGAATGTTCTCACAAAGAAATTGTCGATTTTCACGGGCTTGTGGGACGGCGCTGAGTTCTGATTGAAGCTCCACTGATTGGTTCCAAATTTTTTACGTGCCCGGAGTATCATCGCTTCTTTTAAGACCATTTCGCAGTACACAGTCTTGTTGTCCTTAACTCCCTGGTCGAAGAAAACGAGAGAACAACGACCTTCAGCAGTCACGGAAGTCCAAACCTTGGAATTTAGAAGTCGGAAAAACTCCGTTTTGCGTCAGTTTTGACACAGACTGACGCAAAACCTAACCTGCTAACCTCGAATTTGACATAGACTTACAGTGCCACCAACATATTATGATAATTTTGAAATTCCACAGCCCGCTGAGGATCAGTTTTTTTGGATCTCTTGATATTTACTATAAGAGCTGCCATTTATATTTTGCATTGTTAAGATCACATAACTTATGTATGCCTAACGTATACTATCTGTTCACACCTTATTTTCAGTAGGAGCGGTTGTGATTCATGGCTTGTGAGGTTGGCTGCAATGATTGTTATTCTTTAAAAACCTAATGTAACCTCAAAATGACAAACTGGCATAATGAATAATGAAACAGTGTTGTCAAGTGGTTTAGTTATTTTAATAGGACTTGTTGAAAGTTACTTTCTTGTTTCACCTGTCAAATGGTAATTAATATGAAACTGCCAAAAACAATTCATTGCAAAACAAAGGTTCATGTAAAACGAATATTGGATACGATTCAGAAAAATAGTCCCAACCTGCCGGTCACCGCAGTAGTACGGTAAGTGGCCTTAGTTTTTGAGGTAATGATTTTCATAGTCAAAAATACTCCCGATATTAATATATATCTATATTTGCAGATCTCTGAATATAGTGTGAGCTATTTCAAAATTATTAGTGAAAGAAATTTTAGAAAAATCATCTGTCAGATGACCTAAAGACAATAAACAAAATTATTGGTTTTGTGAATATCTGCAGCTACAAATTTGGCAATACAATTGAAATAGTAATTTACGATACAAGTAACGTTATCAAGGTTTTTACATTACCAGAGAATAGTTTGAATGAACGAGCGACGTTAGGAGCGAGTTCTTTAAAATTCTCGAGTAATGTAGAAAGCGAATAACGTTACGTATATCGTAACACGGTTTATTTTATCCTAAAATACTAATCTTGAAAAAATAGGAAAAATGGTTATTAATGACACAACAGTGAGTGGTGGTATCACTAGTAAAATAAAACCTCAATACTGTATTGGTGGTAGCACTGTCAGGTTATGTTAAATTTGAGATTTTCAGGTTAACTTTTGCGTCAGTTTGTGTCAAATAACAAACAAAACCTAACCTACTAACATCGAATTTGACATAGACTGACAATACATTTCAGTGCTGTCAACATGTGATTAATTCTAATAAAGTATCGTTATGTTATTTTTCTTAACAACACTAGTGTTGTTAAATGCATCTTAACGCAACTCGTTGCGAAGGAGTTATTGTCATAATAACATAATAGGATAAAATAAAAATTAATACTTTACTTTAAATAATCTACTGACATATGCTAAGAAACATTTTAATGCAGGGAGTTTATTATAACGCCCAATATGTGTAAATGCGTTTATTTTAAATGCAATATGGAAACGTTACTGAGTATGTAAAAACATAAAATATTGTACTGGGGAAGGAATTCTGTTGATCAAATAGTATAAAGACTTCAGTTTACAGCAAGTATGTGGGTTATTACATGCCCTGTTGTTCTTTCTGATGCTTCTTTTTCAATAAAATTACGGTTCATATATTGCATTTTAAAGTAAACGCATTTACAAATGGCGTGGCGTACCCTTAGAAACCAATAGTAACAATCAAGTCCTTATGGAAACGGGAATGCCACATTGCCCGTTATAATAAATTCACTGTGTAAGGGTGGGCGTACAAAATTATACAAAATTTTAAATTCAGTAGGTTACAAATACAAATACGTAATAAGTCGGAACTTTTTTAGAGCAATCACTTGTAGTTGCAGCCAAAATAAAATTTCGGCTGACTGGACTAAATAATATTTTCCGACTGAAAGTAGGTATTCCAACTTTTATTATTTCATTGGGAGAGTCCGATTCAGCGTCAGAGGGTAATGACAATGAAGATACAGATGCTTCCAGTAATTTAATGGAGGTGTAGAATGATATATACATTTAGTTTCAACATTGTAATTTTAAAGGCCTTTCAAAGCTTTAGAATCAAAATATATTATAGTATTATTTTCTTTAAATTCCACAAAATCCCACCCAGATTTAAAATATTTCGCCAATTCTAAACACTTACTTGAACGTAAGATCAGTAAAGAAGAATTGTTAGGAAAAGAGACAAACTAAAAGAGCTACCATATAGATAGTACTAGAATTTATACAAAAGTACAACAGAGGTCCCAGTACTGCTAGAAGAGGATGTTTTGAAATATCTCTGGGAAACTTTTAGTCACAAGTACTCTGCCGAAAACGAACCGAAATATGAAACTACTACCTACACAACATCTGAAATGGTTAAAACATTGCCTCATACTTCAATGAATTGTGCCAATGGAGCTGTTACTGTAGGAAGAGGTAGCACGTAAATGTGTTAGAGTGGACTGGATAAATCTAACGTTAAACGTCCGCGAAGAATTTACCCGTTACAGAGGTTTGCATATTTAATCAGACTATGATAATTATTTATTATACTAGTCCTTGAACATATATTTAATTGGCCATGTATAATATGAAAAAATTCAAAACGATATTGTACAAATAAAGACCAACAATAATGGAAACTGTACAAATTTCTGCTGTATTTTAGCTAGAATGTTACTGACTTAATTGCTATTGACGTGTAATTTTTTGTTAAATATTATCTCAATATTGTATATCAACGTTTCAAGTACATTTAATGATGGTCATAATTCATAAATGTTCAAAGCCACAAAACTACACACAAAATCAAAATCATGTTTGGATATGCTGTGTAAAATTAACAACACAGCATTTGTAAATAATAATAATAATGGTGAGGCACTAACACCCCATGAAGGAGCTTGGCCTGCAAGGCGGAAGGTTAGAGCTTCCGTATCCTCGCTCTCACACCCGGCTGTTGCGTGTCAAATTCATGACACGTGGTGATGTGGTGAGCACCACGCATTAGACAGCCGCATTATTACCCCTTGTTCTTTCGAACGCAGGTTCCCAATTATTTAAAGCGACTGGGTAAATAGTCTTGCAAATATTTAACCTGAAATTCTTTATAACCTAAAAGTAATTGTACATGTCATTTAAACAGCTAAAATGGAATATTTTCCATGGCCAATCCTACTGAAAATAAAGTGTAAACGGAGTATGCAGCCGGGCTCTGTGGCTCAGCGGTTAGGCATTCTGGCTACTGATCTAAGGGCCGAGAGTTCGATCCCACATCCCGGCGACGTTTTAAAAATAAAAAATGCGGATGTAAACCTTTACAGAATGCTATCATTGGGAAGTGATGTAAAGCCGTGGGTACCATGTTACTACGATGTGCAGCATTTAAAAGTTCCCTCGCTAGGGTTGGAACTCTTTAGTCTAGGCAAAATTCTAAGTAGGACTAAGGTACGTGGTACTCTGCATGCCTAGATCTTGTCCACGGGGTTGGTAAAAAGGGCTTATGAAGGCCTACTTGTTTGACATCGGTCTCCTCACAACAAACACTAACTAATATAAGTATGCAGATTACACTCTACACTTATCACAAAGTGGTTTTCAAAATGTTCCAAATTTTAGACTCATTGTTTTTATACAGCACGCATATCACTCGCAGTCTGATTTAGTCGTTATGCAACAAATTCGTTGCAATATGATATTTGATCCTGAATAGATACGGGCTACTGTGATAATTCATTTATTTGAAATTACTCTTCATCCAGTGACGTGATGACCCACTTACCCCAGCCAATGTTATATTTATCTCCACTTTTGCATGATCGAGGTTAATAAGTTCATATGCTAATGCTGTACACATGTCAGTCAATGTCAAATTAGCCATTTTGATAAGGTGAGTGGTTTAGTATTCGCTGTCAAATTACTTTGAGGTCGAATAGACACCACGTCATCTTTTGCGTTATTATTACCTAACGTGAGTAAAAAAATGGCTAGTACGTCAAAAAATATGCATTTCGAAGGCGACAGCTAACAATAAACTGCAACTCGGTGGTTTGAGGAAATAGAAAGCCATTTTAGTGACGTAGATCAAGATATTTGTGATTGCGATCATTCAAAGGTAGAAGGTGCTGATCCGAATAAAAAAACGAAAATGAAGACATAACACCTGAGCTGAGGATTAAAATGATTTTAGAAGACGGTAAACCGATTATGGTAAAACAGTGAAAACGGGCACACCAGCAACCACTCAAATATATATTTTCTGTGAATGTGAATTCCGAAATCATTTTTAACTAGCGTTTTGCACCCAAATTAAGAGCGAAATAATTCATTTAATGCAATTTGTACAAGAGTGATTCATTTTGTGTGTCGAGTTAATTTTGAGGTTAGAAAATCCAAATAAAAAACGGTCACTTATAAAAATGTGAAAACCCTACTACTGGCTTACTTGCGTCGCCCTGGGTCGATTGACACCAAAATCAGCCAATTCGGCCCACGGGTTCGCTCTCAAAGTGGAGTCAAGAAAGCAAGCAATGAAAATTATCATGTTGGATAATAGAAAGTGAAAATTCTCACTCTTGAGAGAGAATATTTATTCTGAAACACTTGCTTCTTATGTGTTAAGTGACAGAATGAATATTCCATAATTATGTTCAACGAAATACATATAGATTGCCATGGATTTCAAAACTGTCAGTGTCAGATGTAAATGCAGCGCCCTAGTTGTTTTGAGACAAGTTTTAATTTAAATTAAAAAATGAGTGAAAAATCGAGTGTATCAAATATGGAAGTTGATAATACTCCACCTGAAATTACAAATTATGCAAATAATATATTCATACTTTCTGATGGTGGAGAAAATACAGTCTGTTACTCGGTTAGAATGGAAATTCGATCTACTCGTATCGAATTTTCATTCTAACCTTGTTACAGAATATGCTATTCTCGCATTGATCATACCTCGAAGAACCAGAAAAAACATTGATCAAATAATTTCTCCCTTGGAAATATGGAGATACTTCTTTAACGTAGGAATGACCAATGAAAATATTGTCCAAACCAGTAAAAACCTGCAAACTGTAAGGGTTAATTGTAAAAGGGAAGATACACAAGCTGTATAGAGTTTGGCTTGTGTTAAAAATTTAAAAATTTTGGTTTTGTAAGTATTCATTCAGCTCAATTTAATTGAAAATGAATAATTTTATTAATTATTGAATTATTTTTCAGTAAATTCATCGTTATGTATTAATATTTCACTCAACTCAACAAAATCACATTTACATGATATAATTTTGAATGGTGAAATTTAAAAGTAATAATTTACATGGAAACGGCAAAATATTTGAAAAATATACACAGTGGGCCCAAAAAAAGCGGTACAGATTTTATAGCCACGTAAGTCATTAATATTTTCAAATTATTGTTGTATCGTCGAAAAGCTCAATGTTTATAGCTGGAACTGAAGCACTTTTACTGCAAAGTGACAATGCTAATTCATAGTTTTGCGTGGTTAAACAAAGTTATACAAAAAATTTTATTGAAAACACGAGTATATGTAAATATGGTACCTTTTTTTTGGCCCACCGTGTATATCCACTACTTGTGGCTTTGCCCTTGATTATTACATCGCGATACCCAGATTTCAGCGAGCTGAGTCACTTGAGTTGTGAGTTTTTTCAAAATGATGTTGTGAGCATACGCAATCCATAAAATAAGATCCGACATGACTTTCAAAAATTACTGTTTGCCACAAGGCCACTTGATAACGGTTTTTTAATGTACTTCATACAGATTGGTGTTGGATAATGTGAACATAGGCAGTCAAATACTCTACAATATAGTCTATGGACTTTGTATGAGCTAGACAGGGTGTCCCAAAATTAGCCTGCCAAACTTTAATAGCGAATTCTAGACCCGGAAATATAGGAAAACTTTATATAGTCATAGGCCAAAAAACCCTTGGTTTTCCAGATACAGGGTGTTAAAAGTGTAGTGCTGAGAATCGTTTTTGTTTAATATTTTCGAAACGTTCAAAGATAATTATTTGAAACTTTGTACACTTACTAAATATTTTCTACTTAAAAAGGTACAAGTTCCTCTTTGCGATGTAAAATGCACATAGACGGGTAAAACTGGGGGAGCTAAGGAAAATATTGCCCCAACTTTTTTGTGTGGAAGTTTTTATCAATTTTGATAACAAAATGTAGTAGCCTGAAGTTTTGACAACAAACAGATACGCGTGTCTCATGGGCCTATTGTGTGCCGATATTAAGTAAAATCAGGCTTAAACATTTAAATTTTTGATATATCCGTATTCGAAATCTAATAATAATTGGTAGACCAAAGAAAATGTCGTTTAATTTAAATAATTCTATAACTGATTAAAAAAGGCAACAATTTAACGCAAAGGATACATAACAGAATAAAAACATTCATTCATTCATAATCTATAGCCTCTTTTACCTTTCGGTATGACACCAAAACTAACGAACTTAAACTAATCATAATAAATGTGATCAAACTGAGAAAATCGTCACAAAACTTAACAAAGAAAACACCAAAAATAACAAACACAAAAGCGAAACAAAAAGGTGCTATTATTAATGCAGTAAATGTTCGAAAACATTGCCATTTTGTGCAGTGCAAAGACGAGCCCGGTGAGTTACACCATGAGAAGCTCTTAAAATTTCGACTCTGTTTTCTCTGATTTGATTGGCCGCATTATTTATTCTTTGTAATAAATCCTCCCTCGTTTCTATTTCATCGGCCGTGTAAATTATACTATTCATAGCTCCCCATAAATAAAAAGCCATAATAGTAAGTTGTTCTCTGAATGTCATTTTTTGGCAGTGGTCTACTATGATATGTTTTTCGGACCTTTTCCACTGTCTAGGGTGCAAATCACAGAACGTTTCGGGAGTTTTGATCTACTCCCGCCTTCAGGTGTTCCTGGTTAGTCCTGAGAAGGACTGATATTATACGTTTTTCTACGTAAATTTGTGCCTCCCCGGGGGTTTGAACCCGGGACCGCTGATCGCTGTGATTACTACTCTGCCACTTTAACCGCCCTGATGGCCTAGTGGCAGACTTTAAAGGGAGCTTCATATGGCACACAGCAAATTTTTTGTAAACCAAATGAACCATCAATTTGCTCAGACTGAAGGAAGTAATAAAAAAATATTTGTTTTTAGGTTTGTAATGCAAATACTTTCTCTATTTGACTACCATTTGTAAACATTTTTAATAAAATATTCAAATTAATCAAAGCTTTATTCCTCAAATACATTTAATATTTACAAAGTAACTATTATACTTAAGTAATTAAAATACGGTCAAAGACACTCTATTCTAAAATATTCTGTTATTTCTCTTCCGATATGTTATAACACCACCGCATCATCGGGAAAAAGTTAAAATAAACTTTATGGTATACTAACATTTAACGATTCAATTCTAAGAAATCGTAATGCCATTTCAAAACAAATAACTACTTTCGTTTTAATGCAAAAGTTAAAAAAAATCGCAATTTTGCGAAAGTAGGCTGTTTTGGACTTGAATTAGTATTTCCTCTCGTTAGGCTCTTTATTTGGTGTAATAAATTACTGTTTTTTTTGGTAGCTGAAATGAAATATCGTTTCTATGAATAATTGTCAAAGTTCGGCATCCACAGGCTATCAGCAGCTCGCCAGTGAAATTAATTTGTTATTT
The DNA here is from genome assembly GCA_940337035.1 of Agriotes lineatus. Taxonomy (NCBI): domain Eukaryota; kingdom Metazoa; phylum Arthropoda; class Insecta; order Coleoptera; family Elateridae; genus Agriotes; species Agriotes lineatus. The sequence goes on along the minus strand of OW679197.1, from coordinate 134,882,892 downwards.
TATCAGCTTTTAAAACCAGCTGATCTGGACCAACGTTACTAGAATTAGTAATGTTTAACTGCAATAGTTAGACATGTAAATTTACTGTGATCCCCATATAGATCTTGAAGATTTTCAGAGCTTGGAATTTATTAAAAATTCCTCGGCATAGCAGACAATATTCCAACATTTTTCAATATCACCGCTCGCATATAAATCATTGTCCACATATTGACGGACAATGTTTGCAGAAAATCCGAGAACTATCAACGCAATAAATTAGATTGACCTGTTGAATACTCTCCATCAAGAGTGAGATCACGCAAAGTAAACTTCGTGAGTAGAAAGTTATGTCGTCAAACAGCCTTTGGTTTGGTGGATTATATTTACTTATTATTAGGGTATACAAAGGAATGGCTCAGAATTTGGATTAAACGTTAAGTTGTTAAACAGAACATGGAACTGATCATAGGTTGGCTTCTATGAGTATAATTGATATGATAGGAGACCCAATTTGTTAGTGCGTAGTTGAAGTTTATTTAATTTATGGATACGCTTTTGCTGAAATGAATTGTAAATATTATTTTTAGCTTGAATTCTAAATTTGTTACGAAAATATGATTGATTATTTCTTACAAAATTCTGATTATACATTTTTGTGTAATGTATTGAAATGGTCTTAAAATGACACAGCATTTTAAATAAAATATAATTAACATGCAGCTTAATTATAATAAAAATAAATAGGATATTAAGACCAGCAGGACGGTTTTATCATTAAAAATTCTATTTTATGCAATGGAATCGACAGTTTCTTCAGCAAACGTTGACTGTCCATTACTGAAAGAAAGATCAGTCAGAAAAAATTATAGTTATTAATTCAATTACATGTAAAATTGTAAACGATACCAGCTAATTGTCTATTCGTTGATTGCAAATGTAACGCAAATTTGGTTGATGACAGTAATTTTGAAGTAAGTTGTTATATTAGTCAGTTTTTATTTACAAAAGTAAATATTAGTAGAAAGGATAAAACATAAGTTTCCTCCATATTTGTTGTATAAAAGGGTCATTGTTGCACAATGATACATAATAATTGGAGACAGGCACAACTTAAGAACAAGTTAACCTGAAATGTGACATGCTTAGCTAAATGTCCCGATGGTTGAAAAGTGGGAATCTGTTATTTTTTAATAAAGTTTCCTCCGATGTCTTGGGGGAAATAGAAAAATAACAATAACAATTCTATGTGTAAAATTTTGAATTATAACACCAGATTTAAAATCAAGAAAAAATATAAAAATTCAAATATAGTATTAAAAATAAATATTGATATGTGCCCAGGCAAGGTGTTTTTTATAAAATAAATGTGGTTATCATAAGAAGGTTGGACTAAGAAATATGAATATGGTGGTGGTATGCGTGTAGTATAACTAGCAGGCGTTGCTGACGACTGTGCAAAGCAGTCCATGCAGTAGATACAAGTCCATTATGTCAATGAAGATATGAACTCCAAGATAGAAAAGCCAGAACGTAAGTGAAAAACAAAGATAATATTAAAAATACCAGATCTGAGTGAAAATGTACAGCGACGCCTATAATTGGCCTAACGGCTGTTGGCTGACTACCAAAATAAAATTTAAAAAAAAATCAAAATATAGAAATTTAAATAGACAAAACTACTAGTAATTGAGAAAGTTTAAATTTGAAGAAAGTAAATTATAAATAAATTAGACAAGGAAAGTTAAGTGTTTAAGCAAGAAGGTTTATAAAACAATTAAAAAATAAGCATTAAATTAAACTGCATGTAAACATACAAAATTTACTACCGATAATTTTATTAAACCTATATTAATATAAAAAAAAACAGATTTATAACCAATAAATGTTAATTTACTCGTATTTATAGTGTTGTGTTTGATTTGTGTATGTCCTAATTAAATTTTTGCAGTAATTCAACGAGATTGAAAGTAGAACAATTGATTTGTTTACAAATGCATGCTAATTGTGGACCAAGAAATGTAAGATAGAGTATAACGTGATAAAACCCCGACAGAAAATTATTTATAACAATTAAATTAAACTAAAAGCAAGGACCTTAACCATATACAGTGTCCGCCAAAAAGTCGGCATAATATGGGAAACATTTTTATTTTTGTAATTTCAAAAAAAATGTTTACGCAATAATTCGTGCTTGTCTAAAAACCTATTTAGCCCCTATCATATATATCGAGTGATTTTACTTAGTTAGAAAATGGAGTTTTTCAAAATTGTCAAAATCCTAAAAGTAAAATTGTTTGGAAATTAAGTAAGATTTCAATGATATTTTTTTAGAGTGTGTTATTTTTAGCTAACTGAACAATCTGAATGCCAAAAAACTTTTAAAAAAAATTTTACATACCAAGACTTTATAAAAATGTATAATTGGCAAAAATAATATAAAATGTTAATTAGTTCTTTAGATTTTTTTAGTAGTTACCGAAAAGTAGTATGTTTCCATAATTTTGAGGTTTTTTATGCAAGGCGCTTTTTAGGAGAACTATTTTTCAATTCTAATTAATACCTATTTAAATGGCTTCTAGAAACTCTAATCTAGCCCTGTTAATGAATTACTGTTATACAAATTCTGTAAACTTTCTTTTACAGGTCATAGAAACTAGATTGACTCAAGGTAGGTCATGAAAGATGCTGTGATTTTATTTGATGAATTGGCAATATGTGGAAAGTTGTCAAACATACAAATTTTGGTTACATTTTAAATGACAAGTAATCAGTAACGGTGGGTAGAGGGATTTCGTTTGCGCAGTGACTAACGTCATATGACAGATTCTTTATGTTTTAAAGTGTGAAAATTGCTGTTGCTGGGATAGAAGGTTTAGCAGAGCCTGGTTGTTCAACTTAATACCATTATTTCCGCAATCCTTTTAACATTCAAGAACTGATAATACACCATACCGCAATGTTGCGAACGCCTCTGATTTATTATGTCATTTAGCTTAAATAAGGTTAACAATTTAATGTCAATATGATAGATGTAAAAATGTTACCAATACGAAACTTGGAAATTACTAGATTCTAACAGTAGTACCGATTTTCACCGCGTCTCAATCTAGATTCTGTAACCTGTACAGTTGTCTAAATGAAGAGATTTTTTCGAACATGTAAATTGAATAAAGACAAATCTTCTCATTTAGACAACTGTAAAAAAACATTCACTGGATTTTTGTAACAGTAATTCAATAACAGGGCTAGATTACAGTTTCTAGAAACCATTTAAATAGATATTAATTAGAATTGAAAAATATTTCTCCTAAAAATCGCCTTGCATAGAAAACGTAAAAATTATGCAAACATACTACTTTTCGGTAAATAATAAAAAATCTAAGAAGTAATTAACATTTTATATTATTTTTCCCTAATTATAAATCTTTAAAATGTTCATATATAAAAATTTGAACTTTAATATTGAGTCTTGGTATGTAAAATTTTAATAATTATTTAAAAAATTGAAACATTAATTTTTAGCTAATGTTAAAAAACATCGGGGGTTTTCTGGCCTTGAAATTGTTTAGTTAGGTAAAAATAACACACTCTAAAAAAAGTTCATTGAAATCTTACTTAATTTCCGAAAAATAGCACTTTTAAGATTTTGACAATATCGAAAAACTCCATTTTCTAATCAAGTAAAACTTACTCGGTATATATGATAGGGGCTAAATAGGTTTTTAGATAAGCAAAAATTATTGACGTACAAGATTTTTTTGAAAAATCTAAAATAAAAAGTGTAAGAGTACTGACTCGAAATTTCAGAAGGGCTAAGTAACGAATTTTTTTTTAAGTTGATGACTGCAAATATAGGCAAACCTCAACCGTTCTGCTAAGTGGCAATCACAAACTGCAGAATTAGATATTAATACTACCTTCATAAGCCAAAATACTAGTTTTATAATTTAAATCAAAATATTAGCGGTTGTTCTTTCTTAGTATAAGTCAATTTAATCAAATTGAACAGCAACTTAGCAGATTATTAGTATGAGCTAGTTTTAAACTGGCTAGATTCAAGACAGATCACGAAGTAGACCAAAAAAAACCTTATACTGAGAACCGTTGCTAGATTATCAACCTATCGCTATTATTAATAATTACCTATACCGATAGAGATTCTAACAGAAGATGTTTTAAAGAAAATATGATCAATACACATACTTCAAACAATAAAACATTAATCATCTGAGTTCTGCAGAATAAAATGTTATCTGGGAGCAAACATTATTTTGAAAGAAATACTTTTCCACAACAGCAAAAGCTTTCAGCATATGTTTATTATCAATAAAGGCGACAGAACAGATTACTCAACTGCAATACATAGAAAACGGATAAATAATATCTATAATTATTTTGTAAAAAAATCCAACCTTCTTCATTAATACCTGTCTTCACTAAGTGTTGAAGGATTCATAAGACAATATACAATTTAGTGACTAAAAGACACGAATATTGATCATAAAGGGGAAGAACATACAAATTCAATACTATAATTACGTTACTTTTGACTAGTGTGTTTATAACACTATTTTGCAACATGCCGGTACACATGTATGGTTGTCGAGCGATTACATTCAAAATATTGCGAAAAAGCTGAAACTTTAAACGTTTACGCTTGCAAAGTCTTGTATCTGCAGATAACATCAAGCTGATGGAAAACAATGCTAAACAATTATAAGACGCAGTTAACAGATTGAACAATAATTTACAAAGAGCAGCATAACAATGAATGTCAATAAAAGCAAAATAATGAAAATAAGTAAAAAATTGCCAAAGCTGGGCAATACATAAATAACGTATGGATAAAACGGAATCGAGGTAGTAAACTTCTAAAAATACTTCGGAGTTATGAAAAGCAACGAGGCGACGGACTTATAGAATTGTAGAATAGGAAATGATGAACCGAACATGAAAAGCAATAAAGGTATATCACCAAATTAATAAATAAAAAATACTCCAAATGAAAACAAAGCTGCAATCCTATAAATCAGTCTATGTGCCAACTTTGACGTATGGAGTAGAAACTTGACCAATGGAACACAACTGCAAGAGTAAAATTACAGCTGTAGAGATGAGATACCGAAAAAGTGTTGCAGGTGATTTAAGAAGAAATGGAATGAGAAACATAGTAACAAACTAGGAGCTAGACATATAACCGTTAGCAGAAACTATTTAAACCAGGCAATTACAGTGGTTTGGGCATGTGGTTCGAATGAAAGAAAAGAGACTCCCAAAGATGATAATGGAAGTGAGAAGAGAAAGAAGGAGAAGATGGGGGACTCAGAACAGCGTAGATTGACACCATTAAGAATATGGTACAACAGAAGGAAACAAATATGAAGAACGTAAAGGGGCTAGAAATAAACAGAAGGGTTTATCAAAAATAGATCCAAGACTTATAGGCCAGTCAAATTGTCGAAAATACCTCGTTTATTTGACAAAAATACTACCTGAAAAGTGAGCATGTAGTTTTATAGAACAAATCACGAAGAATTGAATGAACTAAAAAGTAACAGCTGAATCAGTGGAGAAGTGATTCAAAATTGCGCTCAAAGTAATGAAAAAACGGTTTTTTGCATATAAAAAAGCAAAAAAGCGATGAATTTTTTTCCAAAAAAAATAGGTTTATGTAGTTTAAAAAAACAAATAAATTAAGCTGTCGATGGTCAAAATCGATTAATTAGAAAAAAAGTTATCGCTAAAAAGCCGCTAAAAATAACCGATTTTTCAATTGTTCTTAACTTTTTAAAAAAACCCTATATAACGTTGAAATTTTCAGAAAGCATAGTACTCGGTGATCAAAAAACGCACGATTTTAAAATTTGCAAAAATGTTGATTACTTTTTGCATAAATCATTTTTTTAGAAAAAAATACGTTTTCGCAGAAATTGATTTACTCAGCTTGCAGAAGTCGTATAGCAATTAGCGTATGCTTATTTTGTTTCTTAAGAGTTATACTACCACACACAATATGAGCGCAAATTCTTTTGCACTTGAAAATATGTGCAAATTTAATGTGAAGAGTGATCTTTTTTTTACGCGCACAAAATGTTGAATATTTTTGTCAATTTTAATTGTACCTAAATTACATAAGCACCATTCGATAGCTGCCAATTTTCTCCGTAATTAAAAAAGATTAAGGTACGACTCATAGAAGCCGAGAATTTTTTTTATTTTAAATTGCTGCACATTCAATTATTAATATTAGCGGCTGAAATTTGCACACACTTTAGTAGAAGACTTCTAGTGTAATATAAAAATTATTTCGCAATTATTGACCGTGTATTATTTATTGCGAACCGGTTTACATTAAGCGTCGCAAAATGTATGTTCCGTTCAGAGCGGTGCCGTGGCGAGTAGCGTTCGTTGTGGGGAGAAACTCGTAGTAGGCCGCTCCACTGGGCGTTTACTCGCCCTGTACAATGTACTCAGAATATCCTTCCTTTTTTAAATTATTATAATGATTCTAATAATTATTATAAGAATCATAATATTAATTAGAAGAATAATTATAGCAACTGATTATTTCATTTCTAAACTGTCATTAAACGTGAAAAATATTTTTATTAAAAATAGGATTATAAGATATATTTAAACAAATTATTTACAAGTAATTGTTACATAATATAAACATCAACATAAAGTACAAACTCTTGCATATGAGATAACTATTACTGCAGTTTATTGCCCACCCAGACATATATTGACAAAATATCAACCAAGTATTCTTTGATACACTGGGACTGTGATATATAATTACACTAACAGCCAGTCTTATAAAGACCACTAATCTGAAGTTTATGCGTACACTGTTGTTAAAATAAACAAAAGCGAATTTAAATTCGTAGAAAGTTGACAGCTATCGAATGGTGCTTATGTAATTTCGGTACAATTAAAATTGACAAAAATATTCAACATTTTGTGCGCCTAAAAAAAGATCACCCTTCAAATTAAATTTGCACATATTTGCAAGTATAAAAAAATTGCGTTCATATTGTGTGTGGTAGTATAACTCTTAAGGAACAAAATAAGCATACGCTAATTGCTATACGACTTCTGCAAGCTGAGTAAATCAATTTCTGCGAAAACGTATTTTTTCCTAAAAAAATGATTTATGCAAAAAGTAATCAACATTTTTGCAAATTTTAAAATCGTGCGTTTTTTGATCACCGAGTACTATGCTTTCTGAAAATTTCAACGTTATATAGGGTCATTTTTAGCAGCTTTTTAGCGATAACTTTTTTTCTAATTAATCGATTTTGACCATCGACAGCTTAATTTATTTGTTTTTTTAAACTACATAAGCCTATTTTTTTGGAAAAAATTCATTGCTTTTTTGCTCTTTTATATGCAAAAAACCGTTTTTTCATTACTTTGAGCGCAATTTTGAATTACTTCTCCACTGATTCAGCTGTTACTTTTTAGTTCATTCAATTCTACGTGATTTGTTCTATAAAACTACATGCTCACTTTTCAGGTAGTATTTTTGTCATGTAAATATCTAATTTGACTGGCCTATTAACCACATTATGGCATAAGGGATTTTTCGAAGAAGAAGAATAAGACGAAGGAAAGTTATTTAAAAATAAATATTAATAATAATAGGTCCTGTTATACCCTTATAGGTCCTAAGGTTTTAATGTAATAGAAATCTTCTTATCCACAGCTATAGCTATAGCCACACCTTAGAAAAACGAAAACAGTTAAAGTAATGTTTAAAACTCAGCTATTATTCGAAAAATAACGAAATAAATGAACAGTATTTTTTAAGTTTGCGTTTTAATATCTTTCTAAAGCATAGGAATTTTTGCATGAAAATTTGGCCACAAAAGTTTTCAAAGCCGCGGATTAAGATTATGTAAAAAAATTTGGCCGGAAAAAATCGCTAATATTACTTTGGGAAAAAGTAGCCCTTTCTTTTCGTCCTAAGACGGACGCCTATGGACCCATCCTTATGTGTCCTGGGTGGCACTAAGGGTATATACATTCCTTGCAAATTTGAACAAAATTGGTTGGGTACTTTCTGTGATACATGACCGTCCCCATGAAAAGTGAAACAGACTGTACTGTATATACAGGGTGAGGCACATAAAGTGTTACAGAGCAATAGCACTCAAACTATTGATCACATTCAAAAACGTTTCAGACAAAAGTTTCAGTGTTCGAGAAGGCCGTCATACTGGACCACCCTATTTTTCTATCGGTGGAGGTGCTGAAACTACGTCAAGGTCAAATCCACTTTTTTAAATAGAACCATGTATTTTTTTTCCGATGACATTATTACCGATTTGAAGACAAATTCAGCGACCTGAAACACAAGGTCATTCTAGTCACGCAAAGTATAAAAATAGTCGAAAAATCGAAAAATGCAACAGTGCAACAAACACGAGTCAACACGACGGTGCACCACCCTATTATACTCTGTGTTTAAGACAAGTGATGAATGAGAGTTTTGGCGAAAAGTGGAAAGGACGAGGCGGTCCTGTAGCTTGGCCACCTCGATCGCTAGATCTAACATCAGCAGATTACTTTTTATGGGGTTTTGTCAAAGATCGCGTAATGGCGGTAGCACCTACCACACCTGACGACATGAAAGACAGAATACGACAAGCATGTACCGAAATTACACCACAAATGTTAGCTGAAGTTAGACGGTCTTTTCATCAGCGAATTAACAAGTGCTTACAAGTCGAGGGTCATCACTTCGAGCATCTTCTGTAGGTAGAACCAAACCAAGGTTAGTGGATCCTTTGAAAGTGATTATTCCGATATTTTTTGACTATCTTCATACTTTGCTAACTAGAATAACCTTGTGTTGCAGGTAGCTGAATTTGTCTTAATATCGGTAATAATGTCATCGAAAAAAAAAATACATAGTTCCATTTAAAAATCTGGAGTTGACCTTGATGTAGCTTCAGCGCTTCCACCGATAAAAAAATAGGGTGGTCCAGTATGACGGCCTTCTCGAACACTGAAACTTTTGTCTGAAACATTTTTGGATATGATCAATAGTTTGAGTGCTATTGCTCTGTAACACTTTATGTGCCTCACCCTGTATATGTTTTGCCCAATATTACCGATTTCTCAACTCAACTATTCTAACTTTTCTGGCATGTGCCTGCTGCTTTCTGCACTGAGAAAAATTTCATCTAATTCCTACATGTTGTCTTCTCAAGGTATTCCTCAATACCTTATCTGGTACTAACATATAGTTGTGTTCATATACCGAATATTTCTGATAACCTCGCCATATCTTAGTATGTGGAAACAAAAAGTAGCTACTTAGTTCCGTTTTGTTTGTGGGCGACATTGGCATTTTTTTTTCTTTTGATGCTTTGGTCGTTTAATTTCATAGTAGCTCTATTTTTATGCTTCTTCTTTTGGAAAATGTTCACTCTTAATTTTGCTTCCATGGCAGTAAAGATTTTTTTTGTTGCATTTTTTAATGCCATTTATAAAACAGATTTATCCCAAAGAGATCCCGAGCCGTCGATTGGCTGTCAGTTTTGATTGAAAGTCAGATTCTTTAACATTCCACCTTTCGAGTACGACAAACCTTATTTAAATTTAAGACTTTTAAACTTCGTCTGAAGTGATTCCGGGGGCTTTATTTAGTCAATTGCATTTTTTGTTACTTGGAAAATTTTCGTATACTGTTTATTTATTGAATCTCTTGTAACAATGTATATAATAAAAATAATTTGAATTCTGGGTTCGTCCTGAATCTAGCGGACCTAGTATAGTGTTATTTACAAAATTATTCGAAGTTAAACTATTTAATTAACTTCTAAGTTTGGGCTGTATATAGGAAATTGCTATAATTTACATGGAGTTTTAATTATTCAAAACAACTTTTAGCAGCATTAATTTCTGTTTGTTTAAAAACTTATTTAGCCCCTATCAGATATACTGAGTAATTTTTAATTAGAAAATGAAGCTTTTCAAATTGGCATAATCCAAAAAATGCTATTTTGAGAATATTAAGGAAGATTTCAGTGAGATGTTTTTAGCATGTGTTAGAAAGCAGTTTTTTTCGTTAACTTTCGCAAAAATTGCCAATTTTTTAAATATTTTTCAAAATTTCACATACCTGCCAAGACTTCATTTTAAAATTCAAAATTTTTTAGCTAAGAATTTTCAAGATTTGTAATTGGAAAAACAATAAATCATGCTAATTGTTAAATAAATGTCCCAGAATTGCTTTCAAATAGATGGAAAATTCTATGAACAGCACGAACGAACAGCATTGGAAACACCCTTTCCCCTTTCGTTGCCAACCTTGTTATGTCAAAATTAGAAACTAAATTTAAGAATAACGCAGAGATTTGGTTTAGGTATGTGGACGACGTTTTTGCTGTTTTTGATTTATCTAAGTGTAGAATTGATACTTTCTTTCATCAATTAAATTCCAAATTTCCTAGCATAAAATTCACATATGAAATGGAAAATGAAGGACAACTGCCATTTCTAGATACCTTAGTAATAAGAAATAAAAATAAGTTGGAATTAGATGTTTATAGAAAAAAAAACCAATGTAAACAGAGTCATTTTAGCGGATTCAAATTATTGTTTTCAACACAAAATATCTGCTCTCAACTTCTTAGTGCATAGACTGTTAACCTTTTCTTTAAACAAAGATCGATATATCACTGAAATTAAGACCATAAAAAGCATCGCTGTGTAGAGTGGTTTCTCTTCTAGAATTATCGATAATTTTATTAGGAAACAAAAAACAAAATTGCACGTTCGAAATTCCACAACTTTCGTCAGTCTTCGAAGTGAAGGACTCAAGTACATTAAAATTCCATTTCACCCGGCTACAAAGGGTCTAGCAAACATTTTTAAAGAATCGGGCCATGAAGTTGTGTATGGTTCAAACAACAATATTAGAAATTTGTTGGGAAATCCAAAAGACAAACTGATGACTTTAGAGAGATCTGAATTTTACGAAATTAAATGTTACTATTGTGATTCTAAATATATTGGGCAAACACGTATAATTTTGGTACTAGGTTTAAAAAGCATTTAGCTCATTTGAGATTCAACAGAATAGAAAAGTCGAGTATAGCCCAACATATTTACGAAACGGGCCATAGTATAAAAAAGGATGACCTAAAAATTGTAAAGGCGTTAACTTCAACAAAGCAACTAAATTCTTTTGATAGCTTGGCCACTTTTAAGAACCGAGATAATAAACTTTTGAAGAAAGATGGTGGACCTATACCGTTCTCTATCTTGTATGATTTATTGAAGTTATACTGACCGTCGGCCATGTTATTTGGCCCTCCGCCACGCCCTCCGGGTCAGACAGTATAAATAGCTGTAAAATGCGCGGGTATCGCCCACTTCCATTTGTGATTTGGTCACGAACATATCGTTGCCATTTTGCTGTGTAAGTTTTCCGTAGCTACTGATGATGAGAGCTTGGCTGTCGAAATACGTATTTAGCAGTTGTTAAATATTTGTGTGGTGAAGGGTGTTTAAAGAATTTGTGATATAAACGTAGTTGCATTCAAAAATTAGGAACTATTCCATAGCAATACTAGATAAAAATAATGTTTGATCATGATTTAGTTTGTCTGGTTTACACACTAAGGTTTGGACGGAGTAGGATTTCGAGTATTCAGTAACCATTAGCAAGTACCTATGAATTCTCAATAAATGTTGTATTTAACAATTTATTTATAGGAAAAATAAATAATGATGAGTTATGAAAGAATGCAGGAGAGCGCAAAGGTCGTACTTTTGTTCAAGACCTGGATTGCGAATTAATTGTAAAACTAACAGAATATTAGTGGTTTTCTTATTTAGCATTCTCACTTCAATCAAACTAGTACGAAGTAATGCTAGTTACATCTTAAATTCTGCTGAGTAGTTGCAGGATATATCTTACCAGCAATTGAATCTGCTAAAGATATGTAGCTGAAGATCAGAGATATATGTCGTTTAATGGAAGTTCTGTTTTGATGCTGTTACAGTTCCGTTCAGTACGTCGCGTCGTGTGAAACCCTGAATTGAACTCCTAGGCTTTATAGCTTTTAAAAATAAATCATTTTTATGACTAAATTTAGTGTTTAACAGAAGATATTTTACTCTACTTTCTTGGCTGATTTCTTGTTTCAATACGTAAAATAAATATTATTTATTTACAACTGTTAAACAATACCGTTGTTATTTTGCGATTATTTGTCAATTATGATATATATTATTAACTAAAATCACAATGCCTGTTGTTTATATTTCATAATTACATCGATACCGCCATAAATGCATGGATACCACCATAATTACATCGCTAATACGGATTTATGTGCATATAATCAAACAGGCCATAAACTGCTTTTTCGAGTTGACAGTTATCGGTCTGTCAGTTTAAAATAATAATTTATACTTCTTTCGTCCCAAACCTAAAATGGAAAACGGTAGCGACAATAGTGCTGTATTCCCCCTGAAGTACGCCAAGCCGGCAAACAAGCTACACAAAATTTACTCCCAGAAAAGTCGAAGAAAACTTATGATATCGCATACAAAAATTTTCTGGAATGAATGTAAATAAAGTAGTTGTAAATAAAATAGCGTATTTCACTCGCATATAATAGCTATTATTAGTACACTCAGATGGCTTAAAGAACTCGCTCGCTTCGCTCGCTCGTTATTTAAAAGCCATCTTCGTGTAATAATAGCATCCATTATATGCTCGTATAATAATATACTATTATTAGAAGATATTAGATAATAAACAGGTTGGTTAGTGATTTTAATTTCCGAATTAGTCGTGTCAAAAAAAACAACTTCATTTTAATTATATTTTTCATAGAATATGAAGTATTTTTAGAACTGACCGTTGCAATAAAATAGGTAAGGTCATTGAAGCTGTAAAAATTAAAGCCTTGGACAATTTTAAATATTAAACAGTTCAATCGTAAATAATAACATGCATAATAACATACTAAAAATGAAGGATGTTAACTGCAACTACTAGTGTGAAATTGTGTAACGATACTTCGCCCTTTTACCGGTTTCAATATTTTTTTCGTCTTGAAACCAGAAAGGTAAGCTCGGCTATAATAGTCTTAATTTTAAATAAAATTGTAAGAGTGTAACTAACTCAAATTGAAATTTGTTAAAGTTTAATACAAAAGTTTTAAACTGTTAGGTATAGCTCCTAGTACGATTTTAATCGAAAACTATTTACTACTCGCAGAAGTAGAACACTTTAAGTCAACATGGGTGTAGTGCAGTATAAACACAATATCCCCTATTGTCCACGTTAAGTTTACTGAGAAAATAGTAGCAGAAGCTAAGAGGCTTACTCTCAACTATATTAAATCCCGCTTTGCTACTATCATCAATACGATCGTGATTGCACTTAGCCAAATTGATCTCTGTAGTGCTGCCGATGATGTGTAATTGTGAGATTTATTAGTTTTGCGACCATGCTTTACCTAAGCAGAAGATATCAAATTTTTCTGTTGCTAGTCAGTCTATTTAATTGTGAAAATGAATTCATAATGTGAATATATTATTTTTCGACTCCCATGTTTTTATAAAGGCTTCTCCTAGAGATTATCTTTTGAATTAGCTGAGTTGGGCTTGTGAAGGTGGATCCCACCCACAATGAACTGAGGAAATTATAATATGGCTACTTGGATTACTGTGCTTTACAGTTGTGTTAGTAAACAAAATATCCTAGTTACTTAGATAAGTTTTACAGAACACAGCCATTCTACACAAATCATTGTTTTCTTGTAATTGTAGTATATGTCAAGATGTGGATTACCACTGGCTGTGTTTATATCCGATTTAAAATAACCACCAAGGGGACTACCAATCAGTACCGATAACATCAGATAGATTTTACTACTGACTAAAGCAAATTTGTAGACATTTTATTAAACATAGCCAATTTAGTGCCAACATATGATGCCTTTGAAGGGCTGGTAGCATCAATTACTGCATAAATTGCTGCAAACATTTATTTTGGAAGAATCGTAAGCTTGTGGTCGTTTACGTAAGATGTGTTACAGCAACTGCTGTAGCATGTGGTCGTAGGTGTTTTAAGTCGATCGTAAACGGGCAGTGGCAGTTTCCGTAGGTTGTTGTTTCAGTCGTATGTAAATAAATATCATTGGTGAAAGTTGGTGCTATTTCAGTTTGGTGACATTTCATGTTTCTCAGAAAATTCTTAAGGTCAGAAGTAACAATGCGGTGGTGTTTATTTTTTATAGGGTGGCGTATTTATTCTTTATTGACTTTAATCGAATAGAGTTGGCTTCAGTCCACATTCAAAACTTTTACATTCTTCAGTAAAAAAGTGTTGCCTTTCGTACTGCAATAAATGTTTTTGAAACATACAGATATGCTAATATTATTGATTTATTGCATTGTATTAGAATAATGTACGCAACGAGTGCTTTCTACAATTTCTACAAGTTTGTCTAATTCTGAAAGATTGATTTACAGGGATTGGTGCTTTTTCATGGATATTCCCAAATGCTAATTTTGACTATATCAAAGAAGACAAAATTATCTCGTTTCAACAGCAAATTTCCTAGTAGCGAACAATTTCTTTAAATTTTTCGAATAAAAACCTACGCAAGTAGCTGTCAATCATATTTACATAAATATTTTGCGATAGGTCAGGAGTGCGTCGTTTTCATATTTTTAGTGCCAAAACAGATAACTGCGTAACTTATCAGTATGTATTTCTCACAGCCCATTCTTTAACGCAGTCGAAGCAGACTATGAAGCAGTTTCGCTATTTTTCCGTTTTTCTGCTAATCATATGGCAAATTGAAATAAGAGGAGGTAAGTAAACTGAATAACATTATTCTATGAATATAATTTATTCCTTGCCAAGGCCAACTCAAAATATTAGGTCTGCACAGTGGGTTTTCTAACTGTGAAACATTTTATAACTGTGATGCATATGTGTTCAGTATTAATAAATTATTGCTTACTTATTGCATCTAGTATTTACCAAAAAACGTGTTAGTTGTGATAGATTATCGAAGAGTATTGCCTTTGGGGATAGGAGATATTCATCAATACCATAATAAGTCTGCATTCATGTTCGTTTTATCCGTCCAAAATGATTGGTTTCTATGTGTATTAAGACAGCTATATTTGGGTATAAGAGCAAATGACAATTAATTATGATTCTCATTTTTGCTTTTAGTTGCACCATGCACTAATCCTAACGAAGAAGAAGGGAGTTTGTGCGGCTGCTCCCCAACCTGCCAAAACCGTTGTAATCCACCAACAATCTGCCCAGATATTTGTACCATAGCATGCGTTTGCAAATCCGGATATATCCGAAACGAAGCAACGCTACAATGTGTTTTACATAAGCAATGTCCGAAATGCTCTTAATTGCTGTAATTATGCGCTGTTACTGGAATTTGATTTTGCTAATTTGGTCGTTCTACATTTTTTATTGCTATTAGATAACGATGATGAGTAGTAATACAAAAAGTTACATAAGACAAATGGAAGTTGACACTGGTAATTATTTCGTACGAGCTGTGAAGCTGCAGAACCGACAAGAATTTACTTTCGTTAAGTTATTTTATTGCATAAACATATTTGTGATGCATGCTAACACCTTAATTCAGCCTCAAATTAATATTGGACATTAATTTCAGTTAATTTTCTGTTCACAACCTGCAATTTAGTTTTCCAGTTACCATTTTCACTGTTCACAAAGAAGTTTTCCGTCTCAATTTGTACCATTTTATTTTTAAAATAGCCAATTAGAAAAAACCTAGTCAGCATCGTACCAACTGTATTGCGGCTGTAATAACAGTATGTACGAGTTCAGTTGTGGGTTCTGCGTATAGGAATTAACATCCAGGTCTTAATTGCGGCCAAGTCACGTTCATATTAATACTTTAATTAACGACTCTGTCAGAATTGCAGTATGGAAATTACCGGCGCTGCCACCAACCAGTAAGAAAGTTGCAGTAAGTAATACTATACATTCACTTAATTTGTCTAATAGTATATTGTGTTATTAGAAGTAAAAGTGAGACTCTGTATGGCGAGACTGGACGCGTTTGACTAACGAGCGTCAGAGAGTTAGACCAGTCCGGGCAAGGCACATAAAACCTCTTTTACACCGAGGTATAATACCATTTTGTAGAATTCTGCAAAGAAAACAACACTTTATGTAAGCTACTAAACGTCGCTATGCTCCCATAACTTGGTAATAAATCAAACTGATTATATCATTATCAAAGAGCGATGTCAAAATACAATCAAGGGCGGTTGAAATATTTCTTGATGCAGATGTCCCTCCACACCTTAATTTGTTGGTTGGCGAACTCAAATTGAAAATAGACTATCGTACACCAAATGGCTGCAAATACTCTAGAGCAACAGAAGAACCTAATAATCGAGGGCTACTGGAATTATATAAAAAATATAGTTCACGGCACAATATATGATTACACCATAAAACAATTGCTAACCTTGATGACAAAGAAAGTAACTTTGATATGAACAGCAACTATCAGCTCTCTGCGGGGCAAAGGCAGCCTCTAACCTTTGTGGCGTCAGCGTCTACATTTCGCAGGACAACAAATTTATACAAAATTTAATCGTCGACTCCTCGATAACAACGACAGCTATGTCTGCATGAGACTGGCCAACGGTTAAACAACAAAAGTAACCGGCCAATGGTTAAATGCAGGGCTAGCTCGACAATAACCAACAAACGCTACAGGTTCAATAGGAATCCAGATACCCTCATAAAAACGCCCTTCTCGCTCTCCGGCCAGCTAGCGGAAATTAAGCCCGACGTCCTAATTAATCCAAAGATAAATTCGGGGGATTAGATTAAAAACTGCCTTTTCCGCCAATTAGGTCATATTTGATGTCAAAATGCGCGTATTTTGGTCATGATGCAGATCAGGTAATCCTGTCTGGTTCCTGAAAACACGTTTAACCAAATGTAATTAAAAAATAGCAAATTGGCTCCCACACATCGCCCAGTCCGGCCAATGCGATACCAGAGGCTACAGACACTGGGATTAGGAAGACTAAAAAGTCCGGACTCGGCAGCAATATTTAGTTGATATCTGTAGCCGCACCTTCTTGTTCGCTTAGAGTTTCGGTAGTAAAGGTGGATGGCCTAACCTTCCCTGTTTGCATAAAACTTTGGCTTCCATCTCTGCGTCTAAACCATTAGTTCACCCAAAGTATGGTTTTTCGGCAATCGGACCTCTGTGGTCGTCCCGAAGCTATTTCTTCACCAGGATGCCGAACCAAGTATCGTCTGCGCAATAGCCCAGTCCAGAACGAACCTCTCGTTTGCCGCAAACTATGCACTTGCAGAAACTTTCGCGGTTTAACCTCCCTGTTGGCCACGAGCTCCACAGCACCGTTCAGTTTGGTCATCCCAACGGCCAACATTACGCATGTTGGTTTTTTTTCTTTTCTCTTGGAACGTTCAACTCCGAATCCGAAACCACCGCCAGCTCGTAATTGCGCGCCCTAATCTCTTACTTTGTAATTATTGTACTTATGTATGTAAATATACATGCAAGGTATATCTAATCGGTAGTACAAAAAGTGCAGTACGATATTCTACGCCTAAAACTAAAACGCAAACCTAAACACAATTTTTTTAGCTACTTTGTTTTTCTGTTGCAAGCCATTCAATGCTGAGAATTTACATTTGTTATAATTAGATTTTTATCAACAGCATAGCAAAAATTCACAAAGGAAACGCTTGCTCGAGCGTATTGATTCGTTTTATTGTATTTCTTTTATGTATTTCCAGCAGAAAATCATGTGGCAACAACGCTGCATACAATATTTTTTTATTTAGCAAGCCAGTGCATGAACATAATATCTATTAATATTTATGTACATTGCACATGTAACATTGTCAATTTTACGAAAATTAAATTGCGTATATTTTGAAAAATAATTGATAAAATGCAAAACGGGTTTTGATTTTAGCTTTAGGCATAGAATATTATAGTGCCCTTTTAGTTTGATCGACTAGGTACACCCTGTATATCGCAGAAAAAGAACCATACATAGTCAATCACCACTCCAGTGTTATGATTACCTCACCAACCCCAACGTTAAAAATTACGACAGTAAAAATATTGTGGTTGTTGTGACATTTCGCCGAATTAATCTTTAAAATATTATTATTTCTGAGAAAATTTATTTCATAAAATGAATAACTATTTATATTAGCTATTTATAATACAAGTGCAAAAAGTGAATGTTTATAGCACGAGACATGAAAATTGTGTATTTTTCTACTACCTTAAAATGTACTGTTATTAATCCATAAATATCGACTTATTTTTGACAGAAGTTGCAATAATATGTCATAATAAATATGACAGTGGATAAGTAACCGGTACCGGTGATTGTTTCTGCAGCCGGTGGTAGTCAAAGTTAGTTATTAAAAATAATTAGTACACATTTTACTTAATTCATTACATGATACTTTAACTATTTAAAATACTACCTCTAAAGAGAGAAGTATAATAACTTTATAACTTCACTTTCAATTTAAAATACGTAAACTCAAAATCAGATGCTTTCTTTTAGCACCTGCGCTGAAAGTAAATAGCTGATTTTACTTTTAGCACGCTCACCTATTATATGTAATTTTTAGTTCGACAAGCTATTGGTTATTCTTTTTTGCAAATTTAATTTATGTAATAAAGCTTGAACTAACCGTTGGAATCGTAAAATTAACAACGTTGCTATTTCACATGACCACATACTATATAGTCGATCCTTTGTAATTTTTAACATTGCTTTTTTCTAATGTCCGTAATTTTTGTTCACACCCTGTATATTGCCTTAACTTCATTATGAATGACCAAGATAAGTTGGAGACATTGAAACTGCCTAAAGCGGAGTCATTTGACGACTAATGGTCTAAAGTCGAAATAAAAACATTGTAACGGTTCTTATACTAAATATCAAATACGAATGCAGTAGATGGCGCTCCGAACTCAAACTTAGCAGATCCAGTAGATATAGAGAGTACCGCCATTCTTTGATCCGTGAAAATGCCGCCATCGCCGCCATTTTTGTTCCCATCAGCAATGACTGATTGAGTTATGTCTAAATTTTTACTTGAAATTGGAAAGACTGTAAGTCTATGTCAATTCGAGGTTATCAGGTTATGTTTTCCATCAGTTTGTGTCAAAATAACAAACAAAGCCTACCTACTAACCTCGAATTTGACATAGACTTACAGTCTTGCCAATTTTAAGTAAAATTTCGGATTGCCAATAAATGTCACGTTGACGGAATTGTGTTACAAAACCTCAAAGTGACGCATATGACAAGGAACAAACATGGCGGACGTGGCGGAACTCTCTATATCTACTGGCTCTGAAACTTAGCAGAGCCAGTAGATATAGAGAGTACCGCCACGTCGCCATGTTTGTTCCTTTGTCATATGCGTCACTTTGAGGTTTTGTAACACAATTCCGTCAACGTGACATTATTGGCAATCCGAAATTTTACTTAAAATTGGCAAGACTGTAAGTCTATGTCAAATTCGAGGTTAGTAGTTAGGTTTTGTTTGTTATTTGACACAAACTGATGGAAAACATAACCTGATAACCTCGAATTTGACATAGACTTACAGTCTTGCCACTGTCAAGTAAAAATTTAGACATAACTCAATCAGTCATTGCTGATGGGAACAAAAATGGCGACGATGGCGGCATTTCACGGATCAAGAATGGCGGTACTCTCTATATCTACTGGCTCTGACACTTAGTAGAGTCCCTGTATAGAGGTTACTAAGAGTTGGGCAAACAGCGGGATACATTTTGATTGGTTTGGATCACTTTTTACAAGGCATGTGCGATAAAAGTGCGTTTTTTTTACATATTTTGTCACATGTTACGACCGATAGATTCACACATGCTAATCTAAATTTTAACTAAATTGGCAGTATGTTCCTAATAGTCGCTTCTAGAGATTCTAAGAATGATCAATACTCTGAAAACTCTCCCATGAAAAGCAAATTATCAAGATTGGTTCCCATAACCTCTTTATTCAACATATGTCAAATATCTAATTTGGATCAAAAATGTATGTCAATCAGGCTGTTTGCCCAACTCTTAGTAAACTATATACAGGATCTCTAAAACTTAGCAGAGTCAGTAGATATAGGAGGAGTACCGCCACGTCCGCCATGTTTGTTCCTCTGTCATATGCGTCACTTTGAGGTTAGTAACACAATTCCGTCAATATGACATTTATTGGCAATCCGAATTTTACTTAATATTGGCAAGACGTAAGTCGATGTCAAATTCGAGGTTAGCAGGTTAGGTTTTGCGTCAATTTTGACACAAACTGACGCAAAACATAACCTGCTAACCTCCAATTTGACATAGACTTACAGTCGTGAGAATTTCAAGTAAAATTTAGACATAACTCATCAGTTATTGCTGATGGGAACAAAAATGGCGGCGATGGTGCATTTTCACGGATCAAAGAATGGCGGTACTCTCCTATATCTACTGACTCTGAACTTAGCAGAGCCAGTAGATATAGGAGAGAATACCGCCACGTCCGCCAGTCTCTGACATATGCGTCCACTTTGAGGTTTGTACACAATTCCGTCAACATAACGTTTGTTGGCAACCCAAAATTTTACTTAAAATTGGCAAGACTGTAAGTCTATGTCAAATTTGAGGTTAGTAGGTTAGGTTTTGCGTCATTTTGACACAAACTGACGCAAAACATAATCTGCTAACCTGGAATTTGACATAGACTTACAGTCTTGCAATTTCAAGTAAAATTTTAGACATAACTCAATCAGTTATTGCTGATGGTAACAAAAATGGCGGCCATGGCGGCATTTTCACGGATCAAGAATGGCGGTACTCTCCTATATACACTGGCTCTGAAACTTAGTACAGTGGCTATATAAGGACAGTGTGGTCAATTTTGGTCCTGTTTCTGATTGGTTGTTTTAAAATCCGCCATTAAGAATCGTTTTACGAAATCACACATAGTCACACAAAATTGCTTCTAAGTCCTTTATTATTGAAAGTAGCCCCAATATTAAGTGGAATGACATCATCCTCATAAAATTCTACAGTATTCTGTGTAAGCGAATGCCGATTTTCGTTCGCATACGTAATGTCAATGAGTTAAAATAAAATGCTTTTTGCGAAAATTGCGCATTAGTCCAAATCAAAAGCTATAATAAACTATATAAATGTCTTAATTCCAAAGATTATTGCATCAAATTAAAGACAATTTATGGGATACGTAACACTGAATATTCTATTTCTCTAACTTAAGTGGAGGAATAAATACAACGGTTTGATGATGAATATAAACAATTTTTTTTGAGTTTTATGTACGTAATCTCTGTGTCTTATATAGCCACTGTTAAACTTAGCAGAGCCAGAAGAAATAGGAGAGTACCGCCACGTCCGCCATGTTTATTCCTCTGACATATGCGTCACTTTGAGGGTTTCTAGCACAATTTCGTCAACGTGACGTTTGTTGGCAATCCAAAACTTTACTTAATAATTGGCAAGACTGTAAGTGTGTGTCAAATTCGAGGTTAGCAGGTTAAGTTTTGCGGCAGTTTTGACGCAAACTGACGCAAAATATAACCTGCTAACCTCGAATTTGACATAGACTTACAGTCTTGCCCAGTTCAAGTAAAATTTAAAAATAACTCAATCTCTATTGCTGATGGGAACAAAAATGGCGGCGATGGCGGCATTTTTATGGATCAAAGAATGGCGGTACTCTCCTATATCTACTGGCTCTGAAACTTAGTTTACACTAGGAACATATAAGCTTGTATGACTGCTCGTGTTTACAATAATTTCGTCCTATATAATTCAAATAAACGTTGTAGGTCAGCTCTTTTATCCACTATTTATCGGTTTTCTTTTATATTTTTAGGATTCATACCAAATGTCAAATTGACAAATGTTTAAGTCGAAATGCTAATAATAAGCCTGTATAGGTATAAAGTCAACTATTTAGAAAATACTCTTATTAACGTTTGTATGCAGCAAAGATCTAAATTTCAGAAGGCTGCTGTAACAGAAAACAAATGAATGAAGAAAAAAAGTTATCAAAAATTTTGTTTTCTTGCCTTACAGTGTAAAATAGTGTCTGCTATACACGGTGCTCAAATGTTACAAATTCAAGATTTAAAAAATAGAATACCTTGTATGTTTTTATAGTTGTGAAAATCTAGTTTAATGACACTTTTAGGTACCCCGACCTTAAAGGTTTTTCAGATATGAGAGGCTGAACATAAAAAAGATATTACAAGAATAACAAGCAAACGCCCTTAAAATGTTAATTTAACTTCTGAACTATTATGAGGAGTATAACATAAAGTCAGGTATAGAAAACAAAACTCTAGTGATTGTTGATGCAAGAAATTATAAACACAAAAACATGAGAAATGCACGAAGAAAGTAATGATTTCTAGCATCAAATTAATTCAGATTAAAGTAAACAAAAGTGAATGCACAAAAATGATATACTTAATTACAACAGAGAAATAAAAACATACATTCTTTTTCATGTGAAATTGTAATTAGAAAATTATTTTAGGTGGAAACATGTTTCGGTATTTTATTATTTAAAAACCATCTTCTGGCTAAAATTGAAGCTTGCAAGAATACAATTAAAATCAGATTACCAAATCATTACCTAATCTCAGGGAAGCAAGTTGGTTCAAAATCTACCTATTAATATAATTAAATGCTGCAAATATAGTTAGGTTCCAAACCTAAATATTCACTGCTCTGTAACGGGAGGAAAAATTGGGAAGGAACAGCTGTAGTCAGAATTTTTTTATGTAGTATTGCATGCCCAAGGTGGCGACCTTACGTGAGTGGTTGCAAACAGATATTAAAAATTTGAAGATAGGTTGTTATGTCGATTTGAAAGCGGACGCCGCCACTGCTTTCGTGCGAGCGGAAAGGGACATTTTACATTTCCGACTGTCTTGTTTTGAGAAAGATGTAGTTCTTTGAGTGGGATAAGTACAAACCTCTAGGCATACTATTATTTTGCAGTTCTGTTCACGTTTCATTGTTTTACCGGAGAATTTAATTTTCGAATAGCGCAAGTACTCTATTCCATCTCATCCGCCATTGATTTATATCAAATCCGTCTGATGCTAACATCGGTTGGTTTCGTATTGATGCCTACACCGACGCAGTCCTATAAAACCATCTTATAAACGAAGATCACCTTGGCTTAGTTGCCGCCAAACACTGCTCGAGTTAGCTGCGTCTCTCTCTTTCCTTGTTGTCAATTTTCAATTTGTTGCATTCAGCTAAGTCAATCTACGTTATTGTGATTTATGTATGTCTTTAGTACCGCTTATTTTGACACAGTAATTAAGCTACATGTTTGAAATATTTTAGGAAGGAACCGTTCAACAGACTTAAATTTTCAGTGCATCCTCCTCCGGGGTGTGCAAGTCGCTGGTAGACTTGTCGTCAGG
Source organism: Agriotes lineatus (assembly GCA_940337035.1). Taxonomy (NCBI): domain Eukaryota; kingdom Metazoa; phylum Arthropoda; class Insecta; order Coleoptera; family Elateridae; genus Agriotes; species Agriotes lineatus. The sequence continues at coordinate 134,859,380 of OW679197.1, read as the reverse complement.
CCATAAATACTGTATTATTTAGTTTCTATTGCAAAGTGACTTCAAGCGTCAAGTAGCTTTAAAGGTAATTTAATACGGCTCCCGAGTTTCGCAGCTAGCTCTACGAAAATATTATTTATCTTGCGTACTTAAAGTAGCCATATTAGATTGCATTCTGGTTCATTTCTTGTGAAGCAAGGACTTTGGTTTGAGGGTGACTCTGGTGTTTGCGCGTCTCGAGGATATTTTCCTTTCCGTTTGAGACCGTAATACAGTACAGATCATCGCGAGTCGTCGCTTCACAGCATTGGGTGGTTTGGCTTATCACTTTATATTTGAGTTGAAAACGGTATATTGGCCCCGGCCGGTAAGCGGATTTTGGCAGATGTAGCGACGTTTTGAGAGCTTGTTTTCTACGTCACTTTGGCGGACCATTGCGGCGAGTTTGAACACGGCATTTATTTCGCCCAAATGTGGTGATATTTTGTGTCTTCTGTGCACGTCAAAGTTTACGCGAATGCGCTGTAATTTGCGCTATTGCTTTGCAGCTGCTAGTATCGGGTCATAAGCACATGGTCAGTTCCCGATTGAATTGCTTTCGTATGACAGCTTGAAAGCCTGGTACTCTATTACCTCAACGTGACCTTGACCCACTATCTATTTTGTGCATCTGACTGCACTTAGAGCTACGTTTCTTTCTTGGGAGGAATAAAAATCTTTCGAGGGAGCTGTGAGGGAAGGTTTCTAATTTGCAAGTTGACCATTATTCAATTGTGTTTGTCACCTCTTATGTGCAATGCTGACTTCTGCGCAAATGGTGTTCTTCAGATCCCTCGTGCATGTTGCGTTGAACTTCTACGTTAAGTCATTTTTGAGGTATGCGAATTGCTAGCGGATTTTATAGAATTCCTTCAGAATTAATTAAACATTACCGTTGATTTTAAGTGTTAAATTTTTGAACATTAACCTTTCTATCCACTAGGTCTGTTGATTACACGTAAGTCTGTAGTTTTGCATGGGATCGTTTATTGTCTGTGATATTTAGGCTAGTACCATGATTTTAGCTAGTTGTTTATTGGTACACCTGAAGTACTTTAGAAATTATACGTAAACACCCCTGCACTAGCTATTTTGTGTAATGTTATTGACTGGCTACTTTTGTGCAACATTACTGTTAAATATTACACTGTTTTACTATTTAGCACGTGTCTTATTTTGTTACTGCGACTATGTTATTTCAGATATATTGCGATTAACAGCCGCTTTTGAGTTCTCGTTTCTATCTGAGCACATTTGTTGCAGAAAGACTCGTTGGCGCCCTCATTATGTATTTGTAGTTTATGTAATTTTGTAAAACAACCGCACCCCCATTGTTTAGCCAGCCAGCCCCTACAATGTGCCAATGTAGTATTGTGGAATTTCGAAGTGTAGTTACGAGTCAATATTTACTATCAAAGTGCAGTACTCGTTTTAAGAGAAACAGAAGCAAAGTCGCCTTCGCGCGCGTTTAGCACGCATATATCTGAAGAAGTTTTTCCATGCTGGAATTTTTATACATCACCAACCAGTGACTACGGTGGTGTCCTACAAAATAGTAAGAATATTGCTTCCACGTCTATCAGACTGACTATCGCGAACGAGCACCTGCTCTTTCAGTTTAAGACCCGCCTCTCTCACTAACTCATGTGACGACATTGGAAGCTTGTGGCAGGTCGTAACTGGGGATTTACCTGTAAGAAAGTGTATTTTTTCAAGAAACCAAGAGATTTATCTTGACTACCTTTGTACGCGTATTTGCCATATTCTTGACCGCAAGCATTATTTTATCATTACTAGTAATTTTAAAAAATATTGGGGATCTTCAGAATGGTATATTATACTTGTTCGAACGATGATTGGTGGATCTTTCGTTTTCTTGCATAAAACTTCGAACCGTCTAACATAAATCTTATGCTTTCTTTCCGGTAATTGTTATTCATTGTGACCTAACTTCTATTTTTGTTAGCAGTAATAACAAATTAGAAAGTTATACCTATGTTTTATAATATTTTGTATTTTTAAATATTGCCTCGAACAAAATCAACGAAATTTGAAAAGTTAATGTTTTTCAATTACTGTTGCTTGCAGGAATGTAGCTAAAATGTTCCAAGTTACTAAATGTCTATTCTCCATGGTTTTCCTTTAATTGAGCTTTATTACTGTTGCACTGCTCCACATTTTACAAATATATCATATTAAGTATAATTACTGTTCATAAATATGCAAATATTTTTATATCAGAACAATAACAGCTATATTCTTCAGGTGAAAATGAATAAAATCCATATTTTATTTGCATGTAAAACAAAAGGTTAGTAGCCTTTTTCGAAATCCTTTACACAGCTTTATGGGAAGCGGAAATGGCTTCCTCGACAAGTAGGTACCGAGAAATTACACGTTATCAAACATAAAGGGCTCTAGTTTCTAAACTAGCTTTATTTAAATAAATTAACAATATGATAAAAATGCCTCGCATTCGTATTTTTACCGTTTGTAGTAGATAACCCAGGGTATAAATTCTCTACAACATAGCATACTTGCACTATTAGGTTCTTGAAAGCAATCAGAACAACTAAAAATGAAACAATTTTTGAGTGCTCTTCTTTTACTCCATGTAATATGGCAAATTGCAGCGTACGAAGGTAAGGAATATAGTATTTCTTTACTATTGCTACTGCCGTAATAAAACTTCGTAGTTTAAGTAATAGTATATAGTGTAGACAAATAGTGCTACAAACTGCTCGGTGTAACGGTACTCAACCAAATGAGTAAAAATGTTCGTATATGTATGGGTATGAAGTTTCTCTTCAAGGAAATTAAAAAACTGAGAATGGTCATTTGGTATATGAACGTGGTATACAGAAATACTGAATTAGGTAACCGAAAAGAAATAGTTAATACTGAAAATGGTAGTTTCTATAACGGTAAAATGGATCCGAAAGATAGAAATAAGTAATTATAACAAATAAAAATGTGGATAATAATAATTAAGTTTCCTTTATTTTACTTGCTATAAGCTGTCTCAAAATTAACTGATTTTGTAAATATGACAATGTACTGTCTGAATATTGCTTTTGCAACCTCTCTAAATTTCTAATCTTTAAAAATTGATAATAGTTATTGCTTCTGTCTAGACCTCATCAGCAAAACTAGTAATTATGTATTTTGTCGATTCCCTTTATATACGTTGTATAATGCTTTAACTGCAATGTTAATAACATTTGCCAAATGAAGCAAATGACTCTTGTCCGGTTGAGCACTCTCAAATAGTACTATTATCACACGTTAGAAGGATGAAGCCATAGCACCAACACATATTAAATTTTTATTATTGTTGCAATACTTTTCTCTGAATTGCAATTCCATAATTATGAGCATATTGAGTAGGTCAAGTTCAAGATACAATTCAAATTACATTTCCCTTTTATAAACTATACTATATACAATTTAATAGAGAATACCGTCCATGTGTCTATCGTTTTCTGAAATTACAGAATAATTGATTTGGCAATGAAACAATCATGCAACTATTGATTTTCTGTCCGGATTGGTTGCAACCATAATAAATAAATACTTAATGTTTTTGATATTCTATAGTTCACATAAATAATTCTGTAGGACAGTGTGAACGAAATAAGATAATCGCTATTTTGTCGTACTCTTAAAAAACTAACAAAATGTTAACTGTGTTATTCAGCTTGTGGCAGGCATGAAGAATATACTCCCTGCGGTGCTGCTTGCGTGCAAACCTGCCAAACGTTAGAAAATCCTCCGTTCTGCCCATCGAACCAAGCTTGCACTGCCGGCTGTGTCTGCCGGTATGGTTTTATACGAGATGAAGAGTCCGGAGAATGTGTGCCACGAAGAAATTGCATCCCAGGTATTTAGTTACTACAAGTATTTATTTGATGGCATTAAAGATTTTAACTTTGCAGGAATTCAAGTGGATTAGTTAATACAAGGTCTAAGTAAATCAACGCCTACCCCATGACGACGATTAGATTATTTTTTGCCTTATGTGAAGTTGTTGAAAATAGTGTTAAAATTTAATAAATATTGATAAATCATTACATTCGCTCTTCTTATCCATCAACAGTAACCTAAACTCAGTTAGGAGTATCTTAGATGTAGATAAAAACGGGTCTAGGTAAATTCATCGAAAACAATTTATCGAAACATAATTCATAGAATCAACAATTCATCGTAAGGGAAATTGATCGAAATTTCGCAATTTAGGAATTTCGTCAACTTTTTTAAAGGATAATTACATATTATTTTTTTAAATTTGTTTTGAGTTTACTTAGACTGAGTAAATATTAGACATTGCAACATGTTCACCAGCCCATAAGAAATGCAGGGATTGTGCAGAGAGAATGATACAGCTGTTTGAAAACTATAATTAAGAAAATATTCTCGATTTCTTGCGTGGACTAGCACACACCACAGTATTTTAGAAAATGTATGGATACATATATGCACGCATAAGGTATTATTTACAATTTTAATTGACAAAAAAAAATTACAACGGAATCGTTTCCCGACTTTTAAAAATATTAAAAACAAAACAACAAAAAACTTTAAACACACCAGCGACATGCTGCAAGTCCTAAGCCTTGATAAAGTGTGAAGGGTAGTTCGGGTTGATTTGACAGGCACAATTAAACTCAAAACAAATTTTAAATAAACTACTTATAGGTATTACCTTCAAGAAAACCTGATGCAATTTCTACAATGCGAAATTTCGATGAATTGTTGATTCGATGAAGTGTGTTTCGATAAATTACATTTCGATTAATTGTTGTTTCGATGAATTGTCGTTTAAATGAATTGTTTTCGATGAATTTTCCGGTTACGGATAAAAGCCACCTTGAAAGAAATTCCGTTTGGGAATATACGGTTTGGTTTATCATTGAACGAGCTTCTGTATATTTAATAGCAGACATAAGTAGTACGAGGTTAAAAGAAACCATGGTGGTTATGCTTAACAAAAAATATTATTATCATGCAATCTGCATAGATCGAAATATATATAAATAAAAAATACTGAAGTATTATATTAGTTAAAACTATTTCACTACATTTCACTTCCACTCACGTTCGTACGCTATTTTAACATATCAACTTCCTTTTACTTGAAATCGGTTTTGATGTGGGTTTTCTGCGTGGAAAGACATCGTGATGGAGTATACGTTTAGTTGTATAAGTGTCATGGAACTGAGTTCGAAGCCCTCACTGATCACTTTTTGATATTAAATATTGGTAAATTTTTAAAGCAGTTTGGTTTCTAATATTTTTATCGCGTAATTCTGATTTTAATTGCAACATTTGTGAACTATGGTGCCGTTTCTCTCAGAAATACAATTAGATAATTTCCGGTTTAATGGCAATATGTTATGAGTTCAATAAAATGGATATCGATATTCAGTGCCAGCCTTAGACAGACAAATATGACGTTTTCCACTTCTCTTTGTTGAAACGGGGTTTCTTAAAATTATACCTAAAGTATTGCAAAGCAGTAGGTTTTAATAAACGATAATCTATAGCAAAAAACATATGTCAAATATTCAATCAGAATTTACTCCGGAAGAAAAAAAAATTAGTAAAAGCAAAATGATGCCAGAAGGGTGTTTTTTTTTTAATTTCAAGCATTTTATTTCTTCTGCTAATCGTGAAAAAACATTAGTCAAAATCGCCGAAGCTACGAAAATGTCCACACATAAGAAACACTTACAAGAACATTAATACCTTCATTCTATAGTAATTTGTATATTAAGGCACTGAAGTTTAGTTTTTTATTACAAATATGGATTTAGTTGCTAAGGCCCGTAGGTCCAAGGCAAATAAACCACATGAGAAGGCCACTGCCAAGGGAACAGGCTTAGAAAAATTTGCGGGGAAAGAAGACGCTGTTAACTCATGGTCGGTAAATAGTCAGCAAAATACCCCTCTTGCATACCAAATTGATACTAATTTTGTCTCGTGCACTTGACAAAATTATTGACAATTTGGCATGCACTGCTAATATTAGTAGTGATAATTTCCAGAATAGCTAGTTATGTAACAACTACATAATACAGGACTTTATTTGACGAGTCTATTTTATGGCCGAGCAAGTTTTGCAAGTGAGGCCAATAAAGTCATATTATGTACGAGTTATATACAAAATTTTATGTACGACTACTAAAATCGAAAAACTGTGTTTATAAATTTGACGTCTATTCTATGACAGAAAAAATTGAGATTAGAGTGTCTAGATGGATATTTAGAAGCATTTATTTTGACATTGACAGCTGACGAAAAGGTACTTTATAGTACTAGTCAAATAGAGTAATCTAGTCTATACGTAAGTAGCAGTCGAAATACTCTCCACCAATAAATGTGGGTATCCATCAATCAAATCTAATGCTACAATGAAATTTCCTTTAGTTTTAAGTTTTCTTGTATTTTGTTTATTATTTTACAGTCCTTTAGTTTTTCGTCAATTTCAGAAGTTAATTTACAAACTATATCCAGAGTGTGTATGTATAGCATATTTTAAGTCACAAGTAAGCTTTATTGCAGCATATTTATCACTGCTGAATAATATTTCTAATATCCAATGTTTAATATTTGAATTTAATTTTTGCGGGGCCAGTTATACACCTGGGTCTAAAGGCCTGAATATCTTGTATACACATGTTTAGATTTATTGTATTACAATTTTATAAAGTCGAACAATAATACATTAAAACTTCTCAAAACAGCACAACGTAGGTAAAGCATTCAGTTTACTTAAAAGTATTCGTTTACAAGTTACTGCACATAAATTAGCTTACTGTTATATAAGGTTACATTAATTGCAGTACCTCTTCAACAATTATTAAATAACATCAATTTCTCATGATTTACAGTAATTGATGCCAGGAATTTATTTCAAAAACAATATGGGACGGTGCAAGTTCGTTATCAATACTTCGATAGTCTGTTGAACATGCAGTGGTTTTTTTCTATGCCCTCTTTAAGACGCACTCGGTCTTCGCAATCTGTTGAAAGGTTGGGACAATGTGGTATCGTCGTTACCATACTATGTTATACAAATAATCGCTCGGTATGTGCGACGATTTCGGCTAAAGAGAATTTGCAAAGGAGCCGGAGCTAATTATTACGAAGCCAGTAACTATCCCCTCTGTATTTTTTGGCGTTTCTATAATGGATTGCGCCCTTTGTAATTTTGACGTTCGCATCTGAAATTTTTTAGTACTCAGCCCAAATCTTTATTTTCCGAGTGCTGCAGTCAGGAAAATATCGAATTTCGAATCACCTCACCCTGCGATAAGCACGCAGGTAACCCAATTCTGGGAGATGGGTTTTCTTCTTCGCCTAAAATCCGAGTCAGAGGTCTTCTTTGGGAATTTACCCTTGTGGGCCATTGGAATCTGTTTCGACGTGAATCCCGAACTCGAGTAGTTTGTGTATTTAGCGATGGCAGGATGTTTTCTCCTCGTTAGAGTTCTGTACTAATTAAATTTGAAATTAGGCCGTCATTCCTGCACCATTATTAGTGCACCATTTCTGCTGCATCTTGCACGTTCCACGCAACGCTGTCAGTTGAGATTACCTCGTGAAACATTTCGGCCCGCGGGAAGTATTTTGTCGGCGTCCTGCAGATACCACTCGTCGGACGCGTTACTTCCCGGGGCAGACGTGTGTTGAAACTACGCAGTAAGTGCACGCGTTTTTTTGCTAACTTTAAGTGGACTTGTTGATTGAACATGCGGTTCTGCATGCGCAAATTGATGCGATGATTCTACAAACAAAGGCCCTTGGTTACCAATTACGCGCGGATAGAGTAATTTTTTAGCTTATCTTACCAGTATGCCAGGAATTAAATATTTTAATTGTTACTTCTGGGCATTATTGAACCTTCGGCACATGTTAATAATGCTTAATGCTTGGGATGCCGCTTAGTGATTATTAAATACGCATTTTACTGCTACTGGTATTATTATATTCTGTTTAGCTGTTCATATAATCCTTCATGAACCTGCCCGTTTTATAGTGTAGTATTGTGAAGCAGAAGGCATCCTAGGTATATGGTGAAGTGAATTGTTAACCAGACTTGTTTTTTTGTTGTTGTGAATAACAACTAGCGCTCTCTTGTTTTTTAAATATAAGATATGTATTTTAAAACCCTAAGAATCGCCGTTTGGTCCTTATTCAAGCCGTATTCTTTCGATGGTTTGAGCTACCCAGGGCAGTGTTCATCCATCGTTTAAGAGTGCTCCAAGCCTATATGGAAAAACATCATTTAAAAGCGATTAGATTATTTACCAATACCATTGGCGGAGAGCGTAGATGAAGCAGAAAGCATAGATAATATTGCATATCAGATTTAAAGGTAACAAGGGGTAGAAAGCGAGCTATCTCAGGCAAAAGGTTGTCAGTTTTTTGCATTAATATTCCACACAAATTGGAGAATGAAGTAGCCTGAGCCAGAGCCACATATTTGATTTTTATTAATTTTTTCGACTTTTCTCTAACGCCAAACCGGTTACGATTGATCGAGAGACTTCGACAAAAATTTTAAATTTGTAAAAATAACCGAAAGCAATATTTGGGCAGCATATTGATTCTATTTGATTGCTAAATGAATAATTGATGGCTATGAATTGCTGGGCGATAATATTCTAAATCAGTGACATAACATTTCCAGTTCGGAAATATTCCTCTAACTTTTTGAAGTTGCCTGCACTTTTACTGTACCGTCAGATCGTAAATGAGAGTTAGTTTAAGTAAAATATAGTTTTACAATATTTTGCAAACGCTTATATAACATTTAGCAATTGAAGAGACACCGTTGAGTAAGATACTTACATTTCCAACATTTACGAGAGGTGAACGCACAGTTAAAGGTAGGGATAATGTTATGCGGCAGTAGTCTGAGAATAACATCGTTGCCGTTTTCTTTCTAAACGAACGTGCTATCAAAACGGTCGGTGTTACAGCTGGAATGGTTATTTTAAATGTGTAACTTCAAAAATAGCGATGGAGTTTTACTACAAACGGAAACACTTTTGCAGGTACTTATGCTACTGCATTCAGGTAAACTTATTTTTGTCGACATAATTATGCTATAAAAACAACAAAGCTCCTGCTACATTATCTGTCTATGAATAATTTATGACAGAGACAACCTTTTATATAAATCCAGCTCACCACTTCATTATTTATAGTAGGTTGGTTCCTAGACAAATAAGTAACAAGATGAATCAGTGTCTAGCCGTACTTGTTTTTCTATAAGTGGTGTTACAAATTTGGACAAAGCGTAAGATTTGTCTTATGTAATATTGTTCCGCAATGTGAACTAAAGTTTGCAATATTTTTTACTGCAATTCAATTGTTTCCATATTTAGGCTGATTTCTAGATAATCAGAGGTTTAAAAGAAGTTACAAAGATCAAGTAATATATTAGAATTTTGTCTACAACCATTTTGTGACGTGATATAATTCATGTCCTTTTTATGGGAATTTTACCACCCTGCGTAATTCTTCAAATTTCTTTAAATATCAACCTCTAAAATGAAGTAGTGTTTAAAAAGAATTGAAATAAAATCGAGTTGAGCATAAAGCGTTGATTAAGCAGCAAAACTTTAGATTGTATTTTTTGTAGCTCATAATCTATTGACTTTAGTATAAGGATATTATAAAATATCCATATATTATGTTTTTAATGATAAAATATGATTGAGCAATAATTGCAAACATTAGATTATAATGTATTGTTACCGTAAAAACATACTTTATTTGCATGGTTTTTTAGTGCTGTTAATTAGACCTTTTCTAGATGCACATTTTGTATGTATATTATGATAGTTGATGCTCATTTTACTTCTAGCACCACGATGCAATGAAGCCCATGAAGAAGTAGTCTCTGCATGTGAATGCATCCTCACATGTCAAACTCGTTGTGGTTCATCGCAGGGATGTCCAGGGGTTTGCAGTGACAGGGCATGTGTTTGCAAGTCGGGCTATATTCGCAATGAAATAAACAAGCAATGTATTTTGATTGAGGATTGTCCAAAATGCTCTTAGTTGCTGCTAATAGTAAATATTTCATTGTATGATTGATTTCAATAAAGTGATTTTTTTGTCTCTGTAAGCACCAATTTACGTCCTTGACTATCATTGTCAAATAATATATTTTTGTAACTTTCTTGTTATGGTATCTCTAAAGCTATTACCATTGGATCTACTGCTGGAGCTAGTGTTTTGAATCTGACAGAATTCGTTAAAAACCCCTAACCACACAAATATTTAACAACTGCGAAATACTTATTTCGACAGCTAAGTTGCCATCGTCAGCAACCTTCGAGGGAAACTAACACAACAAAGTCGGTCGAATATATGCTTTTCACCAAATTACCAGTTAAAGTCAGCAGAAGCACTCCCAAAGGTAAAGTAAGGGTTCACGGTCATTTCAATTCCCCCAACTGGGGGTGGGCTGCTATAGGGACCTTGCGTCCCTCTTCAGCCAAGAACGGGAATTATAGGATGGGCGAGAGAAAGAAGGGGTGGAGAATGGAAGAGAGGCCAGGAAAGGTGGAGAAGTACTGCCCCGGATTTGCCTCAGAAAAGGTACCCTGTTAACTCAGGAAAACCACCTAAAAATCTGAATCAGAGCAGACGGCCAGGGAAATCAAACCCGAATCAGCACTCCTACACATTGTAGCGCTATTTATAATGTCTGACCCGGAGGGCGTGTTCTAAGCGACCAATTAGATGCCAACTTCAATAGAGCCTAAAGATCAGAGAGTATGTTCAAAAGTTTATTATCTTGATTCTTCAAAATGGCCAAACTTTCAAAAAGAAGTTAACTGCTTTGCTGAAGTTAACACCTTTACAATGTTTAGGTCATTTTCGGTAATACTATAACGCGTTTCATAGATATGTTGCGCAATACTAAAGTCAACTCTAAAGAGCATAATATATAGCTCATTTTAGATTCAACAGAAACGAAAAATCTAGTTGAGATATTGACATTTGACGTACAGTCGTGTTCAAATAAATCTGGGACAATGTTTTTTTTATATGTAGGTTGAGTTAAGAATTGAAGAATATCTCCATGGATGCTATCATTTACATGTCAAAGTTTAATATAACTCTTTCTGGTAGCAGGAAATCCATGGAGATACTCTTCAATTCTTAACTCAACCTACATATGAAAAAAACATTGTCACAGATTTATTTGAACACGACTGTACGTGTGAAATAGTTATATAAAACAAGACAATTCATATTGTTAGTTGCGCTATTATGAATAATATAATTTAAATGTATTTTAAAAAAATTAAAACTACGCATATATGTTAAAATATATGAAAAAAATATTCTTATATTACATACTGACTAAATACAGATGCACATACATATTCTGTCATTTTGTTTCAAGTTGGTTAATTATTTAAAACCAGGCGCAAAATATTTGTACCATATGAAATAAGTAGTAGTGAGCTGAACATTTTAAATAAAACATGACATTAAAGGTAGAAATTTTCTATGCGAGTCGATATTGTTCGTAATAAATTAAATTGCGTTATAACAAACGGAATTAAATGTTGTGTGAAACTAGGAAGGTAGATAAATTGTTAAAAATATTAATTTCTAAAGAGTACTATGTAAGAAAGATTTGTCAAGCGGTTGACATACAATACTCAGTTTGTCCTTAAATATAAAATAGTAAAAGATATGGGGTTGAAGTGTACAAGAAACTGCATTTTCAGTCACTACAGTACTAACAATAAAATTAGAAATTTATTAAGTTTCCAGTCTGAATTTAAGTATAATTATTTGTTTTGCTAGAACTCTATGCATTAGTATTTAGTCAGTGTATATATTATTTAGTTTGTCAAATATAACCATAGAAAAGTAATTATACATCATCGTTTCTTTGTTTCTATTTTATTGCCATCTTCAAATAATTCAAAGTTGCGAACTTCAGATGTTGGTATATTTCGTAGTTACAATATTTATGCAAACGTAGTACGAAGTGCGATAGATCTTCTGACGCAGCAATGTGGAACACATGAAAGATTAATATTTTTCTCACGGCCGTTTTTATTATATTCAGAGAAGTACAACAGTGATTGGTGATTGCATTGATTATATTCCTAATAACCACAATCTTATCTCTGAGTACTAAGCTGAATGCATGGAATTTGGATACCACCGTGTATGTGTGATTTTACTTTCAGGCTAAAACTAAACTAGCTGTATGTTAACATTTCAAATAGCTTTAATTGCCTATAAAGTTTATCAAATTAGTTGTACAGTTATTTGTGTTATGCCAGTGTTATGCTGCAGCAATGTACATAACTGAAATATTTAATTTGAAAACAATTTCAATCGTTGATATATTTAGAAATTTCAAATTCGTTTTGCAATAAAATATAAAATTATTATTTGGCATAGAAAGAATATTAAGCATTATTTAACAATGGAAAGTTCTAATGGTAAGATACAACTCAGAATCGTTTATTCTCTTAAAAACGGCTATTTATGGTTCGGATACTTTCGAACTAAATCTAAAACTAATTTTTTTGCATTGTTGTTTTAAAAATACTCATTGGCATAACGAATACGACAACAGGCAGGCCGTAATGTAGATAAGTTCCATTGGCTAGTAGCAATTACTTTTAAGGTAACTGCTAACATAAAAACGTCCAACTCTGCAAAATAGTTACTTTCGTAAAAGAACCTATATATGTAAATTGTTATTAGTTATTAGTTTGTATCAACCACGTTTCTTTAAATCAAAAATGACAAATATCAGCGCTGGAATAAGTTGATGGAAATAAACAAGTACCTTTCAACTGTACAGAAAGTGAAGATTCACAGTTTTGCTACGAGTGTAAGTATACGCTGAAAGTATTGAAATTGGATATTGATATTGAGCAACTTATTTTTGCATATAAGGGACATGTTTCAACCCCCAGAATGGTTGCTCAATACATAAGGGAGTTTTGGATTGAAGTCGAGGTCTAGACTTCAAATAACTCTCTATGTTTGCCGATGCTTTGTTGATTTGATTTTATCTTTGCAAACTCTAAATTGATTTTTCAAAAGCAAATTTTGAAATATCTTCCACTTGCGATTAAGTCATACAAAGTGGTGCAATTGGTTACATTTATATTATCTTACACAATTCATTTAACAGTAATAGTTATTTATGCCATTTTTTTATTAATAGCTGCTAGCAGACTGTGAGTAGAGTTATTCAAAGTTTGGAGAGATAGTTTCAAGTAGAACTATAAATAAAAGTTTTTCTAAGAACTTAAATGAATATTAATGGCTTCTTTATTCTATTTAATACATAATTTTAGATGTTCTGGACATCATTACGTCTATAAGAGCTTCAAATTTCCTTCCGATCATGGAACCAATGTAAGGACAATTGGAAAATGATTACAATTTTAGACTTTTTGTAAATTTCCTAGATTCTAAAGAATAAAAATGTTATCATCACTCTCAAAGTGATGATTTTGAAAGTATCTACACCGGAAATTGCAGACGCTGCTGATGCAGTTACAATGGATTTGGTTGGAGGACCATCCAGTAGAGAGAGAATTATAAAGATGGGCATACAAAATTGGTACTGTGGTACAGGGAGAAAAAATTTAAGCAAGAAACTTCAAAACGTTTTGGGGTACGTTTTAAGTTTTAATGCTAAAATTATCCTATATTGAAACGAAAATTTTACTAATTTTGCAAATGGAAATGACATAATTAGATAATGACTATTGCATTTTCAAGAGAAACATTAAGTTTGATATAAAATAAACAGAGCCTACATCAAAGGACCGCAAAATTGTGTAAGAATAAATGTGAAAACTTTTAAATGTATGAAACAATCAGGGGAATCAGAAAGAGATGCCTTTAGAGCCCGTTGCTGTTTTTCCTAGTTTTAGACGAAGCCATAATATGTGCTAGCAGGGAAATAAAATCTTACGAAGTGGGGTATTGGAATATGGAAATGAAGAAGGTGGTAGAAGCGTAAACGCAAACTACGGTATTAGAAAAAAGCATACGATAGCACAAAATACAACTGAACGGAGGGAGGTTGCAAGTTCAACAATTCCAGTATTTAGGGTCAGTAGTAACGCGAAACTGAAGAGTGAGCGAAGACGTTAGGGAACTAATTGCAACCATAAGAAAACTGTTAAACAGTATTAAAATCGAATTCCTGAAAATGAAATAGATACCAAAGATGCAAAAGTGCAAATATTAAATAAAGCGGTAACGCCTGTACTGATACATGAATCAAGACATGGGCATTAATAGAAGGAGTGAAGTAGGAGGATGTAAGAAGAGATGTCCAGGATAAAAGAAAGTGGAAAAAAATATGAAAAAACTGGCCAAAGGTAACTGAACTTCACCAATGCCTTATATTCGTAAGAACAAATGGGTGAAACGATTAAGTAAATAAGTAACTAAGTACATCTGCCGAAATTATGTGGCACTGCATTCTAAGCATACTAATTATCGACTATTATTTATAAATTTTAAAGATAGAAATTTTACCATACTATAGTAACTTTACCAAATCCAAAAATGTTTCATTATAAGTACAATTTTAGGTCCTTCTGTTTCGCATCACAATGAAAATGTGAAAATATTGAATCTTTACAACACGGTAGCCGGCAGATACTTTGTTATGAACCCGGAAAAGAGCAGACTTGTTTGAGGGCATTAGCGACTCTGCCAACTCAAACTCTTGAATTATCCCTATTTCTACTAGCGGGAGATTTATGTCCCAACCCTCATCTTACCCAAACGTAGGACCACCCATTCATTATATTCTTTACTCTTATAGTGAAAGGCAGTAGTTTGGAGTTTAAAGAGAATAATCCTGGACAGTTTAGAATCTGTATGATGAAACATCGGCGAATTCCAAACCCTTTGCATTGAGACTTCAAGTGGGTAGAAACAACAGTTCTAACTCCACAACCTTGAAAAAAAGGCTGATCTAGGGTTTCTAGGAAAAGCAAAACTTCACTTACATACCAAAACACTGAGAAAAAAGAATCACACCACTGTAGTAACATATAACTGCAAGTTGTTATTATTACATACACAACTTTTTGATATAGAAAATAAGCTGTACTACAACGGATATGAAAGCGAAAGTCATGGAAGTGTAAGATTTCGTAATACACAAGAAATTAATAGCATACAGCGTAAGCTGATAAGGAATATCTGATAGGGTTTCATATGTACTATTACAATAATTACAAAATAAAGATCATATGCACCAACGTTGTCAAAGAATTACGAACCAATTCAAATTGTATATAAAGATCAGAGCATTGGATAATGAAAAATACAATTATGACTTGGTAACTGGCGACGTTTGCGCAATTTTTGGGAAAATAAATTAGAAGAGAACCAATGAAAGAAGCCTCAAAGAAGATGGAAGTGGGCAAGTCCAAATGATCTAACTTGGAAGATGATACAAGATATCTCAATACTCAATTATTGAGATACTGGAACTTACTATCAGTTGATTAGTGCTTCAAAATCAAGAAAATACAACAAACAAAAACCGAAATTGCTACGAATTTATGAAAAAAAAAATGCGTATTAAAAACTATTAGAAGGGGCATTCAGAGACAGACAGATACAATCAATATTAATTATCGGAATAAATAACTACTACAATTAGAAAAACAACATTTCAGGTAGCAAGAACAAATCCAGACGCGAATTGCAAACTATCTTAAGAAACAGATAATGATAGCAAAGCGGAGGCAATTATATAGAGAGAACAAACAAAATACAGCAGCGTATAGAGGTGTAAGAAAAAGCACGAGAAAACTGATACAAAAAGACTTACAAACATACAATGAGAAGGAGGTAGAAAGAATAATTGAAAATAATAAGAATGCGAAGTGTATGAAAAGAAAGAACTTTAAGAGGGAAATAATAGCATTAAAAGGTAAAACTGCTCAGAAAACAAGACATAAAAAAAATACTAAAAATTGCAAATAAATTCTACAGAGGAAAAGATTATAAACGCCGGATTGGAGGACACGCCAGAAGTAAGTGAAAAATTAGTCTAAAGGCTCTCAATGAAAGGAAAAACAACTAATCTCCAGATAGGAATGACATATCAGTTAAAGTATTTAATATGTGCTTTTAATAGATTTGTCTAGATATAGTTTATTCTAGCGCCGGCCTACTCGTTTACTGTATTCCGATGTTTGATAAAACCGAATGCTTTTTCATAATCTATAAGAGCACTGCCTTTTAAAATACAAGGCCTCCGTTCTCTGACGTCACGGACTCGTAGCATCATCTAAGTGTGGCAAGTTATGGCCGCCGACGTAAACTGTGTGCACATACCATAGTAAGTGCTGATTGAAATCATCAATTGTAATTGAGCTTAGTAAAACAGACACGTCACTTATTAGCTTTGTCAGTGTTTGTGTGAGCTTTTTAACATCAGTATTGCATAAATAAAACACGTAAATGACCGTCACAATCAGGTCATTACCGTAATGGGAGTTGCTACGTTGTAAAACAGTTACCGGCGAATGAAGTAAAGTAAAGTATATACCATAATTGTAAAAGTTTTTATGTAGATATTTTCATCATGCCAATAAATGTAAAATGTATTCATTAAATTGTGTGTAGAGGCAATTATAAAAAACGTAAATAAGGTAGATGTTTCTTGTAATAATAATGTTTTGGTTACTGCGGTTTACGTGTTCACGATCACAAGTACAAGATCAAAGCAAAAGCAAAAGACGGTAGGAGGGTAAGCACGTTAATAGATAAATAAACAACATTACGAGTTATATATTTATTGGGTAGATTAAATGCGACTTATTAAATTTTGGATTGATATTTTGCAACCTATATAGACCCTGTTCCAAGTTACGTGTACACCATTTTTAACTTAGTCATTATTGGAGCTACGGAACTTATAGCATTTTTACATAGATTACGATGGTGAAAACAGAAAAACAACTAAGTAATTTTTAATTATTCCCTGAAGTAGCTTTTTTAACAGAAATATCATTTTAATTGTTTTTCTGTTGTACAATGGCGGAGAATAAATTTAGGCCGGCCTGTCATTCGCTTGGCACTGTTTATGTTGGTGGCACTGTAAGTCTATATCAAATTCGAGGTTAGCAGGTTGAGTTTTGCGTCAGTTTTGACACAAACTGACGCAAAACCCACCCAGTGCCACCAACATAAACAGTGCCAAGCGAATGACAGGCCGGCCTAAATTTATTGTCCGCCATTGTACCATGGTATTCTACGATAAACATACTTTAAGTTTCCTAATTTAACCGAAATCGTAACTCCAATAATAATTACAGAGTAGCAATGGTGCGCACTTAACATGGTGTATATTAGAGTTCAATATTAAAAATTATGGTCTTTGCTTTGAACGTTGGTTTTTATTACAAAAGAAGCGAATTGGGTATGACTCAAGGCTCAGTTGACAACTGAAAGTTCTCATTTTTACTTCCCTCTTCTGAAAGACGAAGGAAGTATTGTAATCACGAAAAATCACCTTCCGAGATTTCTTCAGATCTTCACGTTTCAAGGTCTCTAGATGACGAAAAAGAGGTTTTCTTAATTCCGTCTGCCTGTCGGTCTGTCTGTATGTCTGTCTGTCTGTCTGTCAGTCAGTCCGTCTGTCTATCTGCCTGTTGACAGTATAGCTCAAAAACTATTTGTGGGAGAAAGACGATATTTTACATACACATTATATATCTACCGCGCATGAATACGGTACAATTTCATACAATTATATAAAGTGTGAGCACCTTAAAAAATAAAAGTTTGTTAATTTTTGGGTTAATTTTGAAATAGAAGGAAGTAGTAACTTTCACATATATCAGGATATACATTTGCCGAAAATAAAACTCAACCGATAGAGGATAATGTCACAAAATAGTAAAAATGTTTCAACAATAACACCGTTCTGTTCAAGAGCGACGCGCGCCGGAGTTTTTTCGAAGAGGTTTGGTGGTGTAGATTTATCGATGCAGATACGCAGGGGTGCGGTTACGATCGCTCTGCAGATGAGGCGGGTTCAAACCTCAGCGGGATATTTTTTTTTATTTGAAAATGTATTTAATTTACAGAAACGTGAAGATATTCTCCTAACTTAATTTGATTTTTAAAATTATTTACTGTCACAATGTCGACGAGGGAAGTTCTGGGTAAAGCATTTTACAAATTTTTTAAAGTTATAAACACATGTAAACACTGTGCACCTGTTCGATTTAATAGACGTCAAGCCGAAGATCTGCGGCCTCGTTCTTCTGGTGGTGTTGATATCGGTAGCTTATATTCATTAATTTTCTCCATTAAAAATTTTACAGTCAGGAGATGATCGCATGTAAGTAGTGTAGTCTTTATGGAATACTGCTTGACATTCTTCTAGCTTTCTGTTGATTCCATTTGTAATTATTTTAGTGAACAGTTTATATGATAGTTGCGTTAACATAGACGTTGGTCTATAATTGCTTAAAAGACAGGTGTCTCCTTTCTTCAGGAGTATTATTATTACTGCTTCATTCTGTGTTGTCGATATGTTTGCGCCTTCCTCACATCTACAATTCCATTTAAAAGCAGGGATAAGACAAGGCGATACAATTTCTTCACAACTGTTCGCCTGGGAGAGTGTTTAAGCAACTAGACGGATCAAATCGATCGATCATTGTAAATAGCGAAAGGTTAAATCACCTACGGTTGGCACAAAATGAAGCAAATCTGAAAAGTACCTTAGTACAATTGGAAGAAAAATCGAATGCGATTTGAAAATGAGTCACGATACTTAAAAACTCCTTCTTCATCTTCATCCATCCTCTAACACAGGAGTGGTGATAAAAAATTTCTTTAATTAACAAAAACATACCCCAATACCTGCGAATAAGACTATACAAACAATATGTTCTACCCTTACTTACATACGGTTCTCAAACATGGACCCTTCGAAAGAGATAGCGAATACACTGAAAATAACCCAAAGAACCATGGAAAGAAGACTCCTTGGACTAACATTGAGAAGTAATTCAGAGGGTTGCAAGATTGAAGTAAAATACGCGGGATGCAACACACGAGAATTAAGTCTTTTAGTTTAAACTCTGGGTAGGAAAAATATCAAGAAGAAGACCTGGAACATATTGGTATGACGATGAGAAAAAAGTGTCGGTCGGTCCTGGATAAGAAGAAGAAGAAGAATTATTTGTATAACACTTAATAAGGGCTGTTCCTTTGCAACACCATGATAATACTATTGGAAGCAAAACTTAGTTTAATTAAACAGCTATCAGTTACAGTTGTAAGTTGTAGAAACCCATTTTCCTAATATACCTACTTAAATGTTACAATTCCTATCCCTCAGCAAAAAAAAACATATGATATTACGTATCTAAGATTCTCGCTACTAGTATCGCAAAGTCTATAGTTTTCCACAATCACATATATTCTTTGTTTTGTTTTACCTTAGGATATGGAGTAACAGTCACATTTCAGAAACAAATGCTTTTAAATGAATGCTTAATAGGTTTTAAAGTAGAAAATATTATTTAAAATTTTGAAAACAGCTCTTCTAAGGTAATTATTATTACTTTAGGAGAAATGTCAGCTAAGTTTTGTGTTTGAGGAAGTATTCTTTCACTTACTTAATAATTAAACCTTTGTTTTATTACATTTAAATTCACAAATTCTAATCTTTTTAACTTAATATGTTATTTTATATATGTCTGAAGAAACTGTGATTTACAGCGAAACGTAACGCCTTATTAACATTTTTATGAATTATTTTGTCTTGACTAATACTGATTTTTTTAATAATTTCGTATTGTTTAAGAAAGAATGAACTAAGTAACTATTTTGAACACAAACCTTAGCTGACATTTCTCCTAAAGTAATAATAGGTAGAAATATGTTGGTGTTTCAGTTGCATGTTTTTACAACATTTGAAATATTTTTGAAGTTGGAATTACATATATGATACTATCGATTTTTGTTTGCTTTATTTATTTGAATTTCTATTTTTCTGTTAACTGTAAAAATGGTTTTTCCAGAATAATGCAAAATTATCATGAACAAAGGCTAATAACAGCCATAGGAGTTATTATCAGCTACAATACAAAATGGGACAAAGCCGAAAATTATTTGTAGCGTATACTATGGCTATGACATTACACTAGTAACAATGAACGATTCTAATAAACATGTTTTTCTTTTAAATTTACTGTATCAATACTTGGGGAAAAGCCTTTGCTTTGTATGCTTATTCAAGGTAAAAATTGAGTGACCTTGTTGCGAAGTCTGCTCAACTGACAGTAAACGGAAAAGGATGCGTCGAATGTTCGTCGACAGATACTGAGAAATCACACCTTATCAAAGACAGACGGTCTGCGTAGCTTTTCAACGGGCTCAATTTAAATAAATTACCAACCTGCTATGTAAACAGTTTATCATACCTATTCACATTTTTGGCTTGCACAATAGATAACTTCGCATATAAATTCTCTTCAAACTAGCCTGTTTGTAGCAGTCGGTTCTTGAACAAGATCAAAGCAGCTGAAATAATGAATCAGTTTCTGTGTTTATTCGTTCTACTGCACTTCGTCTGGCAAATTGCAGCAACAGAATGTAAGGGATGTTTTTATAAAATCTTTCATTTACTTATAGTAACCCAAATACATTCATTTTGAGTATTTGACATATGCATGCAACATTGGTAATTACAATTTTTGTTGTTGTGCTGCACTTGCATTTTTTACTTGTTAGCGTATGTTTGTTATACTTATATTATCGCTGAAATTGTTTGTATATTTAGTGTTGTGCTGTTTTCAGTTATAATATCTCAAGGGCGTTGGTAATTGTTAAGAAATCATTTTATGCATAGTTTTCAAACTTGATAACAACTCTCTGTTGTCAGCAGCGTGCTTGAGTTATTTCTTATTTATCAACGCCCAAGAGATATTTTTTTTAGATTTGTCTCGATTATGCACATAAAGTATCACTATTTGCCCCCTCCAAAAATGTGAAATCAAAGCGAAAAGCTAATATTCATGGCAAAATTACAACTTAGTTACCTAAATGATATTTTATGTTAAATCATCTCGCTTTTTCAGACGACTTAGTATGCCCAGAAAATGAACTTGTAGATTATTGTAAAAATCCTTGTCAGCCAACATGTTCCGTACCAAATCCACCGGTGTGTAATTTTCTACTGTGCAACAAGGGGTGCGTTTGTAGAAAAGGATGGTTAAGAAATGAGGATACCAATCAATGCGTTCCACCCGGTCTGTGCCCGAAAGGTAAATACTTGAACTTTAATTTTTAAACATATACATGGAACTGTGGAATTGAAAAAAATATTTCCAAGTTAAAGGAACCATTAATAAAATTAATCGACTAGCCATATGGCGGCTGCGATGAATTAATAAATTTATATAGTTATAATATTTAACCTTTAATAAAAAACTATTTTAAAGCTGTGAAGGACATTGAAACAGAAGAATGCTAATGTCACCCTCTTACCGAAGATTAAAAAACCACAACAATTTAAAGATCATGGTTCGTCAGTTAATTCTAAAAAGTGATCTATAATTCCTTTTGGAGAGCTAAATTGAAGGATGTTTGAACTGAAATTTCGATTAAAATTCATTACTCACATTTATTTGTTTCGTCATGTTTTATGCATTGATAAAAACATTTGGTTTAAAAGATGTTTCTACTTCAATGCAAGAACCTTACATTCAACTAAAACTCACATTTAGTCACAGACGTAACTAAATCACCAAAATTGGGATTATGTTAGTTGAGTCACTAATGTTCTCAGTTTAACTACTGCTTGCATGAGACTAAGAAGGTCCAACGCTAGCAAGGCTCTTTTACATGCTACACATTGTACTAACTTGGGACCTACGGTTTTACATCACTTCCAAATGATAGCATTTAGTAGAAGTTTTCATCCGCATTTTTATTTTTAAAAACATCTCCGGGACCGGGGATCGAACTCGCGACCGTTAGATCAGTAGCCAGAATGCTTAACCACTGAGCTACGGAGCCCGGTATCAACGTACTTACTATATCATTTAAATTTACAGAATCAAGTGGGTAACTATGAAAAACAGAAGGATCCTGTGTGCAAGTTGTGCATTCCTGAAAAAAACATTTCATAACATCGAAACTTCATAAAACAACGTTTTTGATGGGTTTTGTTCATATAATATTGCTAATATCTACAACTCCTTACAACATAATTTTAAGATGGTGACACAAGCTACCTTTAGAAATAGATTCGACGATACAATATATTAGAATAAAATTAAGTAGCTCAAAAACTTGAAAGAGCTATTTAGATGAGAATATTCTATAAAAATGTCAACTGATATTAATTGTTGTGTTTCACAATTAATTTACAGCGGTACGTATCAAGGGTTTTACATACTACAATGTTTTTACTGGTTCCTTGTTCTGTTTTAACCAATTAAATGTAATTTGGATATCATATCCCTTATTTGCTATTTAAATTAAAAGAAAAAAATAATAACTTCGTAGGTCACTAAAGTTCCTTAGCTTCGGCTTTATTAATTTTTATTTTTAATTCTTGAAATAAATAAATACTTAGCAAGTACTGTTTAAATTCTGCTCGAAATATTAAATTTTTTTATTGATAAGCTCAAATTAACAACATTTTTCAATCGAAAAACTCCATGGAGAACAATCAAACTTACCTAATCTCTAACATACTTTTTGTTGACATAGGACTGATAATTTTTTTAAAAGTTCAAAATTTACTTTCAACATCTTGTTTAATTTATTCCATTGTTATTTTAATGTTACTTATCAATTAAATGTATAAATTTGGTTTAAATTGCATATTTTTGCATATTTATCTAACGTATTAGACTCTGTTAGGGTCACATGAACTAATAATTCAGTTAGTTGTAGTTCAAATATACTTAGTTCCATAAAGTACGATGTAGTTCCCGATCAATTTTATTTTTGATCGCTCTGTATTAGTAGAAACACTTTTTAATTAAGGGCTGGGTCAATGAACATAAAAAATTTAACAATGTAATCAAAAACAAGCGTTTGGAGTACAAACAAACCAACTGAAGAAGCTGTTCGTTGCAAATTGTAGCTTGAAACTGTTTATTTTAGCTAGTAAGAGGGCAATAAAGATCACTTTTAGTACATGGCTTTATTGCGTTGTTTTTCTTGGCTTATGATAGTAATAAAATTTATTGCAAGCATAAATTACTCCAATTTAGCAGTCTTTGTTATTTTTGTGCAGTCTTTCGCAATGAATTTCTTTTGCAAATTCTAAAAATGTATTACCATCAAAAATCGATATCGAATGTTTTATTTCGTGCTGTTCGCATTAAGAAAATTAGTAAGCATTTTGTCACTATTTCTATTGCACGATTCTGTTGTATAGAGAAAATAGTACTGACGATAGTATTTTAAAACATAAAAATATACAACATTCATAAAAAATGTATATACTAAGTAGTTAGAACCATAAATCATATATACGTCATTTCAGCAAAACCACCTGGGTCGAGATACTCGTACATCTGTCCTGTAAATCAAGAGTGGAGCCAATGTGGAGCAGGATGTGTTCCAACATGTAAAAATATAAAAGATGGATTGATATGTCCTGCTGTTTGCATTCCTGGGTGTGTGTGTAGAAGAGGGTTTGTATGGGACGACACTTCCCAAACATGCATACCAAAACAACGATGCCCTCCAGGTATGGATGTGTTATGGTATAAGCGTTTATTCTAGAATTTCTTTTGTTTGCAGTACCACCCTGTAATGGCCCCAACGAGGAGTTTTCCAACTGCGCCTCTATGTGTCCTCCGACCTGCCAAAGTCCTTGCCGTGAACCAGTGTTTTGCCCAGCTGTTTGTGTAAGAGATTGCGCTTGCAAAGTGGGATATATTAGAGACGAAGTGTCCAAACAATGTATTTTGCCTGATCAATGCCCAAAGTGCTAATAACCATTATGATAACTGCCATGTAGCAAATGAATTAATTACACGAATTATATAGCATCAGAAATTGTACTTTTACTGTTATTGCCTGTTTTTAATATCTCGCCGAGATTTTGCAACGAAGTTGCAGTTCTTTATAAATGAAAACGAGTGAAGCAGTACGTTATCCAGGAACTGTGGTACATCCTCTTTGCAGCTGCTCATTAATTTCTTCTCATAACATCTCTCTCAAGCAAAATACACATGCATACCGATTGTCAACGTCTAACGTAGTGTCGACCGAATAAAAATTATCAAATTTAGCTAGACTACTGCTTGGTTAAACCGGATAATTAAAAAACAATAAACTTGTTTTGGCACGTCGAAATAAATATTGAAGAGGCATTTGAGCTTGATTAATTATGAGCTGAAAAGCATATTAAATATAGTAGAGAAAAAGAGTAATCTTATTCGAGGATGTTGCTGATAAATCGATCGTGATATGTTTTATTGGGCCTTTTCTACTGTCTAGGGTGTATATCACACAACGTTTCGGGAGTTTTGATCTACTCCCGTCTTAGGTGTTCCTGGTTAGTCCTGAGAAGACTGATATTGTACGTTTTTCTGCATAAACTGGAGCCTCCCCCGGGGTTTGAACCCGGGACCCTGATCGCTGTGATTACTAGTCTGCCACTCTTACCACTAGGCCACCAGCACCACTGCCAAAAAATTACATTCAGAGAACAACTAGTTAAATCGATCATTTTCAGATATATCTGAATAATTTGGCTAACAATGAGAACAGTCGAAATCTATTTATTTCCTATCCTAGCTAATTATCTGTCTGATTTTAGTAAAACTACATTGCGATAGTCTTGATTAGAAAAGTAATTCAGTTTGACACACAGCTGCAACAGTGGTTACTGTGCAGTAAGAAGATCTTCAATAGAAGTTTTATGTTAGAAATGACTCAGTCAACTAATGTTGACTTATAATAATAAGCCAGCGCTTCCATCACTGTATTTAAATCCAATAGAATGAATATTCTGATTAATTTTACTTCTGAAATACTCAGTAAAATCTGAAAACCTGTGGAATTACAAAAATCGTATTGGTTCAACACATAAATACAACTGAGACATAAAAGAATGGAGGTATAAGAAATGTACCTACGCGAAAGGAGTACTACAGTGTAGGAAACTGAAGTATTATCACATGGTAGGTGTGTACTACTGTTTCGTATTACGTATACCCAAACAAACTGTAATATTAAACAGTATAACTGTCGTAGTCAATAAATGGAGAACGGTACTGAAAAAAGGAAAATGTTAGGCTAGGTTAAACTTGACGCCGCCACCGTCTTTCTATGCACGCGCCGTGTTGGAAATTTACGTGGTCCAATATTAGCGTGAGCCGTTCTATGAGATGTAGTAACCATTTGGAGCATTGGCAGCTTTTCGTAGCAATTTCGCTATCGTTAAGCTTAATAGCTCGCAAGGCACAGTCCACCAATCTGAAATTCCGATTCTCACTTCGTTGTGGTGCAGTGGACTTTTATATCTGGTCGAACACTTGAGGAACTTCGAGTGTTTCGCCATCAACAAAGTTTCCTCTTCTATCGACATCAGCTACCGAGACTGCGAACTGAAGCTATATATTTTTGTTTCGGAAACCCCGGCCACCGCTCTATGTGCCTAGGTAAGTAATGCATGTTGTGAATTATAGCCAATTTTAAATATGTTATATTAATGCTAATATTGTTTTCCCTACGGAATTGCACCACAGCCGAAAACCTGCTTCTTTGTTTCTTTTTTCTTTTAGCGAAACGAGACGTCCTTCGTATGGGGGATTTTCGGGTGGGTTTGTTGGGTTCCCAGTTTTCAGCGGTGGCCGCCAATAATTATCTTAAAAAAAGTTGTTAAAATTAACTTCATGTTAACTTTTTTGTGAATCAAAAATGCGGATTCTTCTACCTAAGATACCATTCCATTACCGTAATAAACTACCTAGACGTCTAAGATACACCTCTACGCTTTTGCTTTGACTCTTTAGGATTTGTTGGAATTTGCAAACTTTTTCCCCGGAACAAAACTCTTAACATTGTTTAATTTATAACGATAACATTCTTCTTTAAAGCTTAAATTTCTGTAGCAAAATTCAGTTTTAATATGAAATATCTATCGTGATTGTAAATATATAGAATTATTTGGTTCAAATAGTTCTTTGTCATAAATATAAGATATTCAACGGTGATTAATGTGGTATGTATCAAGCGGCATTGTTTCATGAAGAAAATTCTTAAGCTTTTCATATTAGTTACAACAAAATTCTTAGTATAACGAATATTGGAAGCCAATTTATTGGATCTTTTTTAGTGGGTCACTGGGTTCTAGTAAGTCAATGTTTTATCCTTTGCTTTAACAACATCGTTTTACTTTAACAAAAGAAATAAGTGATATCATAGCTTAATACTTTGCTTAATTGCGCAACAGAGTGCCGTTACTCTAGCTTTTAAGGTGAATTAAACTTGGTGTTTACTTTTGTTTCCAATTTAAACTTACTTGACCGTATTTTCACTACTCGATTAAAGCTGTGACGAGCTGAAGTCACTTTGAGGTGTCGTGGTAACCAAATTGTCTTTGTTCTACATTTAAGTAACTACATCTATCATTTCCTTTGTCTACTTTCAAACATTACAGCATTATGTTTAAACTTAAACAAGTAGTAAAATATGACGACTGTATCGCTGCGGTTTTCAAATTTTAAATTTAGTGTAACCTCTTCCGGCTAGACTGACTACGCCATATTTGAAATAGCTCAAATTAATTTTACTTTCTTGAGCAGGCCTTGTCAAATGTATATTTGAAAAAATGTGATCTTACTTTGTTTAAGACAATCACACGGAGTTGCATTCGTTATAGATTTCCTGTCGAATTAAAGAAATGAGAACCTACATTCCCAGCTGTTGGACCATTTTAAACTCATGGTGGCCTAAATTATGGCAATGAAACAGGATCGTGTCTTTAAGGTAAGGGTAAAACTTGTTAACAATAAGGATTAACATATCAGTGATTTTGTGTTTGTTCATCAAAGTCGGTTCACTTAAAACATAAAGTTTACCTTTTCTCAGAACCAGGTTAGAAAACGTCCATTATAAAAGTGTACAATCTTTCAATTTGCCTTCGCCATTACAGTCAATGGAGATCATTTGCTAATTAATATGTACAATAGTAAAAACAACACAATTCAAAAGTTATATTCGTTGGTAGTACTAACATTCTCAGTTAATCGACATCGAATTAGGCATCTATTGTCAGCAAAATCGATTATGTTCAATGAAATTCGCACCTATCTCTCGAAATAGAACGAATTTATCTAGCATTACATAAAGCATGTTATCTTGAGCAAGAGAGATGTAACTATCAGGTAACATGTTAACAGCAATGGCATTGGTATTAGAAGGGTAATACATTTTATTTAATAACAAATCATACAGATAATATTTCAATACTTTTATGTTACGTATCTGTCCTAACATTTTTAAAAGTGTATCACACGATGAAAGCAATCTCTAATGAATGGATAATAAACCTGCATTAATAAGATTTCGAGAAACATCTTCAAATTCTATTTAAACACATAAGTAATCGGCTTTTGCAGTAATGTCATTGTGGGAAGCATTTCCCAACAGCTGAAAAAATAAAAACAATCCCTCTACTGATAATAAAAAAATATTGCATCTACTGATTCTGTTCAATATTGTTTCGTAATTTACTCAAACCATTGCCACTCATACTATAAGTATGCTATATTATCCCGCAGTTTGATATGACTCTGAGTAATAGATAAGTCGAGACTATAATCTATGGATAATTATGTAAGATTCAATCATTAGAAAGGAAATATTTCGAGTATAGAGAAGTATATAAACTATCAAAAAACGGCAGTGCGGGCAGCTTGGAGTGAAGAAGGCGGCGGTACGGGCTCCTCGTGGTCAAGAAAGGAGCGTGCGGGCTCCTCGTGGTGATGATAACGGTGGGGCTGTTGGTCGGGTCAGGCGTCCGGGGTTGACATGTAGGGGTGACGGGCGTATCGGGAGGCAAGGAACAGACCTGGTGAAGCGCGGCGCGAGTAGATTTTTCAAATTTTCCACATGCACCAACAGAAATCAATTCACAATTAAAAAGTGTCCACAGCTTGTGATTTTAAGTTTATAAAATTATTTATCTTACAGAAGCGGATTTTGGTGGATTACTACACTCTTGCTTACTCGCACGAATCTCAAACAAAAATCATACTGGTGTATTTCACTCTCCTATAATATAATGTACTATTATTATGAAACAGTGCACGGTAATATTGATTTTAGAATTTCTTAACAAACCGCTAGATGCTTTGTAGGCTAAGAATGAAATTTACTTACAGGAAATTTTAAATATTCTGAGAAAATGCTCCTTTGCATTATATTTTGGAAAAGGCAAAAGCACAACGATAATTATGAATAATTGAACAGGCACCTGGTTGAGTCTCGCCAACAGGTGCAAAAGGGGACTGTATATGTGCAAATATGTAATATTGATTTGATTAGACCATTAAAAAATTCAACGTGTACGCCTATGAACTCGTCCCGTGAGTGGGGGAGAACGTCGCCTGAAACGTACGCCAACCACAAGTCTGGGGGTTCACGCAGAGAGGCAGCGGAGGGCAACACACTTGGATGCTCTTCCATAATGTATGATACGCTGTGTGAATGTAGTGAAGTTAATTAGTGCTATCGTAAGAAATCAATCATAAGTGGAGCGATAATAAACTCCCACAAGCTTAAATCTTTTGGTCGATGTCGCCCTGGGCTGCAATCCCCCGAATGCAGATGAAGAGCTGTAGTAGGATTTTTCGTACACGTAAACCATACGTTCTCGGCTTCGTTGCATACCTCAAGTTAAATTTCTCGCATCTCTGTTGTTTCGACGAACATTTCCGAGAGTCGGTCTGGAGGAAGCACCTCCATCCCATCAGATGTGTCTTTAGGGAGCTGTAGCACTCTGACATTTGCTAATTTAAGCTGCAGACTCGCTGTGCCTTCACATGCCCGAGCCTCAGGGATTTGTTTGGGCTGTTCCCGACGCCCACACCGAACTCTTCGTTGACGGAAACAGCCAGAGCCAGGCACCAGGAACTGACTCGCGTCGCCCTTTACCAGGCCTGTCCCTTGCCTCCCGATACGCCCGTCACCCCTCCAAGCCATCCCCGATTTCTGCCGATTTTAAACTTTATACATACTTCTTTCAACTAAAACAAATGACACATATCTTTACTACATCACATGGTCCTTGATTTGTGGATCCAATGGCTCAACTCTTAGTACATACAGGAACTCTAGCCTGACCCGACCAACAGCCCCACCTGTATCATCACCACGAGGAACTCGCACGCCGCCTTCTTCACCAAGAGGATCTTGCACGTCCCGTTCTTGACCACGACCAAGAAGCCCGCACCGCCGCTTTCTCTACTACTAGGCGCGACATCGCCGCCTTCTCAACCACGGGGAGCCGTCCCGCCGCCTTCTTTAGACCGAGCATCCCGCACCGCCTACTATTCAGGCCCCGGCACCCAGCCACGCCCGCTACTGTACCCCATTTTTGTTTTTTTATTTATACCGGGTGGCCATAAACATCTGAGATCCCGGTAGCCATGGAATTAGCTACTTAGAAATGTTGGTTAGCATTATACATATTTCAATTATAATAAGTATTGTTATGAAATGTAATAAAATGCAAATAAGAGGAGGGGAATGTGCCCCGGATTCTGCAGTTTAGCCTACGACTCAATTATACAAATCTCCTGTTCTAACTTCAATACTTATTGCAATCTGTAATAATTTTTGACAGATAGGAATTTTAGTTGTGATGACATTAATGACATTTAATTTAGTTGGATTCATCACTTTAGTAAAGCGGTGTTGATTCCAAAGGTAATGTGATATCAGATATTTATGGCCACCCGGTATTACTCGTTATTGTACAATACTTTTGTAGGTCTAGGTGTCAACAATAGTAACCTGTATATAGTAGAATTTAAATAAATAACAAATCCAACCAATCTAGTTTGTAGCCGAGGGTGACACCTCTTCCGCACTTGACTGCCGCTATTAATCTCCACCGCTGAGCAAGCTAAGGTTGTATTAATTGTAAATAACAAACATAATATGATTATGTGATGGATACCAGATATAGAAAACTTACGCAGGTGTCTACATTTTTCCATTAAGCAGTTTCTCCTAGCTATCAAACAAAAGCCTTTTACTCAAAAGTTCGTTTCGTTAAATTATACAAATAATTAGATACGGATGTGTGGTTATGTTATTCTATGTCAAGTTATGAGCCTCATGTGTTAAATCAAATAACCGGAATGAATAATAGTAGACTGCCTACCTAATTAGGTTAGGATACTTATAAACCGTAAATATCTCAATGTCCTTTTGATTTTAAAGCTTCTATTTATTTATTATTAGTTCCTGCATGCCAATCATAGGCAAATATGTGGGTGAAATTTTTATTACAGGAACAACATTACACTCTGCTGGTTTAAATTACAATTATAAATATTTTACTTTTGCTTTCCGTTTAGTATTTAGCTATAAAAAAATGTACTTACACAATTTATTTATTGCAAATTCAGATAAATTATCAACCTAGCCGTAAAATAGTAAACTGCTGCGCAATATGTACAAAATTGTTCTAAATATGTAATAATAAAAAATAATCAAAGTGTTAAGTTAATATTTTCTACATAATATATAAAATTCATTGTAATAACATTGTAAAATAGTTTCTTAAGGCATAAAAATAAATAGTTTCATACCTGACCAATGCATTTTTATATTATTTCACCATAATAAATGTTCAGTTCAAACTGTAATGACTGGATCAATATTTCCTTGTATTTATCGTTTTATTCTAGCGTTCAATCAAATACCCCTTCCAAGTTACAAAACTCTGGATGTCTAGATTATTACCTTTTCCGAGTTCCACATTACGCATTATCTATCAGTTTTATCAAGTTAATAAATTTGTTATACCTTCACGTAAATTACGATCTTTATATTTTCGTTTTTAATTGGCCTATTATATTATCTCTACGTTCATATCTCCCACATACCTATCTATTACATTTACTAGATTTACCACTAAGAGTTTTTGATTTCCAAATTTATTTTTGTAAAATTTTAATGTGGGGCGATTTCAACCAAACGTTCAATTTGTCTAAACCATTTCACATGTAATGATTTTAGTAATTTAAGCAAAATAGTTTTTAAATGTTTCGTAATCCCAAACCTAACACCAATATATCCAATAACAATGAGAATGCTGTTCAAGAAGCAGTTATAAAAATATTATGTAAAAGAATGTCAGATCAAACCTTGTATTCTAGTATTTAAAAAATGCCACAAGGACAAAATTATAAAATGTCAATAACGACAATGAGAGCGGAGAAGTCGTAGCAAACCAACATAAATTTTGAAGCAAATGCACGGATGGACAAACGTTCACAAATGATGAAGAAATTCAATTGGTGAAATATATTGAAACTTGCTCCAACACACAGTCCGGTTATATATTGCTATGCACACATGTTAAGCCTCTATGATTATTATAGCAATCAATAGTATTTCATGCATACCAAATAATATTTTATAAATATTCCAAAAATGTGCTGGTTTAATTTTTATAAATAGTATAAAATAATATGCGTAAATTACTGTATATACAATGTGAATAAAATTCTACGACGGGTGGGGGGGGGGGGAGGAGCGTAAAGCTCTTACAAAACGACCTAGACGGAGCTGCAACCCACAATACTTGATATATTCTTAGTAGCTCCTAGTACGGACGCTGCAGAAAATTTGCCTTACTCTGCAGGTTGTATTTTTCTAGAACGAGCGTTTCATTACATGGTTAAATATTACCCCACGTAATGGCTACTTTATTTGCATTTGGTGTCAAACTGATACTGCTAAATATCTACTGTCTCACGCTCTTCCTACGTGTAAATTGTGCTAACTTTGCTTTGGGTGCACCCTTGAAGCGCTGCAATATGAGTGAATTTTTTCTGAAGAATGCAGCTTGCAGCAACCGTGGATCTACTTCGAAGGTTTTGATTTCGCCTGAAAATGCTGCAAGGTGTCAATGGTGGTTGGGAAAATGCCCACGTAACAAGTGAGTTAAGCCCTTAATTAATTATAGCGTTGATTGACCTGGTAAACGCCTTGTTTGCTGCGCTGTGTGGATTTAGTTGCGGGCACATCGCGAATCTAACCCCTAACCTATAGATACGCAAGGAAAGCTGATCAAACCTTAGATGTTGGATCCAACAAACTAAGAGGCTCAGCTTATTTTAGGGGTCGTGATAAGGTGCTGGATCCAACAAGCCACGAACACGATATGAAGGAAATATTTGTAGGTGATGGAACCAACAAGCAATACAAATATGGTATGAGGTTTGAAGTTCGGGTTCGGGTGTCTTTAAAAGGTTTTCTCGGTTTGTCCAGGAAATCAAGGTCTTACGGTTATGAACCGCTTCTTCAAACAGCTCTAGATCTCGTCTATGCCTAGAGAGCTTACTGGCTGGCTAGGCGGGTTCTTGGTTCGAAATGTCTTTAGGAGTCTGTCTTTGTTTTATAGCTTTCTGGGCATCCTATCGGAACTATTTATAGGGAAATTTAAAAAGGGTCGCGCGAGAAATCGGTTGGCTTTTTCGCTTATTTCCAATCGCGCGCACGGGAGATTCAGGTGACGACTGTGGCGCATTAGCACGTACAAATTCTAATGCGCATATTGCACATATTGAACTTCGTGTATGCGATACGTCACACAGTAAATTAATATTCTACACAAAATGGAGCAAAAATAATTTTGACTATTCAACTCACTTGTCATCTATCAAAAACTGACCAATAAAAATACAAGATTTGACGTTTTTGAGCCAATAAAAATGAACTACATCGACAATTTTCACTAGTGAAAATAATCGACAATTTTCACTAGTGGTATAGTGAATATTTAAAAAAAAATTGATTTTTACTAGAAAAAGTCAGTATTAGTGTTCTGTTATGATAGAAATTGCGTAGTGTCGTGCCAGATTTACTGAAAACTAATTTGAAAAAGTAGTTTGGTTCATTGAATAGTCCCTCGAATGCCATTATTAGTCAAAGTTAAGTAGAATATTTTTGCGGTGGTATCACTACTCATGTCCATTGCGCTTAGGATTAGGACTCGTGCTAGCACACTCGTCCTAATCGAACCTAAGCGTAATGGACATTCGTGATCCCACAGCAAAAATATTCGACATAACTTTGACTACTCATGGTATTATAAGTGATAGTTTATGTAATTCTCAAGTTACCATATCCGGAATGACATACTCGACTTTTCTTAATTTTTTTTATATTTCTTTAACGTCGAAGGGATTGGTACTGTCTTTATAAAAGTTATATAGTTTCATTAAGCCTTTCATATAATTTTGCATTGATCACATATTTTATATTCGTAAAAAAATATTATTTCAATCTAAAGTTATGAAAATAAGTTTTACTTAACTTAAAATACTACAAAAAACGTGACGTCTTTAAAAAGGGGTTTCTCTTATAAAGAAGGTAATTGCGAATTTAAAACAACAACTATTTGTGAAAATATTAAAAAACGTAATTGAACCTAAAGATAATAACGAATGAAATCCTTTTTAGTGTTACCGTGCTTGGATAAAATAAAGCGTTTGATTGGTCAAATTCGTTTGTTATTAAAATTATTAGTATGCATATTTTCTGCGGTTATATAATTATGACGCACTTTCTTTTACTTTCAAATATTAGGAATTCTTAAACATCGTTTAGAAATGATGTTGGCGATCGATTTACAAATGGAACCAAGTTTATAGAAGGTACAGTATTGTACTACATCTCGACATATTTGGACGGTATAATTTATTATACTGTAAACATTAAGAGGATCCAAATAATGCTAATGCTGCCTTATTTATACATAATTCATAACACAAGAATCCTTTTATATAAATCCAGCTTCGATCATTTGCAGTAGGCAGTTGATTCCTGAACAAATAAGTGACACGATGAATCAGTGTATCAGTGTATTTGTTTTTCTTCACGTCGTATGGCGAATTTCGGGAGATTGTAAGAAAACCATATAACATTTATTAATAACTTACATTACATTCCACAACCGACGGAAAAAACTGAACAGTCAAGTGCAGATCATCGATCATTTATTGTTGGCAGGTTATTAAATAAAAAGGAAATATGAAGTTAGTTTTTTTGGCATTTTAATGAATATATAATGAGTCACAGGTGCCGCGTAGTGTAAATTCTAAACTTCCATTCATTTTGGGACGAGAGAACTACCCCATGACGTTATGAACTAATAATATCGCTTTAAAATGCACGGAAGATCATAGTGCTGCCTTAAGCACTGTGTCCTATATTTGGCTTTACTACTTTTACGACCGTATAAGACAACGGGCAAATGAAGTAGGCCGTAATGGATACCTCTGTAAACGGCTTGTGGGAGGACAAAATCCTCTTAAGCGTAGTAAGATTACACCGGCCAGCTTTTGCGCCCTTTTGATTCGTTTTGGAAACCATTGTTGGAATGTAACGGGAGCTCAAATGTTAAGTACCGACCTATATCTCAATTTCAGTTCTTGAAAAACCAGCAGCTGAAAATATAAATAGCCATTTCTGATTTCAGTCACAGCAACTCCTTGGTAATAATGTATCATGTTTTTGGCTTAATTAAGACATTTAACAAAAGTTTACAATTTCTTGTATTAATACAAAGAAAATCACAAACTTTTATTGTGAAAGAATTAGTAAGGTGTGTACTGAAAAATTAAACGAAATGATATTTCATTCTAAAAAGAATGATAAGCAAAGGATCATTTCGGAAAACATTCTCACGCACTTAACGTTAGTTTGCTGTTCGGGTTTTTTGAATATTTTAAAAACTTTATTCTTAGAGCAAAAAGTTTTACTCTATTGCATCGGTCTTTAAGTTCCTGTGATGATTAAAGTTTTTTCTTGGTTTCTTGTGCTGTATTCATGTATATTGTATACAGTGATAGCCATAAAGTTAACATCAAAAACGTAAAAATTATGCAGAACCATTACTTTTCGGTAAATAATATAAAATATAAAGGAATAAATTAACGCTTTTTCTTGCTATTTTTAATTATAATGCTATAAATCTTTTAACGAAAAAAAAAATAAAATTTTAAAATTAAGTCTTGGCATGTCAAATTTTGAAAATATTCCGAAAATTCAGTTTTTGCGTAGTTTAAGAAGAAATGTGTTTCTGGCATTGATATGCTTCAATTACCTAAAGCGAACAGACGATAAAAAAGTCTTGAAATTTTGCTTAATTTTCGAAAAATAGCTTCCTCTGTATTTTGACAATTTCGAGACATGATATTTTCCAGGGCCATAACTAGGTATAGGCCGAGTAGGCCCCCGTCTACATGCGCATGCGGCAAGGGGCGCCAAAATAGCACTGAAAAAATAATTCCTCTCATACTAATTAAAAAAAATTAACAATTGGGCGAATTTACAAATTAATTTGTAATATTAACGATTTTAGTCTAGATAAAGCTATACATTTTTTCGCATTGTTAACACTGACTAATACAGCAGTGACGACAAACTACCTTACATTTTAAACAACTGTTGGAACGGGCTCACTGATTGCACATATTACATATAAATTGCATTCACTGCCTTGGGCTCCTCGCTGGTACAGTGGCCCATTGCAACAATCAGCAGAACACCACAGATCGATTTTGAGAGTTTAATTTTTCCACTAATATAGCATTTTTCTCTATAATCACTTTCCGCTAGAATTTGTTCAATTTAAGACACTTCTGCGACCCTACACGATAGCAGCTTTTATTAAAAAAAGGATGATCTAAATCGGCATGATGCAAGGCTCATACTAAGTGCCGGCAGAAAAAAATTTACGTTTTAAATAAGATATTAATTACTACGAGACACGTGGCAGTGTGTCTGCGAGTACAGAACCTTATTCTGCGTTCATATGTTACTACGCATAATAATATGTAATTATCATTTGCTCATACTGTATTATTATAACATATCTTTACTACCTTTTGAGAGCACCACATAGGTGGCCTCATTTCAATTAAAATAATTTTTGCATTTTTAAAATTGACTAGTACATAAAAAAGTTACCAAAGAAAATATTTTCAACGTCTTTAATACAGAAACCTTGCTGCAAGAAAAAAACTTTTGCTAGATCGAATTATAATAAAAGGGTCTTTAAAACGATCTAAAAAATAAGTAAAAAATAGCTCAATGCTGCTAATAGTACTGAAATATTTGTAATGCGAATTATACGAATTTGGAAATTTAAAAAGCATTGCAGCGAGTGGGATTCGAACTCGTGTTCACTGAATACTTATGCTTATCGTTGTGTTATAAATGATCCAGCGGAGTACTGATTTTGGGCGAAATACGCCCGGACGGTGCCGATGAAATGGTGACGCAGAGATGCAGGTACACCACATGTTTATATGTGGATTTGTAAAATGTTCTACTCACTACATAATAATATGAACTTTTTACTTCCCTCTTTTAAAAGACGAAGGAAGTATTGTAATCGCGAAAAAATCATTTTCCAAGATTTCTTCAGATCTGCACGTTTCAGGGTCCTTAGATGACGAAAAACAGGTTTTCTCAATTCCGTGTGTCTGCCTGTTAGCGGTATAACTCAATAACTTAATCTTTGGAGGAAGATGATATTTTGCATGCAGATCATATGCCTTCGTGGCATGAAACCGAGAAGATTTCGATTAAATATATACAGGGTGAGCACCTTAAAAAATAAAATTCTTTCAATTGTTGTTTTAACTTCAGAACTATTGCTTAAACGATAGTAATATTTTGCACATAACTCAGATTTTTACCCTTGAAGAGAGAGGGCATATTTGCACATAGTTCCGGCTTTACACTTGGCGAAAATGGGTTTAAACAGTTACAGGGTAAATGTAAAAAGAGTCAAAAAGGGGCAAGAGTAAGTGTGTTCAGTTTAATATAGCCGCGATCCGAGAGATCTTGGATGGTTCAGTGTTTTATTGTTTCAGAATTGTTATTTTTCTTTGCTTTTAAAATTGTTTAATGTCACAACGTCCACTTGCAAGACAAGTTTTTAGTAAAGCTTTTTACATATTTCTAAAATTAGAATTGTGTTTTATAATCTTGTTTTCTGCTCCTATTTTATTTGTGTTGTATTTTATTATGTCAATATTTAGCTGTTTATTTTTAATGCTTTTGAATTAAAAGTGTTGGATTTATTTTTGAATACTTACCTGTGTATTTTGAATACATTACATCATATATCCGGAGATAAATGTAGAAGCCATACAGTAACTTTAGTATTTTTTGTCACCTCTATCGTTAGTACACTGAGGGGCGCAAGAATGTTGGCTTGCCTACAATAAAAATGTGTCTAGTTACGGCCCTGCCATTTTCTAACTAAGTAATAATCACTCAGTATATAACATAGTGGATAAATATTTTTCCAGACAAGCACAAATTATTACCGTAAAAAGTTTTTTCGAAAAATAAAAAATAAAAATGTTTCCCATTTAATGCCGACCCTGTATATACATTGTATCCCTGGACTTTGCCATAGATCTAATTAATAAAAAAAAGTACTGCTTTCTAGTCTACACCTGCTTGGTATAAAATAGATTTTTAATAAATTACAGTTCAGATGGGATCTAGTTAGTAGAGCTAGCTTAAGAAGACAATAAAGCATTGTAGGTAAAGTAGCCTTATTGGCAATGTTAAACGAAAATTTTACTAAAATTGATATATTCTAAATTAAGAATTATGGTGATATACTGAGTGGAATTAAATTTTTATAAAAAATTAAATATTAAAAATTAATCCTTTTATTTTTTAAATAAATACGAGTATAATGAACATTTTCAATTAGAAGAACTAAAAAATTAGTCAAACAGTGCTCCACCCATAGTAGCGCATAATAAATCTCTTCTTCTAAATTCTTGCTAACGTGCTAATATTTTTAAAATTTTTAACGTAAAAAATATAACAATATAATATATAGAAATATAATATAAAATAAATAAAAATATAATGAAACTAGGCATATCGCTAGAATTTTTAACTTGAAATATTGTAGTGTAATAAGATTTATGATATATATTCTTCTGAAGTTATATTGTTATATTTATAACAATATAATATATAGAAATATAATATAAAATAAATAAAAATATAATGAAACTTGGCATATCGCTAGAATTTTTAACTTGAAATATTGTAGTGTAATAAGATTTATGATATATATTCTCCTGAAGTTATATCTGCCAACTGGATTCCATCTGAACTGTAATTTGGTAAAAATCCATTTTAAACCAAGCAGGCGTAGACTGCAAAGGACAAAGGCAGTACTAATTTTTTTTTATTTATTATACTTATTGCAAAGTCACTCCGGGGACACACTGTACGTTGTAAACAGGATGCAACAACGAGGCGGAGCTGGAAAATATTCTGAAAGGTATGAAAGCTTCATGAAAATTGCTTACATAAAAGTTGTAAGTATGAAGGTGATGCGTGTACTAAAATATTTTTGATTACACAGAGCGGCTCAAAAAAGTGTGGCGGATGAAATTCTCTACAGTTAGGTAGTTTAAAAGGTTTACATTGAGATACTAATCACTCGAATATATTGTATGAGTCTAACGTTAACTGTAAGTAACAGAAAACAACTCAATAAACGGAAATACTTGAAACTCTTCGAGCTCAACAAAGAACCAGTTTTAGAAAATACAAATCCAGCCACTGCTAACACAAGAAAAGTGAGAATTACAGGAGCTAAAATAAATCTGAAAAACGATTGAATTTAGTGGCAGGAAATGAAATAGTAGACATCCTCATTAAAAGAAATTTTCAAAACTAAAGAAATTAAAATTAAATTTGGGAACTTTGAGCCCTTTGTAAAGTTTTAATACATTTTGGCTTATTCGCATTTGTTTTGTTTTTAATTCGATTTTATTTGATAGTGGAATTAATTTACTGTTTCTACATTCTTCATTCTTTCGTGTTTATTATTTCTTAAATCCACAATTACTGCATTTTATATAGTAAACCTTATTTTGCGTTTAGTTTGGAGAGTTAGAATGTTTATATTATCATTTTAATGGCGTTTGCTTGTTATTACTTGAAATAAAACATATTTTTTAATGTTTAAACTCGCATATCTAAAAACTAATTGAATTTAGGGCTATGGAATGAGGTATCAAAAGAAGCCCATTAAAAGTGCTTGTCAACAATCCGAAATTATTAAATCTGAAAATGTTCAGCACTCAGTGTAGTACTCAGAGGCACCATTTTGCACTCTAAAGATAGTTTACGAAGGATGTAATTTTTTGGTAACGTTTTCTTTTATTCATTTGTTTCCTGTTACTTTAACAGGATTTTTTGATAAAATTTTTAATATCATGAAAAGGATCTATTTAAATATAGGGTATTAAGAAGAAAAACAATTTTGATTCGCCACACTTTTTTGAGTGAGCCTGTATAATCAATAATATTTTAGTAATGTGTACCTTCTTCGTACCTACAACTTTTATATAAGCAATTTTTAAGTAGCTCTTGAAATATCTTCCACTCTCGCCTCGTTGGCGGACCCTGTGTATTCTACATTGATAAGTTTTCGTCTTCTAAAAACTCGAATTTTGAGCCTTTACTTGATAGGTCTTGCTCACATATTAACAACGTTAAGATTTTTAATTTATTTCCTCAATAGAAGCGGCTCGGCTGTGACGCTGATTTCCCATACGCTGCGGCGCGAAGTTCCACCTTGTCGAAAACATGTGCATTGTTTTCGTCTTCTAAAAACTTGAATTTTGAGCCTTTACTTGATATGTTTGGCTCGCATATTAACAAAGTTAAGATTTTTATTTTTTTTCCACAATAGAAGCGGCTCGGCTGTGGTGCTAATTTCCTATATGCGCTGCGGCGTTTCGCGGATTTATTAGCGGTCGGCATTGTTCACTCGTACTTGCATTGGTTAGGTGATTTTTCGCATCCTAAGGTGGCTGGTGTTTTTAATTTAATTAACCCTCTCGATGTGGTTTTTCATTGTTCCTTTGGTTGACCCCGGGTTTAAACCTGAATCTATTCTAAACTACCCGGTGCCGACTTTTATTGGTGCCTTTTGATTTTATTTTCGAAACTGCATATTTCGCTGTATGCTGCAAGTTCCGAAAAGCTTTTACTGTTTTATGGCTTTGTTGTTTCGCCAATTTGTGTACTTAGGGATGTTTGTTTTCCTGCTGCGAGCAGCGGATTGGTTCGCGTTCTTCCATACTCGCGGGGCTTATTTTCCCGCGTTTCCTTATAGCAAAACAACAGCACCTAAATTTGTGTAATCGGGGTTCCTTTAATCGTTGCGGCGGCTTGCATTCGCGGGCAGATTGGTGTCCGGCGCATTTCTTTTGTCGAGCTGTCGTCTTTATTTTGATGTGTTTATGAGGGTTTCGGACCGGGCGGTCTTGCTGGAGCCTTGTAATCTTTAACGCGGCTTCTGTTATGCAGCTGTGAAACTGCGTCCTTTTGGTTTACGATCTATTAATTAATGGTGTGTATTGATCCTTATTGCGCGACGAGGGCATAACATAAGTACATATGATAATGGAGGCCCTTGCGTGTCTCCGGATCATATCAAGTTATCGTAGAATGGCAACTGATTGAGCTTTTCTGTTGCTATAGAGTTACCGAAACTACCGTTAAATTTTCTGTATTCAGTGCTATCACAATAAAAATCACTCGAATATGGTTTCAGAAACTATAACAGCTTAATATTTACTTTGGGTTGCAATACATCCATATCATGTCATTCTATGTTAAATTTATATAACTAATACATCTCTAAACTGATTTCCTTTGAATTCAGAGATATTTCAGTCATACAATGAAAACTTACCACGAATCATAAGGAAAGATGGTCGGGCACACTTACCTGAAAATAAATAAAAGTTAGTGTTTTAGGCAACGGCGGTAAAAATCATATAACTACTTTCAAGAATAGTATATTGTTTTATTAGGATTAAAACTGGAACTTTGTCTAATAAGCAATTCTGTTTGCATTCGCGAGGTGAATCATATCACAAAAATTGCTAATCAAACAGAGTTACTTTTAATCATATACGATCCTATCGCTGACCACGTAGAGCCTACTTTTAGTTCATAGGAAGTAAAATCACTTTTAATCCTAAGAACTAAAAGTGATATCTAGCAGTACATACCTTTTTTATCAGTAATAGAAAGATTAACTTCAATGACCGAGTTTGGTATTAAAAGTAAGGGTTTTTAAGATGGTTTCAGCAACATAACATTTTTCCAATACCTACTTGTAAAGCTAAATTTTATCTATGAAAATCTCCGATTAC
The DNA here is from genome assembly GCA_940337035.1 of Agriotes lineatus. NCBI lineage: Eukaryota > Metazoa > Arthropoda > Insecta > Coleoptera > Elateridae > Agriotes > Agriotes lineatus. Next base: position 134,817,864 of record OW679197.1, on the reverse strand, counting down.
TTATTTGCATTTATTTATGCAATTGTATTAGTTATTTATGTAGCAAGGATGCAAAACAGGGGTCTTGGCTCGCGGTGTGAAAGTTATAGCATGAGATGACGAGCACCGTGGGCTATAACACGGCAAGGGTCAAAGATGCTGATCACGCCTGAGGTGCATACAAAACTTGATGTACGATCGATATTTCAAAAACGCAGATTCAGATTATATAAAACGTTGTAAAATGAAAACAGGGCAATTCTTAAAGTTACTTTAGCTGAATAGTACCTTTGCCACTAGATACGGTGTTCATGAATACGTGTTTGTAAATAATAACTAAAATGACGTCAGCCGGAGATAAAATTCTTTTACTCCCGCTGACGTCATTTCACGGGAAAAAATATATTTAACGCCCAAGGACAAAAACTACTAGCTTTCAGACTGAAACTGATGTCTAAAAAACGTCCTTTATTGATCGATCGTACCTAAAACTTATTTATATAATTAAACGTAGGTATTAATACAAGTGTGTATGCCACATGTGAATAAAGAGATTTTATCCATTCGGGGGGAATTAGCTCTTTCGGTTTGTCTGGCGAGCTAAAGTTTTCTCCTCTATTTACTTAAGTCATGCATAACTATTTTGCAATCCTGTACTAAACTGTCAACCTTTTAGTTACATACATGCAAACCTTTTTCACTAGTGAAAGAAGGGTACTTTTTACTTCCTTTTACTGTAAAGGAAGTATTGGATTCACCCCAAAAATTCGAAATTGAGTTTTCAACGGATCTTCACGTTTTAGAGTCCCCTGATCCCAAAAAACATATTTTTTTTCATTGGTCTGTGTGTCTGTCTGTCTGTCTGTCTGTGTGTCTGTCTGTGAACAGAATATCTCAAAAACGAAAAGAGGTATGGCGTTGAAACTTCATATATAAGTTTTGTGTACTATGTAGATGGGACAGCAAGCTTTTGAAGAAAAACACATAACCGGAAGTAGGTGTTTACTCTTGTGATTTTTCAGTTTTTTTCGATTTTTTCAAAAACGGCTCTAACGATTTTTTTTAAACTTTACATTTTTCTTACATTTTTAATGTGTATTGATGTGAGATAGGTGATTTTCCAGTTGAATACTTCTAAAGTGGGTTTCTTTTGTTTTTTTTTCTATTTTTTTTATTAACTCCTATTTTAAATAAAACACCCGGTATATTATTATATTTTTGAATTCACCTTAAAATTCTAGAGAAAATTTGTCTCTTCAACTAACACTCGATTTTGTACCGTTTTTGTAGAATTTGTAATTTTTGAAAATTTTTAACAAATGGTTAAAAATTTAAAATGAAATTTTTGACTAATTATAAGATCACTGTAAAAGGAAGTTGTATGAGTGTATCACACCAGATTTTTCACTTTCCTACCGGTGGCGTTAAAAAAGTAACTTTTTCACTGTTTGCCTTAAATTTATATATCAACGAATCTAGAAAATCTAAAATTTGGTGCTTATTACAGAATTGCATAAAATCTTGTAAGAGATGCGTTGCAAAAATGAGCGTCTGACGTTTTTCAACTTGTTTCATAAATAACAATTATTGTAGTTTTACAGTTATTTTTAATTCTTGTAATAAGGATTTATTTGCATTCAGCAGTAAATTAAAGAGTATTGTGTTCTATGTGTTCAGTTAGATATAGCTTTAATTTTTTTTTATATAAAATTGTCAGAACTTCACGGCATATTAGAATTTTTATGTAATGTAGGAAGCAGAAACGTTAAGAGTAGATTTATTCTGGGTTATATTGTCCAGCAAACAGCAAAATATGAGAATAGCAAAGAAAAGTAATTAGAAAACTAGACTGACGAATTCCTAGAAGCATATTGGCTTCACAAAACTACGTGTGACTTCGTCTTTATTGTTCTTAAGCGATAGGCTTACTTTGGTCTTATTGGTTAGATTGTACCTTAATGACTACTCCCTACTCTTAAACTCTTGAGGGTATTGGAGTTTGTGTGAATTACATAATAACAACCAAATAAATTCTGCAGTAACAAAAGGGAATATAATCTTTAAATTAATATCCCATAAAAGTAATACAATCGAACTAAAACACAGATAGCATCAACATTATTCTACCAATGTTTAGACATATTGTTGTTCAAAGTCTTCCATAAAACGGGTCCCGGGTGGTGTATCTTGAACAAGCGTCCACGTACGATCAGTAGAGTTAAGCAACGCTCTTTCTGGTCAGAGCTTGGATAGGAATATCACGGCTGCTTCTCTCGGCGCCTCGTGGTACGGCTGCCACGGAAATAATTGGTCCCGGATGTCATAATAACATCATGACAGTCGTTAGTAGGGTTGGAAGTTCCCATATATGTACAGCGACGCCTATAATTGGCCTAACGGCTGTTGGCTCAGTACGAAATAAATTTTAAAAATTTAAAAAACAGGCGAGAAAATGGAACTCATTGCCATCCTGAAATCTTATTGTTAAAATTCATCGTGTAATTGAAAGTATGTTGTTATCGGTCCTATTAAAGGTTCCATAATGTGATTAATATTTATTGCCTTGGCGTCGCTATATTGTTATCATTTTGTAGCATTTGTTTTATTATGTTGAATGTTTTGTTAACTGGAACGTGGTGTATAAGCTGACTATATCTAAATTAACTGCTAATTAATTGTTTTTTAGGTTTCTCGAGGAAGTGTGGTGTGTTTTTGATATAGTTCCTGTCAGAGGATTACGTATTTTGAGTACCAACAGCTTCGTCCAACAGCTTAGCTAACTGTTGGACGAAGCTGTTGGTTTGAGTAGTTTTAGTAAATCATAAAAGTGTTAAGGTTTACTATAGTATGTAGTGTGGTCTAAGTGTATGTCTATTGTATTTGTTGAAGAGGACTCATTTGTCAGTGGCGGCTAATTTGTTAGAACACAGATTAACTACATTTTATTAGGGCGCCATTCTTAAATGTATTAAAACTTGTTTCAGGTTCGATTTTTACAATAAGTGTGTTTTGATGTAATTTTCATGAGTACAGTTATAGATACAGTTGAAGTCTTATTCGTGTATAAACTTTTGCATCACTTGTTGTAGAATGTCTATGTTAGAAAATAATTTAGCAACAGTACTGGAAGGCTTAACAAAAAATCGTAATATCTCAAAGAATTCTAGGTAATCCACTACTGGCCATTGCCTTGGTGAAGTCTGTGATTATCAAATTTCTATCGAATAGACAATGGGCAGCATCGTACAAAGGGGTTTGTTCAGTCCAATTCGGGCCAACACAATGCATTGGCAGTCGCGTAGCGTTATTTTGGTTGTTTTTACTTCCTTTTACTATAACGGAAGTATTGGATTCACCCCAAAAATTCGAAATTGAGTTTTCAACGGATCTTCACGTTTTAGAGTCCCCTGATCCCAAAAAACATATTATTTTTCATTGGTCTGTCTGTGAGTGTGTCTGTCTGTGTGTCTGTGAACAGAATATCTCAAAAACGAAAAGAGGTATGGCGTTGAAACTTCATATATAAGTTTTGTGTACTATGTAGATAAGACAGCAAGCTTTTGAAAAAAATCGCATAACCGGAAGTAGGTGTTTACTCTTGTGATTTTTCAGTTTTTTTCGATTTTTTCAAAACGGCTCTAACGATTTTTTTTAAACTTTACATTTTTCTTACATTTTTAATGTGTATTGATGTGATATAGGTGATTTTCCAGTTGAATACTTCTAAAGTGGGTTTCTTTTGTTTTTTTTTCTATTTTTTTTATTAACTCCTATTTTAAATAAAACACCCGGTATATTATTACATTTTTGAATTCACCTTAAAATTCTAGAGAAAATTTGTCTCTTCAACTAACACTCGATTTTGTACCGTTTTTGTAGAATTTGTAATTTTTGAAAATTTTTAACAAATGGTTAAAAATTAAAAATGAAATTTTTGACTAATTATAAGATCACTGTAAAAGGAAGTTGTGTGAGTGTCTCACACCAGATTTTTCCCTTTCTGTACTTATGCACGTTTGATTACTATTAAATTAGCGATTGTTATTTACTTCGTATTCCATTTGTCAGTGAACCAACAAGCCAAAATAAGTTTGCTATCTCTGTGAAATTTTATTGTTAGTTTTTTAACTTCCATTGGTCGAAATCAAAATAGACACTCCCGACTTTTTCCGACCTCCCCCATTTTCTAATTAGCAAAAACGCTTCCAAAGCAGTAGAATAAAAATTATTTATGTAATTCGTACGAAATCGCCCTTTTAGAATCGCCTTAATTATGTGCCTTGCTCGTTGCGCTCGCTTGGCTATAAACTGCAGCTCGTAAAAAAATCTCAATTATTATTATGGAATGTTTTTGGTAAAATTTGGTAGGGATACACGTACATCAACGGAATCAGAGTTTAAAAACATTTTTATTGTAAAGCAAGCGGATTGTCTGTTTTCGAATTAGTTATACGTCTTTTGCAACACTGTACTTTAATAATTTAGATAATAATAACAATTTTGAATGTTAATATTTCTATTATTTTAGATTTATACATTTTCTGGCATTTAAATTGAACGATCCAAGCTTAAAATGTATGATAAAAATTTTTAGTTTATTACTAGGAAGTATTCTATATATTGAGCATATATTGAATTCTACATGGAGAAAGCAATTACTTAAATTACATATACGAAACGTTCCTTCTATTACAATGCGTAGGTTCCTAATTATTACCGTCTAATTGTATTTGGTCCCTAACAACCCGAAACACTATTTACTCCAAACCAACTCATTTAACATATAAAGTTTAAAGTGGAAATGTGAACAAGCGCAGTTGTTCAGCCAGCAAAACTAATAAAGCAGCAACTAAATTATTAGCGGAGACAGATAATAATTACGTGATGAACCAAATTACTAAGTTCGAAACTGAATTTAATGTATTTATTGGTTGCAGTTAATCATTTGGCGTGTCGCAAACACGAAGTAATGGATCCGTGCGTACTGCCAACCTCCTGTCAACCGTCATGTTTAACGCCAAATCCACCGAAGTGCACCCTCTTGCGTTGTGCGACAGGGTGTGCGTGCAGGAAAGGATTACTCAGAGATGAACGAACCAATCAGTGTATTCCTCCTCGCTTTTGTCCACAAGGTATGTTGACGTTTAAATTAGAGTAAAATGTATGCTATTTAGAATGTATTAAATCTTACGCTATTTTATAGACATTGTTTACAGAGCAATTCAATGATTATTAAATATTTAAAATGAACAGCCCGTAAAACTTAAACAGCAAATTTTCAAGAGATAAATTACGAATTACTTTAGATAACTTCCATGTAATAATGCTTTGATATGATTCCACAGTATACTTAAAAAAGCATTGAAATACATTGAAAATATATAGTTCTTTGAAAAACCTGTATTGAGGCAAAAATCGTCTAATTATCACCCTATAAACTATTTTGTTAACTAGAATACTAAGCTTGGTACATATAATTTCTTTAACTCTACAACTTCTTGAGATATTCGAGCAATTCATCTACATCTATATTATTCTTGAGAACAATACAAGTTTTCCTGAAATGTTTATTCAGAAACAATAATTCTGCTTTGGTAATTTAAGGCTTCAGTATAATTTTTGAAATTTTGTTCAAATTCAGAACAATAGTAGAATATTTTAGGCAGTACTTTAACAACCGTTGGCTGTATATTAACTTTCAGGGAATCTCGAGTATGTTAGTATTATTTCGGCACTTTATGTTGGTACCTTTTCTAATTATTTGGTTTTGTTTATTCATCATTATTACACTTCCGACGTAATTAACATCGAGGGCCTCGAGCGCTTTGGTTGTGCCATTTATAATCCGGTAATCCGGTGATGTCTGAGTTCTCATAATTATTACCTGATTCGTATAGTTGGATAGTCTGGATTTGAGGAAAACGTCATTAGTAAGACGGATTTGATATGAGGCCAGCGTTGTTTCTGGGGTAAGATACTCACTAGAGCTGGCGAATCGACTTACGATTGTAGTCATATTATAGATGCAACTTCTCGAGAGATTAGCCATGCGACCAGATAGCGTTTGTTTCGGGCCTGCGTCGTGTGGTTGCTTATATTTGTGGACTATAGAACAATGCGCCGATAATTAACTGAAGTAGGTTCATAACCGTACTCCAAGTTTGCATATTAATATGTAACTATATTACAGGGCCTTTGACGTTTGCATTTTATTTCCTGCACAAGAAAATTAAATGAAGTGACTTTTGATCTCCAATCGCGAAAAGTGGTTAAATAATTTCGAAAACAGCAGCTAGTGGTGTCAAAGTGACGAATGTTCAAGGTGACCAATGAAGCGTCCACAACTATGACAATGTATCTTTTGTGCTTCTATTAATAGTGTATGATAAATATTCCACCATTGCAGAGATAGCAGAAGATTGCTGAAAAAAATGTTCTAGGAGTCTTGGCGAGTGATCAAATCAGGGTTTTGTTGCCTCTAGATTATCCGAAAGTGCAATTCTCCGTATGATTCCTTTATATTTCACAAATTCAAAATGCTTATAAGGAATAAATTATTATATGCATACAGCATATTTGCAAAATCCGACGACACGGTCGTCAGACATTAATATAAGCAGCCTGTGAGGAATATTTCGAAGAGTGGGAAAGAAGGTGTCGGTAAAATCAACATCCAGTGGCGAACATATAGCCACGTTCAACGTCCATAAATTACCACTCATAAGACTCATAAAAGCAGCCCAGCAAATCATAAGAGTGACAACTTCAGATCGAAGAGCTGTCCAGCCTAAATCAGAGAATGACTAATTTTGGACGTAACGCTATACGCGAGTTAGTGACTAAAGATGTTTTACTTAACAGAGACAGTTAAGCCAGTCTCCACAAATTTTTACGTGCCCAGAATTAGTTTCGCACGCTACAAATATGTAAGAACAGCTTGACGCATGTACGCGTTTGCTTGCGATACGGATTTTAGAAACATGATTAATAGAAAATGTCTATTCAAACATTACGCGCTTTCGCATGGAGTGCCTTACATGTTTCAATGTATAATGTCACTGCGATAAACTAGATAAGTAATGTCGCGAGTGACAAATCGCATCCGCAATTGCAATGTAAATTGCAGATAGTCGTTTAACCCTTCTGGAACAATAGAGAGCAGATACTCAAGAATCAAGAGAACTTTATTGACCGCCCGCAGAAAAGGAGATGAGTAATGAAACCCTCTAGCTGACGCAAAACGTTCGAATAGCATCGACCCAACATTTTCGCTGATAGACGCCCCGAGCCGACAAGAAGCCAATACAGCGATTATTCGGCTTAGAAACCAGGCACAATGTTTAATGGCACTTGAGTCTATTTGATTTCTTTCGATTTACAACGTTCGAGATTCTTTGTCTCCAAGTCGTCTCGCATATTTCAAACTCTGCGTCAAAAATACAGGCATTCGTTCACAGAGCTCGGTTCGAATACCAGCGCGTGTTTTAATATTAAAGCAAGTAGTTGTTTAATCGCTCACTATTTAAATATGATGTGCGTATCATCCTACTTGTATATGTTTATGTGTGAGTTCATATTATTTTTTTAAAATAAAATATATAGTTGTTGGTTTCCAATAAGTAATATCACTTCGATATTCAGGGCCAGCCTCCCTGTGGACGCAATTTCAATCCAAAGAGGAGCAGCCCAATGAATATTATATTAGTTCGTAAATGTACCTAATGAAACATTAGAGTCATTGAACCTGGCATTTTCTTTGTTTCCTATTGAATAATAATGTCTTAGAAAGCAGGAAGAATTTGATTCTGATAGGTTCTGATATGTAGAGACTATTTGTTTCAGGAAGAATTCTTCTGCAATTTTGTACAATTATTTCATAGATCTAAAATGCAACAATGCAGTTGTGCAATTATTTCATAATTAACAATTCGTTTCAAATTATATTATATTATACATATGCTTATTAGACGCACCAACAACCAAGTGCTAATAATTGCTTCTATAGTTATTATTTACGAGTAAATGTTTGTATTACTTTATCATAGTCGCTGCACTGGCTTTCACATTGCTCCCAAAATAACCCAGATCATCTATCTATTTTTCTAGATTGTGGGAAAAACGAAGAGTGGACTCCTTGCGGTGCTGCTTGCGTTCAAACCTGTCAAAACCTAGAAAATCCTACATTCTGCCCGTCTAACCAGGCATGTACTCCAGGTTGTATTTGTGGAAAAGAACTTATACGGGACGAAATAACTCAGAAATGCATTCCCCGAAAGAACTGCTGCATAGGTAGAGCTGTTTCCGGCTAGAATGCAATAAAATATGATTTATTTTAATCTTGCAGGAAGTTCGATTGATGATTCGTGAACCGTTTGCAGATACGCCTTCAAATTAATTGTTGTAATGCCCACAGCCTTTCATTAACATTATGTCAGCTTAGTAAATAAAACAGTTTATTTAGCTCCTCATGTTTACCTGTAAGAATAGTATTTGTGCGAAGGCCAAGGTGTAAATTAAATTGACGATTTGTTATTATGCCAAACACTATTGTTATCTGAGCTGAATCGAGTTATCGAGTGAGCATATTTGTAAATACCCGAATGTGATTGAATGACTGATTGTTGAAACAGACATTCAAGTTTGATTAGATTAGTCATAACATTTTTATGGTATACACAAATATTTTTAAAAATACTAGAATTACATGTGGAATGTTAATGGAGTGTTATGGAATTTATATAGCAGTTGATTTTGAAGGAAACTGGGGCGATTTAGAGCTGGGCAGTAATTAATTACTTTGTAATTATCTTATCTACTAGCTGACTTCGCAATCGTTGTTCTGCCCAAAAATAATGTGTCTCTGAAACCCCGTTTTGCCACTATAGGGTTTTAATTTTATGTCATGTCCACCGTCTTGAACTTAAAAACAAATGCCATTTTCGCAATCAACGTCCTAAAAAACCTCAATAGCGACACCCATGTTGATTTTTAGGCTTATTTACCCTATTTCACCCCCTAAGGTGTTGATTTTCGGAAAATCACGTAATACGTGTTTCCTTATTTGTTTTTAGGAGTACTCCTACGAAGTTTCAAGTCGAAATGTCTATTTAATATTATTTTTCCATACAAAATTCGAACCCCCATTTTAACTCTTTAGGGGTTGAGTTTCAGAATATCCTTCCTTATTCCTTGTTTACATCATAAAGGGGACCTCTGTGCAAAATTTCGGTTTTCTAGGTCCCAGAGTTTGGGCTGGGCGTTCATGAGTCAGTGAGTCAGGATTTCTATTCCTATATATAAGATTAATTTCCGTTTTGTTGATTTGTCTTGGAATGGAATTACTTTTCAAAATGCGGGAATTGTTATTGGTAATTGCCATTTTGTTTATAGAGTGCGTAACAATTACTTTTTGCGTAAGTAATTACTACATTCAATTACTCAATTACTTTTAGGTAATTCAATTACTCTAAAGTGTTTAAATTACTTTAGAAGTATTTCAATTACGTGTCGTAATTGAAATCACAAGTGTTAATTTAATTACTTTCTGGTAATTCAATTGCTAAATTACTGGCCACGGTCGGGTATTAAATAGCCATAACGCAAAAAATAAGACAAGGCCTTATTAAGTTACATGTTACGCAAATGGCAATAGGGCATTCCTGGAGAAATATAAATATAATTTATCATTTGCTATGACTAGTTGGATAACAGCTAGTTTTCTTCACGAACAAAGAGATATTTGACACAGGCGTGTATATTTGTAGAGGAGATGCGCATGTGCTGAGTCTTGCACAGTATGTAGCACTGCAGCTTATTAATAATTATTGTGCAAGAAGCGAAAAATATGTCTGCGGTAAGTACAGAGTAGAGTAAGGTAAAAATATAATTAAATTCTTTCCACAGCAATTGACAACAAATAGTTTTATTGTACAATATTGGTTCATACTAATTACTTATTAATTTTAATTTAAAATTAAAGTATAATTAGTATAATTCATGTGTTGTGTTGGAATTACGTCACAGTCGAAAGTAATTACTATTAAGTTTTCTGTTTCAAAGACAGGTAAGTAGAATTACTTTCTTCTTCTACTGTTTTCCCCTGGAACCGCTTCGCATTACTTCAGGGGGTGCTGCGGCCGCTTACGTTAAGTATTTTGCTTTAAGCTCAGGTAACTAAAATTACTCTGTTAATTTCATCGATGAAAGGAACTTTACATATGAATTTTAAGGCCGTTGTTCAAATTTGTTTTCTACCTATTTAAAACTTTATACCATTGAAAACAAATGAAAACTTGACTACCGAAATAAATGGAAAAAATATAGGCTGTCTTTTAAAAAAATATTGATGACGTCATAAATTTTAAAACAAATGATATAAAAATCTCAAACTCACTTTAAAATACGCGCTGTAATTTAAATAGTTTGACGCCGAGAATTTTTGCCAAAAACGGAGATTAACGGAGTTACCGAATTTTTGCGCCACTTAATTTCCACACTGTATAATAGATAATAATATGTTTCCGCTGAACAGTTTTTTTTATTTTATACCAAACTAAGTAGAATGGAACTCAAAATATCCAATCGCTGGTACATGATGTGTGAACGCTTTGCGTAGTATTGCATCAAGTGACAAAAAAGTTGATACACAATGAAAAGCCACGTTAGTCTGTTGGCGGTATAACTCAAAGACTATTTATTGGAGGAAGAAGTATTTTGCATGTAGATTATATGTTGACCTGCCATGAAATCGAAAAAATTTCGGAGAAATATTGCAATGAACACTTTTAAAGCCCCTAAAATTATGATAGCAATTAATAACAGTTCAAGAATTTCAAATAGTATTTTAAAAAATGTACTATAAATGTGCCAGTTTAACTTTGGCAAATTGTGTAAGTAGCATTAACTTTGAGTTAATAATCTGTAAAAATGGTATAAAAAATAGTATTAGCCTTGATTCAAACTTAAAATGTATTCAGAGCAGGCTTATAAATAATGAGTAACAATGTAAGATGAATGTAAAACAAAAAAAGAAGCAAGAAGCGAAGGCAAGCAGTGAGGTGTGTTATTTTGGGTTCCCCACAAATAATCCATTTAAAAGCGAATAAATACCCATTTTTCGCAATTTAGTGCTTTATAATCAGTGCAGTGTCTTTTGGGTAGGCTGCAGAGAGTTTGCATTGATTCGTTGCACCCCTACGGGGAGTTTTTACAAAATGTTGAATAGTACTTCAAGTGGTAGCTGTGTTCCAGTGGCAGTGTTTGGAGCAATTGTGAGGTTAGCATAGCTTTAGAAACTGGAAGGAGACAGCGACATTCGTGCTGAGCAATGCGGAGCCCTAGGAACTGGGACAAAAACAAAGCTGTAAGCAGTTTTGGAGTGGTGCAAGCTTCAGGCAGAGTTCGAAAAAGGTGTGTGGCTTGTTACAGCAGGCCAACGGAGAGAAAGAGAAGCCCCTGTCCGTTGTGGGAATTGTTGCTTCTATCTACTTACTTTTGTTTGGTGTTAGGCAACGCACTCTTACGTAATCACTGATGTAATTATTAATACGAAGCGCTATGTTTGTAAAGTTGTTTCCATCAGTTGAAATATCTAATTTTGTAGCGGTCTCATTACATAAACAAGCGGTGGCTAAAACGACTACTTTTAAAGAACATAAAAATTTCAATCATATTTTGACACAACAAAGAAGCTGACCTGCGGTTAATTAATTAAAATAATTAACGGTGATAGCAAAAGACAACAGATCAACCTGCTTGCTGCGCTTACTACACGGCAAATACCAGAATTTCCCGACACTTACCGCGTAGGCCGAACTAGCTCAATTTCGGCGGCCTTGGATCGTAGGTTTTTATCACCCTGGAAATACTTCAAAACCAAAAACAAATGGACGCTACTGGACCAACTACTGTTTAATAAGGTTTATTAAATATTTAAAAAAATTAAAACGATGGTGGTCAAAAGTAATGCAGTATAAATATTAAAATCAATGTCGTAGTCAACAAAGGTAATTTATGTAATTTGTAGTGTATTCAAAAATTTGATAAAATACACGCCAGCTAAATGAAGGTGGCCACACGCATTAATACAAATAACCCCTTTGGTGGGTCGTTAAATTAATTGTAATTGCAATGGAAATCGAGTGATATGCATATCGCTGTTATTTAAAAAAACCTTTCTGTCTAGGCTGTTGAAAGCAAAAAAGGTGGGTGCTCCTTTCATAAGAGGTATAAAATACATATAAAAATCAGTAGCTTTAAATGCTAAATTTAATTAACTGTACAGATTTAATGAGTTATTAGATTTGCAATAAATTAAATTTACGGTATAACCAGCCCTTGTAACTGTCCACAATTAACCGAAATCACTAACCTTCGAAGCCCAATAATTCCTAGAGACCGCTCTGTCAAAGGGTTGCTGCTGCAGGTTATTCAGCAGAATCAACGCTTAACGTGATGCAACGGCTTGCCAGGAAAAGCTGCCAAAAAGGTCGAACGTTTTGCTCCTGGCAGCATCGATGGTGAAAGCAGATAACGTTCTTTAATGGAACAGGACACTAGTCTCCAAGTCCAAAATTATCGGATAAGAGCTGATTTTAAAACCATCGAGTGAAACTGTCGGTTAAGAGCTAAAGGAATGCAATTAATAGGAGAATAGCAAACAGAAAAACGCCATCGTACCTGATTATAGTCAACCCTTGGAAATAAAATTATTTTAAAATTGGTTGAGCGCACGTACTCATGACTAATAAAATCATCAAACCTCAGCCGAGACAAAAGCGTCGGCCGGGGCGAAAAGGACAAGTGCCCAGGCCCGAAACGTTCGGTTCAAAAAGAAAACTCGCATTTCTACGGCCAGCGATAACAAATAGAGCGGGTCAAAGGGGCATTGTGCGAACGATAGGAACTCAATACATGTACAAAATGCGCTGGTTTGGAAAATTTAAGAATTAGAAATGCAATGGATTATAATTCAAATAAAAATATACAGGTTAGGCCTGAAATAATTTGGTAAATGGCGGAACAATTAAGCGGAGCCAAAAAATTGTTTCAATTCGCTAGCATGTACACAACCCTTTGAGATGATTGTCATTTATTTAAATAATAATATCTTATATACTCAAATAAATACACAACAGTACTTTAACATTGCTTTAACAAATTTGTGTTTGCTTTAACTGAGTAATAGGTACAAGTCATAGTTTGCACATAGCACCGCCTTTATCGTTGGCGAAAATGAGTCCTAATATATACAGGATACACATCACAAACGGGACAGAGTGTGGTGTCTATATATGTATAAATATATATACATTTTGTTTTACATGCTGCAACATCCTAGTCTCTTGCTCTTGTAATATAACTATTTTGGACTATTTTCTATACATGTATTTCAAAACACCATTTTAAATTTTAAATGAAGAAAAATGGAAATTAACAAATACCTTCATACAGAATGTTTTTGAAGAAATGAGAAGACCAGTTCAAAAATATTTAGAGGAAATCAGCAGACATTTTCAAAATTTGTTCTAATTATTAGTTTAGGTTTATTCTCTAACTTATAAGCTTTCAGCTCTAAGTATTGGGTGCTCTATTAAAAACAGGTAAGTTTGATTCGTCACAGTTGTTTGAGCCACACTGTATAATCAAAAACGCTTTACTAATGTGACCAGCTTAGTAGTAGATACTAAGGTGTACGTTATATAAATACATTTTTTGTAACTCCCATACTTTTAGAAATATCTTCTATCCCCTCATGGTTGCCAAAGCCTGCACCTGCGTAGAATAGTTCCAGGGTTTTTTAGAAGAGAATTAGAAAAAAATACTGGAAAATATATTGCTTAGTGAAAGTGATTGCCAACTGCAACACAAGAATAAAAATGTCCCATAAAAGTAATGCAGTGTAACTGTAAATTATGTCGATGTGCCCTGAAATATTTGTTAATCATACTATGTAATAGCGTTCATATTCGACATTGCTCTAAGCTATCAACAAAATAAATGCCCACTGATTTCATTAGCAGCATTTTCGAAACTAGCAACTAATTTTACGGCGTATTTTGTTAATGCCAACATTTCATATAATAATATCGTCATCTAAATCTTTATCGATATCAACAACAGTAAAATATTACGACGTGGGCATAATAAAATTTAGAGGTCTTTGAAGTTTACACTTAGACATTATGTCAGTAGCTATTATGCTATCTTTACCCAAAACACATACGGAAATGTTTGCTTACTGACCCAGTTCAGAGAATATTTTATAAGAATCATATAACCATGGCCGTATTTCATAAAACAACTTTGCAACTTTTCAATTTGTAATTTTTAAAATCTAAAAGTCGAAAAGTTTTGCATCTTATAAAATGCATCTTTGCTAACTGTTCACTTGCACTTTGCATATTTTTAATGACATTTTACTTCCAAAATATTTCGATGCAGCAAAAATTGACTGAAAATTGTAAAACCAAAAGTTGCAAAGTTGTTTTATGAAATGGAGCCCAGGTTTATTGCGAAAAAATATCTGAAAAGTATAGGCAGCAGGAGGCATAAAAAAGACCAAAAGAATTGACTATTTTAAGCATTTCTAAAATTAAATATTAAAAAGTACCCTATTCTATTCCCAACAGTTTCAGACTGACCCCCACCTGCCGCCCGCTTTAACAAGCGTGCTGCAAATAAAAATATTTAAATAATTAGTTCATGGTCGTTATCGCAATCTTTTGTTCAAGGGCGACATTAGACGTTTAATTAGCGTCTTCCTTGTCGGATTACGGATATATACTTAGACATTGTTTGTAAAGGTCATTCATTCGCAGTGGAATAGTAAAACTTAATAATTGAAAGTAAAATTGTAGAATGGAGATTATTACATTGGTTTGGCCTTACCTATGGCATTTCTTTGAAAACATTTTAAGGTAGTTCCTTACTCGTTGCTAATTTTATAGCAAAGTATCGTTTTTTGAAATGATTAATTGTTTTGACAATTTAAGGAACGCCTAAGCAAGCATAATATAAAATTTCACAGTATTTAGGTATGCAGTGAAATTTTCTTCATGAATGTGTGCTCCATGTAGTACAAGCTTATTAATTAAAGGAAACATTAAATGAGACGCCATTACCGTATTTTGATAATGTTAACATCGACTTTAATCCGAACAAATAAACCTACTAATTGGTAGATTTACGTTCGCATACAAAACTGCAAAACGCATATATACAAAAGTGGTAGTTTCCTTACAGTCAAGTAGCCACTAAAAAATACAATATCATTCACCCGGTCACTAAATCTGTCATTGAAACCTAAACATTGCTGACAACAGGTTATTTTAATCTAAAAACTATTGAAAATATGTAATCTTAACCGAAAAACTACTGCCAACTTACTGATATTGTCAGTTGGCAACCTAAAGCTGCCATTTATTAAATTGCAAAAATGTGTTTTGTAGTCATGGGAAAAGTAGCGTACATAATTCCCTCGAAAGTGCATTGTACGCTTGTGTTTTAAGTCACTCGGCTTCGCTACACTTCGCCTCGTTCTTCAAATATACTTACACGATATATGTCATTTTCGCGTCTTGTTATGTAATATACGTACTGGAGGTGTTTGATGTTTCCCGCATCCGACATGCCATATTATTCTATTGTTTGTATCGCTCTTTTGTTTCATGTTTGTCTATCAGTGTTCAATTCAATATTTTAACAACAATCTTGATTATCTGCTACTACGTTTAGGTGTCCGTACCATATTACCGTAAGTTTCTGTTTCTTGTTTGTAATATGTTGTAGCTATCTGCAACTTTTTCTTAAAGCAAACATTTCAAGTGGGTGCAGTTGTTTACTTTGCCTCCTTTTAACATCTCAGACTACTAAGTTGTAAAGAAAAATTTCTTCTAAAATAAGAATGGCATCTCTTACCATCTTACAACACCAATTACTATTAAGCTATTGTTACGCAGTTTAATATTCCATTTTCCCTATCTTATGCACAGGTAGGTAATTTTTTAATGATTAATTGTGGTTAAAGCATAAATAACAAATTTATTTAAAGAACGGCCTTTAATATAACGTCATATAAATATTTCAACCAAAGATTCAGTCCAGTTAATATTGTACGGGAATTATGCTAAGTAAAAGCGCTTGGAATCGATTTAGATTAAGTGTATAAACCCTAATTAAAATGAGAGTCAACTGGCACCGAAAGAAGCTATTTAATGGCATGTTTATCGAATTGAAAATTGAGTTCTTTACACAATCGTTTGAAAGCGCGCATATTTATATATATATAATTAGAGGATTTACTATTCTTGGCAAATTAAAAATTGAACATTTATTTAGAAAATACACAAAGCAAAGTAAATTTAGTAAATAACTAATTGATTAAAAAGTTATAATCAATTCAAATTAACAAGGAACTGATGGTTGTTTATTGGTTTAAAAATTAGTAGCAATTGTAATATCTACAGCAAGTAACCCACAGCACTAACGTGATTCGACAAATTACGTATTTTAATTGCAGCGACAAGCTCCAGTTGCGACGTGGGTTGTATGAAAAACTAGAACAAAAAAATCTGTTCCGCTACTCACATACTTTTAAAACCTGGAATATTATGCCGGTAAGGACTTGTGGTACCAGATGTAGCCCAACAGATTGGCGGTACAGCAACCGAAGGCTACTTCAAAGTTCGCATATTTGCGGCAGATAACTTGACGAAGTTTAACAACGAAGAAATAAAAAGAAAGGGCATAAAATATATTCGACTCAACATCAGACCACATGGAGCCAGAGACAACCGTTTCATACCTGAGATTTTGAGAGGCCAACTGGTATTTTACTTTACTTCCAAATACTATCAAATCCTCATTTAATCAACGGGTGAGGAAATTCATCAAAGCAATAGAACCAAGGCTGCATCAGATTATCGACGATTTTTTTAAACAAATCCGCTGATAGTGTCGTCAAAAGGATAAAATACATTTCCTACTTTCGGAAGTAAATTAGGAATCCAAAAATTTTCTAAAGGGAATGACTAACGTATATTGTGCTACTCTGAAGATCTATACCCAAAATTTTCAAAAAAGATATGCCAATAGCAAATTCAAAGATTTTCGAAAAACTATATAGGCTACCTGATATACACAAGGTGAAAAGTTGGCGAATGCACAACAATAGATAACGAAAATCAGAAATAACGTTATAAGACCGCAACAATTGTAATTTCTTACAGTTTGTTTACATATTCGTTATCCATCTTATTTTATAACTTAACGTTTTGTGTTATCCAGACTTACGCTTAATCCTCTTAGTGCATACTCCTCTTGGCGTTTACTTGTCCCGTAATTGGTATTTGCTTGATTGGAACCCATGACCATCTGATCGTTTGCGAATAATAAAGTGTGCATCTCGAATTGCCAATTTGTTTCTACATAGCTTGATAGGTGTCGGAAATTAAATAAAAGAAATTTTAAAAAATCATTCAATAATTAGAAAAATAGAAAAAAAAAACTATTCAATGGCACATTTTCCATCATCTACAATAATTTTGTAAGAACTTTTTAGCAGAAAACGCTGATCTGAATGTGCCAGAAATTTTAAATTTAAGCAAAAACACTATAGTAAACTTACCTCGAGCAATCACTTAATTTGCATTACCATACAAAAGTTTACTTAAACAAACGGGTTGTAATTCTGTTGCTTACGAAAACTACTTCGAGTTCTAAAATACACAAAAATATACAGAGTAAAATTCGCAAATTATCAATTCGAACAGATTTTATTTGTTTATTAAACCGACTTCTTTTGCTACCATAACCCAACACCAAATAGTTCACAATAGTATATTATTATATGAGCGATTATGACAGCCATTATTCACGAAGATGACATTTGCGCCACAAGCCGAAGGCGCGTGGCGCAAGTCATCTGAGTGAATAATGGCCATAATCGCGAATATAATACGATATTTTGTCTACTCCTATGCAATAGGAGCCTTGTGTTCACATTTCCGAATTATGACATTTGTGACAGCTGTTAACTTCAAAAGTCATTTAATAATAAGAATGAATTTTGTGATTGGCTACAACCTATTGAATAATGAAAATAGAATTTTCTGATTGGTTGCAATTTGCAAACTATTGAATAATGAAAATAGAATTTTATGATTGGCTGCAAACCGTGAATTATGAATCATAATTCATGGCCATTGTGCAGTAGGAGTAGATAAAATACGTAAAAGGGGTATGAGTTTTAGGCTACGCATCGTTTTAATTCCATCTTGTATATTTTATTTTACAACGATAACTTTCCTGTACACAATAAGTTAAATAATATAATTTAGTCGTATATTCTGAATACCACTAGGGAAGTTTACAACTAGGATTAATTCTATTTCATCGACCTCAGCTACAGCACTAAGATTTCCTAGGGGAAATTATTCAGCAATGGTCCTCTACCTGTAGTTTGCAGTCGTGATTGAAAGGCGCCACCGCAACTGTTTAAAAATAAATATTGTGAAATTGTAATATTACACTGTTGTAACATTCGAGTAATGAAAACTTTGAAATTTATATAAAATCATATTATAATACTTGCCTACTGTCACAATGGGCTAGTGGAAGATAACTGTAATTATTTTATAGTTCTCATAACAATATCTGGACTGGCATTGATGTCTTCTACCTGCCCACCTTCCATTGTACAGTTATGGAAACTATGTTAACGTCGAAGTCATACATTAATTGTTCCGTAGAATGGCGATTATGATAAGGCATCAAACTAATATAAATAAATGACCGTATATATCGTTTGGCACAGCAAGTTTCCAACAGTTGCTTCTCGAAGTGCAATCATGAAGAGTGTCTTAGTAGTACTGATCGTGTGCATCACTCTGTCTGCCTGTCAAAGTAAGTTCCTTAAGCAAAACTTAATATGCGTTTTTATTATTATAGTATTATTAGAGATTGCAGATTGCAAAGCTTAATTATAATATACTTCTTGTAATATTAATGTCACTTATTTTTTTTCATTTGTATTTATGCAATTTAACAAGTAATATTTTTTTCGCAGTGAGATCGGATATGACAAGTCAGATATATTGGAGTTGCGCAACAAAATACAGAGGCTTCTGCGAAATTTTGGCATGTCTGCGGGATTACTATTCCGCAATGTATTGGAGTTACTGCACTTGCAGAAACAATGGATGCGGTGGTGGATGTCAGCCAAGTCCCTATCCACAAGTTTTGGGACAACGTCCGGCACTTCCTATGCAATAAGGAAGTAGTGCATACGCCTACAATGGAATACAACTTGCACAAGGATCAGTGGCATTCATTGGAATTATTTTCACACTTTAGCCGTGGTGGCAATGCAGGAGGTGAAAGCTGGCTCCTACTGTTTTTGTAGGTAGCTAAGACCAGTGGAAAAATTAGTTTTAAAGTGAATATGTATACATCAATGCAAAACGAAGAAGTTAATATGTTAATTCTAATAGTAGCTTTATAAGTTTGGATCGCCAGGAGTTGATTTAACTATGCAAACTTGTTAAAAATGTTTAGTTTGTAAATTACTGAATCTTTGAATGACATGATAATTGCTCAGGACATTTCGTGGGACTAGCCACATCCATACAATGCAACATTGCACTGATTGGGTTGGATTTGGTTTTACACTATATCACTACATAAATATGCTCTTATATAGAAAATTTTTACCATTCCATACTTTCGGAACTGATTTTGAAATATGTCCTTATAATATTTTAATTGTCGTGTAGATTTGATTTTTTTTCAAAATAATTTTCTTTTTAAAATAGTAAACGAATGAAATTATAAATTTGTTAAAAAGCTGAATCTGTCATCTCTATAACTTGAAAGTTGTAAATAGCATGTTAAGAACTAGTATAAAGTATGACCTAATAGTAAGCCTTAGAATAACATTTGGGCAATCTCTGCAACGTTATGTACCAAATATGATTTAAATTGTTACACTACGTGTCAAAGTTAGACAAGATGCATAATGTATCAGAATATTATATTATAAATATATACATTAAATTTAATTTATCCGATCAAATGTTTCAATTGCTTTTCTTGCATTTATCTTAAGCATGTTTTGATGGCCTCCGTAGTTCGTGAGTAACGAAATCCCTTTATTCACAAACAAAAAGTCTTTTGGAAGTAAACTGTTGCCACCAGCCTCGTCATTAACATCCCCACTGCACGGGCTTCGGCCTCTTCTCTTTGAGGAAGTTTAGGTATCAAGACCTTAGAGTTGCCAAACCCTGAATGGGAAATGCAGTGAAAGCCGCTGGAGCTACTAGTGTTTGAACCCAGACATTCTGCCCCAAAACCAGAGGTTCCTACCTGAGCCATCTTAACAGTCACTTGGAAATAAGTGCATTCAATAATTGAATGCAGGCTTTTGAAAACTTCTGAAGAAGAATGTGAAACGTCAAGTTCAAAATCAAGACCACCACAGAACTCGGAAGATCTTAGCATTAATTGCATTCAGTTAACAAACTTGTCAGTACTGGTCTCCTGTATTTTTAGTTCCCTCGTTAAAAAGGCTAAAAGAATATTGTAACCACGAAAAAATCACCTTCCGAGATTTTTTCAGACCTTCACGTCTCAGGGTCCATAGATGGTGAAACAGGTTTCCTCAATTCCGTTTGTCTGTCTGTCTGCCTATCTGTCCGTCTGTCTTTCTGGCTGCCTGTCTGAGCGTCTGCCTGTTGGCGGTATAACTCAAAAACTATTTGTTAGAAAAAAGCGACATTTTGCATGCATGTTATATGTCTACCTGCCATGAAACTGAAAAACTTTCGAAGACATCTACAGGGTAAGCACCTTAAAGAATAACATTTTTGTTTATATTTGCTTTACCTGAGACATAGATGCAATAATAATTTGCACATAACTCAGGCTTTACCAGTGCCAAAAATGAGACCTAAGAGATACAGGGTAAACATCACAAATTGGACAAAATAGTACGGGGCTTTATAACGCAGCAGAATCTCAAGTAATTCGAACAGGCCCGTGGCTCGGTTATTCTAGCGTCGGACAAGACACTGGCTTCCAATATTCACCTTGGAGCGCGGAGTTCGAATCCCAGATGATTACATTTTTTTATTTGCAAATTGATCAAATTCGCGCGAGGGAATTTCCGTGTAAACCCCTTAACAGATTTTTTAATATGTAATAACACTACGTTTTCCAGCTTTTATGATTGTCTAACTTTGTAAGTTGTTCCAATAAATTTACAATTACTTACACTGAGCTCCCTTATTGTAAATTTTATATTGAAAGGTAGACTTTCTTCTTTTTTTAACAACCTTCTGCCATCCATCGTTGGATGTGGGACTTCTTTCTTTTACCTCCATTTGTCTCTTGCCTGAGCTTCAAGTTGCCAATGTTTTCCTACCATCTTTTATCCATCGTTCTCATTATATGTTCAAGCCAGCTCCATTTTTGTTTAGTTATGTGCTCAGTTATATTTTTATTCCGGTTTTATTCTTCCACCTTTTATCTTTATTCCATACGCTTTCGTTTGTGCTCGTCTTACTTTTATTATTATTTTTTGTTAAGAAGAATGCACGTGTTGTATATTTTTGCTTATAGATCTTTCGTAAATTTTCTTGAGCGCAGTATGTGTGAGAGCTTTCTAAACGCTATCCAGCCCAATTTAATTCTACGAGAAATGTCTGTCTTTTGTTACTTCTATAGTTGTATTGTCTGCCACTAGTGGGTAGATGTTATTTGAGGTAAGTACTTGTATTTTTACTTTATTACTAATAAAATTCAGCCCGACTTTTTGGATTCTATATTCAGTTCACTTAATATTGTTTGTAGTTCCAATACATCTTGAGCAATCAAGACTGCATCGTCTCCGTATTTTAGGTAATTTATGTAACTACCATTTGCATTTATGCCTAGCTTTTGCCAATTTAAGTTTCTAATATCACGTTAAATAATATTAGACTAGTGGACCCTTTGCAAAATTGTTACCGTTACGGAGGCTGGTCGTGGGTAAAACAAAAGACTCAGATGCTTCAGCTGAAAAATAAAAATATGGGCGCCAAGTAGCATGTAACCCAGCAGTTTGCTAAACAAAAGATACACTACATAAGGCACTACTAACCAAACCTGAAAATAAAAGGTAACGGCAAAGACACACATCAGATACGCAGGCAACGATGTCACGGCAGTATAATTGCAGCACACAACAATACAAGCACAGTTAAAATGCACACAAAAATATCATACGGCAAACCAAACCAACATATCACAAATTTATATCACAGTAAATCAGCACAATATCTCAATAGGGAGATTACATCACCATAATTAAGCGTCTTATTAAGCCTCACCAAAATATTGGCATATAATTTAAATAATCATTAAAGCGTAGTTAAGTTAAATAGGTTAATTGTAAATTAATAAATTAATTGTAAGAAAATATGTAAAGAGAATTATAAGTTGACTTTTGACATGACGAAATGCACTACTAAAAGAAGACGGTCGATAGCTTCAGGGCTATGACAAATTTATTA
Organism: Agriotes lineatus; assembly: GCA_940337035.1. Classification (NCBI taxonomy): domain Eukaryota; kingdom Metazoa; phylum Arthropoda; class Insecta; order Coleoptera; family Elateridae; genus Agriotes; species Agriotes lineatus. Next base: position 134,795,338 of record OW679197.1, on the reverse strand, counting down.
AAGATTGAAATTTGGAATGATTAGTTGAATTCGACCAAATTCCCACTATGCAAGAGCAATCTTAAAGTTAGCTTTAATATGCAACAACGCCTACACGGAATCCAAGATCTTGTCTCCTAATATAGCGCTTTACGAACCGATAATGACTTAGGTAAGTTTTCAAAACCTTGTTAAAGTGTCGCAAGCTAATAATGCAAGTAAATACTTGCAAATGCGGGCCTATCTTGAGGCTGGATTTAATCTAAAGACGTGTCACCAACGTTACGTCACGATTGATAACGGATTAGAGTTTATCATGCCAATGCCGTACAAAATTTGATAATGTTAACACTTAAACGGGGCGCGAGGTACGTCCGTCCGGATGACTCTTAATCCAAAAAGCTAATTAAAATGACCTACTGCAATGGATTCTTTATAAGGTAAGTGTGGTGCAATAAAATTATATCAGTTACTTTAAATGGGCGAGGAACACGCTTAAAATACATAATAAGAAAATTCTAACAAATACTAATTACATAGTAGCACGATCACAGGAAGACACCAAAACGAATTCCGAGGTTCGAGTGGTCGAAATTAGAATACAAAGCAACCGACGTTGTGATGGTACTCTAGGCTGCAGCAAGCGTAGAAAGCGAGCCCGATGGACAACAAGGCGGACGGCTCGGCCGAGGTTTGAGCAGAGCTAACGACCTGCAGGTAACGTATCGCTGAAGGAGGTTACGCCGGAGCCTCTACCTTCGCTCTCCATTGAAGGCGAGGGGATTCGCGCTCGCCGAGCTCAAAGCGACAGCTGGGGGCCGTCTTCGCCAGAAGGAACCGCCATCAAACGAAAAGGAACGTCACCAATCACAATGAGGTCGCCCAGCAAAAAGGAAACCGTACAAATGGACACCGGAAAAATGGAGATAACGTACCCTAAGTTTCAACTTGAGAAATTACCAAAATAATCTTCACGGGGTCTGCATTAGCACCATCGGAACATTCCACACTAAACAGAATTAACTTCCCGAGCTAGATGCCATTGAAATAATCCAATTAAGGTACGTTTTAAAACGTCGATTTCCAAGACAGCTAATCTTTAGCAGCACAACATGGCGAATGGCCGAAAAAGGCTGATAAGGAAACCCAATTCGAAAATTGGAACTTGGAGGGGCTTTGAAAGAAACTTGGCATATGCAACCCAAAAAGCTTTATGCGAGGAGTGACGCCTAATATCTAGGAGTTGTTATGCATTCTAATTTTGGGAACCAGCTTACGTTAGATCAAAATATAACTTGCAGAAGGTCTGAATGCTCAGTTTTATTGAAGGCAAAAATTAGACTTAATGAAAGATACGGCAAAAAGTTAGTTTTAGTAAAAATTCTAGCAATTAATTGAATGAATAACTGTAAATAACCTTTGAACCGTAACAAAATATTTTGCAAGTTACAGAACTTCCTTCTAACGTGTGGCAAGATTCATTAGGTAAAATTTTAATTTTTAAGTTTTCAAAACTACGCACACGTGATATTCCTACATATACTTTTACCATGGCTAAATACTGGGATTGTGGCAAATACGATATATTTTAACTTTCTTCCCAGTTTGTCCTTGTGATTTATAAATTGTCAGCGCAAATGATAGGCGCACAGAGAAAAATCTTTTCCGAAGGCAAAAAGATAGTGCAATATTAGAATATGTTAATCTATACTCGGTAATAATACTCTTCTGCCTGTGGCTTGTCCATTTAATACCAAATCTAAGCAGTTCTCAAATAAATGGCGTACCATTAATCTTATCTCATCTATTAAATCCGTAGACATATTCAAAATTTTCAAGAAAATGTGTATTGATTCTATTTTTAGTTTTAAGCAATGTGCATATATTTCACTGAAATTTAACAAAACTAGAAATTCCACAAAAAATTATAAAACTTTGTCAGTATGTGATACAGTTATTGTATTCACACTCAAATATTGCTTTTCATATTCAGGCAGGAGAGATATAATTTTGATGTTGATTTCATCCCAATGTTCGTTTTTAGGGCTAAAATTGAGAATTTTGAGGGCAGCTGGTAGCAATGGCTAGAAAATAATTTAATTAAGCGACATGCGCTTCATGTAAGAGCGCAGGTCGTATTTTACACAAACAAATTCAAATAAGTACAGTGGTCCATTACAAAGATTAGCAGAACACCGCGGGCCGACTTCGAAAGCTTACTTGTTCCCCTGCTACAGGGCCGCAAACTACGTATCTTGCGTGCTATAATATTTTGGTTTTTCTCTAAAAGTTATGCCATTATTTGCAATTTAGGACATCTACATGGCTTTCATTTAATAAAAGAATTATCAAAATCGGCCAGGCGGAAGTCTCAAAATAGATGTAGAAAGAAAACGCTTCGCGTTTTAAATATATAGATGACATACTGTCTCCCGGTCGTACACCATTCCGAATTTGTATAATTTTAGATTATTATTGACTTTAACTTCCGAGGTGGCTTTTTGTAGATATCTTCTATTAACCTGGTATATCGGATCTCCATTCGGCATGCGTCCATTGCTTTCAATGTAGCGGGCACTTCTATTGAGTCGAAGGTTCTTTCATAGTCTAGAATTATAAGCATGAGTTTTAAATTATATTCATTGCATTTCTCGATATTTTTGATGGTCTGTAGGTGGTCTCTAGTCGAGAAGCGTTTTAGAAAGCCTGTCTTTTTTCAAACTTTACAATTTTAATATGTATTGATGTGAGATAGGCGATTTTCAAGTTGAATACCTATAAAATGGGTTTCTTTTGTTGTTTTTCGTTTGTTTTTATTAACTCCTATTTTTAAAATTAAAAAGAAATCATGACTACTATTTTCAAATACAGGGACAATTAAATATATGCAATAAAAGCAAGTGCTTCTTTGTTGTATGGTCACCACTTGAAATTTCCATAGAAGTAATCTATAGAGATGCAATTTTTTGGCAAAACAAAATGATACCAAAACTACAACAATTTTATACAATGGCGTTATTACCAGAACTTGTAGATCCCAGAAGCATTAGGAATCTGCCAATTCGGGAAACTTTTTTCAATAACTGACAGTTTTTAAAACATTTTACATTCCAAAGAGATTATAACTTGTTCTGATTCTTAGTTTTATCTTAACATTAATTAATTAGGTACTTCTTATTTTTATTTTATTATTAATTTAATTAAATATAAAGGTAATTGTGACAATTTATTTCTTTTTATAAATGTAGGTGTTTGCATGTTAGTTAATAATAGTAATTTATTATACAAGACGATAAAGTTAAATTTTATCCACGAGTGAATCGTTTAACGTCGAGACGAAGTCGAGACGTTAATGATTCAAGAGTGGATAGAAATAACTTTATCGTCGTGTATAATACCATATTTTTTTCTATAGCAAGAACTTTAACAATTTCAAAAAAAAAAATGACAGTCAATCACCTTTCAAAATGCCAGTAGCTAGATTGGGTTGCTACGATAATACGAAACTGTCATATTTAATTTAAACAAAAGTTAGAAAATTAAATTAATTTATCTATCCTTGATGTTAAAGTGCTACTTTATCTACCCTTGCCGTTAAAGTAAAACTTGACCTTTTGTTTTGAGTTGATAAAAGCACACTTTAACATGTGCTATAGAAAAAAAAATTTTTTTTGCATCTATCTGACTCGTACGTTTTGTTTTTATTATAACGACAATAATTTTTGTGCAAGAATGTACACTCCGATGGAAGCTGTATTAAACAATAAAATCAAATTCTGTCGAGTAGAGGAAGGCGAATTAAAATTAAAACAAAATGACAGCCACATGTACCAAATCCAAGTGCAATTAAATATCGCAAAAAAAGACATTTGCTATTTTGTTATTTGGACTCCTAGTGATATTTCAGTGGAAGTGATAAAAACCGATCCTTTGTTTTGGGAGCAAAAAATGCTTCCGAAACTTGAACAGTTTTATAACTCGGAATTGTTACCCGAAATTTTGGATTCAAGACAATCACGACTGCTACCTATTCGAGAGACATTTTTAAATTGATGTACGTGGAAGAAACTATATCTTCTGCAATTAAATGTAAAATGTGTATAGGTATGTATACTGTAAAAAATTGTTACTTTTTTCCCCTTTTTTTTAATTAATTTATCTAGATCAGTATACAAAATACTATACAGGCTGATTTATTTATGAATATTTAGCATTAGTTAATCACTAGTTATATTTGTTTGTAAGATTGTTTATTTATGCACTGACAACAGTTATGTTATTGCTATATGTATTATTTTAGTAAAGTATTTGCGCTGATGTATTTATTGTTTTAATTTTTTCTCGTTAGCACTTTCAACACTATTAGCTAAGAAGTCGTAAATATTTTGAGGAAATTTTCTTTTGATTCCATTATGTTTGGAGTTGATTCCAATATCATAATAAAATTGATTACTTTGAGAACCGTACTTGCTGTATTATTAATTTGATTTGGATACACAAATGTGTTACCAAGCTAAGTAACTTTCTACCTGCAGTTTACAGAAAGGTATAATCCTCTTATAATCCTCTTATTCTCTTATCAGTAATACGCTTGTTGTTTAACAACGGGTGGTTGCCGGGACATAGCCCTGGTTAAGGTGTTGCCTATATTTGTACGGAATTTTAACAAAATTAATAGAACATTTTTTAATCGCTAACTGAATTAATTCGTCACTGCAGGAACGCAAAAATAGATCGATGCATGTAGGTCAATAAAATACTTTTATTTAACGGGGCAAAAGGACAAAAACTTATAAAGATGAATTCCGTTGGCAGTATCAATTCAAATTCATGTGTTATGTGTAACGCGATATCATCCACATTTATGAGAAAAAAAACACTTTTCGAGATTTAGCCCGTTGGAGAGAAGGTTGCTCTAAAAGTCTAAATGGTCCTTAAATTAGTTTTCTAATCATACTGCTGTGAAGCGGGATATCCCAGTTAGCGTTTCACTATTCCACGGTGCAAGACGGCTTAACTAAATACAACCCTTAAAAAGCTTGCTACCACATCTAGATAGTACAGAAAACTTACATATGAAGTTTCAACGCCATAGCTCTTTTCGTTTTTGAGATATTATGTTCACAGACAGACAGACACACAACACACACACTCAGACATACCAATGAAAAAAATGTTTTTTGGGTTCAGGGGACTCTAAAACGTAAAGATCTTTTGAAAACACAATTTAAAATTTTTGGGGTGAATTAAATACTACCTTTATTGTAAAAGAAAGTAAAAATCACAGGAAAATAGGCGTAAAAATATGTTAACCTTTCTCATAACACTGAAACAACAAAAGGAAAACTCTTGATAATGGGACTTAAATCAATTTCAATTAAAAAACGTTACCGGCGGTAGGATTCGAACAACAGCTCCTGCAAACGCATTTTATCCTCGGGCAATCGAGGACCTCTACAGGCTTTGCGATGCGCGGCTGTATTAACAGAACGGACCTATTGCTGAAAGTTTTTGAATCTTGCGACATTGCCCAGCATTTTGATGGGTTACATTTTCGTCAAGTGTAAAGCTTGACCTATATTGAAAATATTACTTTTATCTATTTCTCTATTATAGCAAAAATAAACAAAATTGTATCTTTGTAAGGTGCTCACCTGTATATATTTGTTCGAATTTTTCTCGGTTAAATGCCAGGTAGACGTATAATCTTTATCAAAATATCGTCTTTCTTCAGCAAATAGTTTTTGAGTTGCATCGCAAACAGACAGACACACGGAATTGAGAAAATCTATTTTTTCTACGGTCACCTTTCAAACTGACTATTAAGCGCTCACTGTCAATGCGAAAAGTTAACAATTCACACATTTTTTCCCTACTAACCATTTTAGCATCGCAACCACGTAAACAATGTCTTAATGAAATAATTGCGTCACTTCATTTTACTTTACGCATCGCCATGGCTAATCTGATTATTAATTTAATCCGTCATTTTTCTGGAACTGGCTAAAATTATTGACAATTGCATCACGGTGCGTCCATCATCACGCAACAGATTTATTGAGTTTGTGAGTTTTTGTGAAGGTGAAGATGGAATCTGAAGGTAATTGCACCCCGCTTGAAGTATTTGAAGCGACCCAGACAGCAACCAACGAGTTGTTGCCGGCCATATCGCGCGGCCTTTATGAACGGCGGTACACCGACTTCATCAAATGGTGTGAATCGAAATTTTAATTATTGTCATTTATTTAGGCCGTAGAAAAATTTTTGTATGTATTTCGAGTGTAAAGAGCCATTTTGGTGTTCGGTTGCTTTTTCGCGCCTCGCTACCGCTCGGCACGAAACTCGCATCCTCATACCAAAATGGCTCTCTTTACACGCTAAATACATAAATATCTATTTCGTCATCTAGGTTCCTTGAAACGTGAAGATCTGAAGAATGCTCGGAAGGTGATTTATTCGCAATTACAATACTTCCTTCGTCTTTGAGACGAGAGCGGTAAAAAGGGATAAGTGCTGCTCTGGTTAGATACAAAGGGTGGAATTTTGTTTATAAAGTGGAAGGAGTAGAGCCGGGTGCAACCATTGGTCGTTTTACAACAAACAAAAATAGAAAAATATATATTTGTAACACGTCCAAATACTCTTCTGCAGTATGATCATAACATGGTAGAAAAATACAAAAAGAGTAGAAAAAAACCGGATAAAATTTAGGTTGTAGTTATAATTAAGAATGTCGTGGAATAACTAACTTTATTTCAACATTAATATGCAATATAATTTTTAACAAATATATACAAAGCTATCACAACTATCAGCTAGTATGCTATATGCTATATGCTACCATTCGCGCCGCGGATGCCGAGTGAATTGCCGAGAGGGCCATTGGATCCGCTGGTGCTGGCTGGACGCGCAGGTTCGGAAACGCGTTTCTGGTGCGAAACTTAATTTTGGCGATGTCGCTACATCACCCCCCCTTTAGTGACGCAATCCAATTCATAAATCAAAACGGATGGGTTGTTTGATGGTGCGGCCAGACCTAGTGGTACCTGTAGGTGCTGGTTGTTGATGTTCGCCTGCAGGGGTGTTCAGTAGATAACATGGCTTCAGTCTATCCATGGACACATTGACAACTCTTCCATTAATTTTGATGGTGTATACCTTCCCTTTTCGGTTGAGAACCTCAAATGGGCCTGCGTATGGTGGTTGTAAGGATTTTCGTACCCGATCATCTCTTAAGAAAACATGGCTGCAGGTGGGTAATTCCGACGGTACAAAAATCGCTGGTTGCCCATGATGCGATGTTGACGGACGTATTTTCCGGATGTTCTGTCGAATTGTTTCTGGAAGCGATGCTGGATTCAATTCATCCGTTGGCTGATCAACGAAAAATTCGCCTGGGATCCGTAAGGCTGTACCATACACCAGCTCAGCAGGCGAACATCCTAAATCATCTTTGTATGTGGTTCGAAGTCCTAACAAAATTATTGGTAACATTTCCGACCATCTTTGAGTTTGGTGGCACATTAGCGCGGTTTTCAATGTCCGATGCCATCTCTCCAGAATACCGTTGGTTTGAGGTCTGTATGAAGTGCAGCGTGCACGCTCGGTGCCAATTAATTTGGTTAGCGAGCTCATGAGTGCAGATTCGAACTGTCTTCCCTGATCGGTTGTAATTGACTGTGGAGCGCCAAAACGAGAGACCCAATGTACGTAGAATGCCTCCGCTACAGTTTCGCTGGTGATATTGACGAGGGGTACTGCCTCGGGCCACCTGGTAAACCTGTCGATCATTGTCAAGCAGTAGCGAAAGCTCTGCGATTCTGGCAATGGACCGATTAAATCTAGGTGGACGTGTTGAAATCGTTCGTTGGGAACTGGGAATGTGACGTGTGGGCTCTTTGTGTGTTTCTGGACTTTAGCTTTTTGGCATGCCATACATGATCGAGTCCATTGAGCGATGTGTTTATTCATCGCTGGCCAAACATACCTCTCTCTGATGAATCTACCAGTTGCTCGAATGCCTGGATGCGAGGGGTTGTGACACATGTCGAAAACTTGTTTCCGCAAGCTGGCTGGCACGTATGGTCTTACTTTATTTGTGGAAGTATCACACCAAATTTGTACCGTCTCACCTGGAGGTGTAAACTTGGCCATTTTAAGAGAACTTTGGAGCTGATAGAGTTCTTCGTCGCCTTCCTGCCCTGCTGCCAATTCGGTAGCTGTAATTGCAGTGGTCATGTTGATCGAGTTGATTCTTGAAAAGGCATCTGCGACTATGTTCTGTAAACCGGAAATATGTACAATATTTGTTGTAAATTGACTTACAAAATCTAATTGCCGAAGTTGCCTAGGAGCTGCTTTTTCGGATTTTTGTTGAAAGGCGTAAATGAGGGGTTTGTGATCGGTCCGAACCATTAATTGTCGACCCTCGACCATAAACCGAAAGTACTTAATAGCCTCATAGATTGCAAGAAGCTCCCTGTCATAGGCACTATAGTTCTTTTGAGCTGCGTTTAATTTTTTAGAAAAGAATCCAAGTGGTTCCCAGATGCCATTTCTTTGCTGCTCTAGTACTGCGCCGATAGCAAAATCAGAAGCATCAACAGTAAGGGCTAGGTGGGCATCTTCAGCTGGGTGAACAAGTAGCGTTGCGTTGGCTAACTGCCTTTTGCATGATTCGAATGCTGCTGTAGCTTGAGGGTTCCAAATGATAGGGCGTTTATCGTTTTTCCTAGTATTCCGTAGGTATTTGTGAAGTGGGGCTTGGATTTGAGCCGCATTCCTGACGAATTTCCTGTAGAAATTTATAGTGCCTAGGAAACGGCGTAGGTCTATCACAGTTTCAGGTTTCTTATATTCTTGGAGAGCTTGTACTCGTGCTGGAAGTGGTTTAATGCCCTCGGCTGAAATTAAATAACCCAGATATTCGATCTCTGGTACATTTAATATACATTTTGAGACATTGATCGCTACGCCAAACTCACGAAAACGTTCGAATACACTCCGTAAATGTTTCTCATGTTCTTCGATCGTTCGCGAAAACACCAAAATATCATCGATGAAAACGTGGCAAAAGTCAAGCCCGCGCAAAACTGTGTGCATAAACCTCTGAAAAGTCTGTGCCGCGTTGCACAATCCAAATGTCATTACGGTGAACTCAAACAATCCAAATGGCGTTATAACTGCGGTTTTGGGAATGTCTTCGTCTGCAATTTTAATCTGGTGATACGCGCGCACTAGGTCCAGTTTTGAAAAAACAGTTTTCCCATCTAATGAGTGAGCAAAGTCGTGTATGTGCGGAACTGGGTATTTATCTGGAATTGTTACAGAATTTAGGCGGCGATAGTCTCCGCATGGGCGCCAATTTCCTGGTTCCTTCTTCGGCACTAGGTGAAGCGGGCTTGCCCATGGACTGCTAGACGGCCTGCAAATTCCTTGCTCCAGCATATATTCGAATTCCGCCTTTGCTGCTTTCAATTTTTCTGAAGCGAGGCGTCGTGGTCGCTGCGCGATTGGCTGCCCTCTAACCTGAATGTGGTGCTGCACGTCCTGGCGCCTATGTGATGGAGTGAAAAACGGCGTCGTTATATCCTGGAACTCCTTAAGAAGTGGGTGGACATCAACTAGCTTACTTACTGTTGAGATGAGAGAATCGACAGAAGTTTTTTGTAATTCAGCTTTTACAAATAAACTTGTCGCAGTGTCGAGCAAACGGCGGTTTCGCAAATCCACTAGGAGGCCGTGGTTGCGAAGAAAATCTGCTCCAATTATTGGTTTCGACACTTGTGCAACATAAAAATGCCATTTATATGGCCTGCGTAAGCCTAAATTTAAACATAACAGTTGGGTTCCGTAAGTGTCTATGGGGGAACCGTTCGCGGCGTATAAACGGAAATCTGAGGATACACGTTTTTCATTTCGCGGTGCGGGAATCACAGATACGTCTGCACCGGTATCTATAAGAAAGCGAGTCCCAGATGTTTTATCCATAACGAAGAGACGGTTAGTTGGTGTATGGAGCCCGTCGTTGACCGCCTCGAGCAACGACGGTTGCTCTAGTTTTCCTGTTCGGTGGAAACGAAGCTGCAGGGTTTGGTGCACTTGAAAGCCTTACTGCGGAAACGCCGATGGTAATAGCAAATTCCCGAGTCCTGGTTTGAACTTCTGGATCTGGATCGTGAGCGACCTCGAAACCGTTGCTTGCTCGTTGTATACTGTTGCCGGTTACTGGACATAAGCTCTTCCACCATCTTTCTTAATGCTGCCACCTGTTGTTCGAGAGCAGTAATAGCTGTTGGCTGCGGTGCTGTGACGGCTGCGACGGACATGTCGCTGTCGGCGGCGGAAGTTCCCTGAGCTGCTTCCTGTAGCGATGGCGTCGCTGTGGCTAGAAATGGACTGTTCATGGCGGCAATGTTTGGGCCGGTACGCAAACACACTTCCGCGATTTTGTCCGCGATCGCGGCCATTTCTGTGGGCTGCATCGCCCTATTTGGGCTTAAAATTAATTGTACTGATGCCGGTAGTCTCTCCAGCCATAATGTTTTTAACACTTCGTCGCTTAGTTTATTATGCGCGAGCACTTTCATTTCACGCAATAACTGGGATGGAGATTTATCGCCCAAATCGATCTCGGTCAACACTCTACGTAATTGTTTTTCCTCGGAGTCTGTAAATCGCGCGATTAAACTTGCTTTTAACGAGTTATACTTGTCTTTTTCAGGGGGTTTCGTTAAAATGTCCGCGATTTGTTGCAAAACCGCACTGTCTAACGCACTACTTATTGCAAAATATTTGCTCTGGTCGGACCGCACTCCGAACGCGTGAAAATTCGCCTCAGCTTGCACGAACCATAGCGTGGGGTTTGCCAGCCAAAAAGGTGGAAGTTTGACCTGTCGAACTTCTTCAACATGAGGACTTGCCGCTCTTGCTTGCGATGACGATTCTTCTGTAGAATGCTCTTGTTCACACATCGTGGTTTCAGCTTGGCGAAATGGAGATGCACGTGGTCCGAGCACACAAAAGAACAACGCGGTGTACTCACTTAATGTTAATTATCGGGGTCACCAATGTAGTTATAATTAAGAATGTCGTGGAATAACTAACTTTATTTCAACATTAATGTGCAATATAATTTTTAACAAATATATACAAAGCTATCACAACTATCAGCTAGTATGCTATATGCTATATGCTACCATTCGCGCCGCGGATGCCGAGTGAATTGCCGAGAGGGCCATTGGATCCGCTGGTGCTGGCTGGACGCGCAGGTTCGGAAACGCGTTTCTGGTGCGAAACTTAATTTTGGCGATGTCGCCACAAGGTGCTACATTTGAATGCAATCAAAGAATGGCATTGATCAATGAATACTCAACATATCCATGTTTCTGTACAAATAAAACAGGTGCAGTATAAACCATTGGATTGACCTCTGGATGGTACTGTTTTCTAATTGCTCTAAGTAAAAAGGGGAGGGGGGACAGTTTGAGCGCTTGTTGGCTTGGTAGCTAATACATCTGAAAACTTTCTAGAAATTGTAACGTTTTTAGTAACTGTAAAAGCTTCCATTTCAATCACCATGTTTTGATTGTTTCCTAACATTATGCTATTTCCTAGCATTATATCTGTAATAGCTCGGACTTTCCTCCCTTGGGGATTATCCTGCTTCTTCTTACAGAGGGTTTTGTATAGATACGTCACCTCATTCTCAACATCTTCATGAACCATATATAGCATATATAGCTACAGAACAGCAATGAAAGTAAGTTGGATGCGTAGAATAACCAATGCATTAATTATAATTAAATGGTACAAGAAAAGAATGTGAAAGGAATACCATATATCAAATGATACAAGATTCCAAGGGCAACAACTATCATAAAATAAAAATAAAATAGGCCAAGGGAAAGATGTAGGAAGCTTCAAGAAGTCAGCCATAAAAATACCTATACACACCCTATTACCAACTGAAGAAATCCAAATGCATTTTGAAGGTCTTTGTGAGGACAATTTGCTGTATTTTCGCCCTTTTCCGTCTTTTTGTCCAGTTTCAGCTTTGATTTTAAATCCTTTTTTTCAGTTCAGCCACACCTAAATTAAAAGTTCTGCCAGGGCTCAAATGTTTGTCCATCCAATACTTATTTCCGCTTGTTCTAAATACTAGCGTTTTGCAATTTGTTTTAGAATTTTCTATTGTACTAAATAAATCTTTGTCCTCGCATGCCATCTGGTTGACGCCATCCTGCTCTTATCGCGTTTCTAACGAGTTCCTGGTTCCAGTGAGGCAATTGCATTACTTGCATCCCCTTTACAAGCAAAATTTTGTTTCATTACTTCGTCCCGTGGCAACCCTATGCTATGGGTGGAATAAGGCACGAGTTTAAGTCACGCGTGCGCCTTGTTATTCCGTTCCCGCATTGTTAGCCGAAGCATGATTCAGCGACAGCCCTTCAGAGCGTTCAGAGAGATGGTGTAGTTGTGTCCGTAGCGCACGACTGCGTCGGGCGTGTATGCGTAAAAACGTGTATGTTAAAATTTGTGAAGCTCCGTTGTTGCGATTGTCGAGCCGGTGTGAGCCAAGTGAATGTTTGGCCAAGAGGTTCTTCTGTATCGTGGAGTCAGGCAACTCCAAATTTACGTGGAAAGCAGATTTTAAGTGAAACCGTCGTTTCTTGTGCTAAACTATCATTGCAGTGAAGCTAAGAGTTTCGCTACCGTAATCTGCCTGTATCTTACGGGGTTCATTCAAGATACCATTGTCTTGGGGATGTAATGCCGCTCTCTCGCTCGAGTATCGGCCCTATGTGGTTTCCTGTCGTTCTTTTTCTAAGGCAATTAGCTAAAGTGCGAGCGACCTGCAGCTGGAATTTGACATCAATATGGAACGTCTGGATTCCTACAACTCTATTTGTTAGTTCATAGCACGTGTAACGCCGAGAGCTTTACAGTGAAGTGATTTTAAAGCGTTGTCTTGGCAAATTGTGCCATTGGTTAATTAAAATCGTGAGATGTTGAACAATACCATCAAGTTTTAACGCCTATATGTCGTTTTGCGTTGAAAGTTCAAGTAATCATTGTTGTTGAGTCACTATTTGAATAATTGTTGTTGGTTTTGTTCATGTAAAGTAGTTTCTTTGTGCCAAAGTTAACGTTATTACTGTTTTGTATGTAGTCATGTCAATTGTTGTCATTTTCGTTACTTGTGTTTAGTTTAAACATTGTGTCTTTAACCTGACTAACTTTTTCGCATATTTTTTTAACCGTAACGAGTAATTATTGTAAGGTATTTTGTCACTTTTGTATATTTTATTACTTGAATAGAGTTCATTGTTAATTACTTACGTATTGCATTGGTGTTTGCATGCATATTTGTGTTTTGTTTCGATGTACAGAAATTCAGACGATTGTAAGCAAGTGCAACTAAAACGGTAGGTTCAACTCACTTGTTGCAGTCGCAGCCCCAAGCTGTGCCAAGCTAGAAGTAGAAAGGTGAATCGCTTACTTCCACTTTCAGGGTGCGTTGACCTGTGTTGCTGATTTTGTTTTTCCGATTTAGCCCGAAAGTGGTGGCGTCTCCCTTATTTAACATCTTACCGTATTACCGCCCTAAATCTGAGGTCGGTAAGAACCCGTCCTCTAACTGAGCGTTCTAAAGCCGGGGCAACCTTTTGTTACCGTCCATCGTAACGGGATTAGTGCGGCCTATTCGTGAAAACGTCCCGATTGTGTTGTAAAGTCGCGTTTTGTGGGTAACAGAGTTGGCTTCCAAGCGTGTGATCTTGTTTTGCCCACCTGAGGGTCTGTTTTGTGTCATTAATAACGTTTTTGGCGCTATGGTGTTATCTTACTAAAATAAATATTATCTTTTAAAACATGCATGGTTCTACAGACTTACATTCATCTATCCGATGCGTCTCACACGAATTACATTAAATAAATTCACTTACCTTTCTTGCGAATTGCAGTGCAATAAAATAAATACTTAAAAAATAAAATAGGGAAATCCATTCTATGCAATTCCGAATTTATTGAATTACTTTACGAAGTTACAGAACCATATGAATATCGTAGTGTTATTACATATTCAAAAATAAGGGGGGGGGGATGCACTTAATAATAAGGTCTTTTGAGTTATGCTTTGGTCATCGATTTCAACTTGACGTTTCCGTGAACATGCACACAGCTTCTTCGAAAGTTTGCTAAAGACTGCCTGCATTCAATTATTGAATGCACATACTTACAAGTGCTAGTAGAGATACGAACTTTTGGTTCGGGGCTATATAATCTAGGTTCAAACCCCAGTAACTTAAACGGCCTTCACTGCATTTCCCAAAACGGCTTTGGCAACCATGCGGTATTAATGCTCAGTTTGCTTCCCAAAAATATTAATACTTAGTTACATAGACTTTTTTATTTGTGGAGAGCGGGGTCTATGACGCAAGACATTAAAAAATTCTGAAGATAAATATATATTGGAAAATCGAAACATTTTATCGTAGTAATTAAATTTACTGCAAACATTTACAATATCATATGATACATTGTGCGTTTTGTCTAAATTTAGTGTAGTGTAACATTCCAAACTGTATTTGGTACAGAATAATACAGATATTTCCCAAATTCTATTCTAAGGGTTACAATTAGGCTTAATACTAGTCATTTCTATACTGCCTATAATGTTCAAGTTATAATATATAATCGACAGATTTAGCTTTCTAACAAATTTGTAAATTACTTCATTATATATATCAGAAAGAAATTTATTTTGGGAAAAAAGTCAAATAGACGCCATCCAAATTTCCTTATCTGCATTGCCAGACTATGAAGACAATTCCAATGCATGCCACTAATCCTTTTGCAAGTTGTATTCCATTGTAGGTGTATATACTACTCTCTTATTGTGAAGAACGTGCCGAAGGAATTGGATAGGGACTTGGCTGACAGCCACTACCACATTCATTGTTTCTATTAATGCAATAGTTCCAATACATTCCAGAATAATAATCCCGCAAACATGCCAACATCTGGCAGTAGCTTCTGTATTTAGTTGCGCAACTCCAATAGATCTGGTTTGCCATTTCCAATCTCACTGTAAAAAAATTGTTAATTGTTAAATTGAATGAACAAACCTTATAAAATTTAAGTTATATCAAGAGTACAGTAAATATATAAAAATCATGATTTGCAATCTGCAAGCTAACTTTTAAGTTAATAAAAACGGTATTATAGTGTTACATAACGAACTTACTTTGACAGGCAGACAGGGTGATGCACACAATCAGTACTACTAAGATACACTTCATGATTGCACTTGTAGAAGCAACTGTGGAAAACTTGCTGTGCCAAACGATATGTACGGTCAGTTATTTATACTAGTTTGATGCCGTATCATAATCTCCATTCTGTGGAACAATTACTGT
Organism: Agriotes lineatus; assembly: GCA_940337035.1. Lineage (NCBI taxonomy): Eukaryota > Metazoa > Arthropoda > Insecta > Coleoptera > Elateridae > Agriotes > Agriotes lineatus. Next base: position 134,779,940 of record OW679197.1, on the reverse strand, counting down.
ATGACTTTGACCCTAACATAGTTTCCATAATTGTACAATGGGAGGTGGGCAGGTAAACATCAATGTCAGTCTAGATTTTGTTATTAGAACTATAAAATAATTACAGTTATCTTCACTAGCCCACTGTGCCAGCAGGCAAGTATTACAATATGTCTTCTGTATAAATTTTAATGTTCTCAGCATTCGAAATCCTAATCGCATTCCTACGATTTAATATAACAATAGCTATTTCTGGTTGATGGTGTCCGGATGTTATCCATGCAATTAAAAAATACTGTTATGTGATACATTAAATGCAATTTGGCAAAAATTAATCCATTTGCTTGCCCAAATAGTGAATGTTTCGCGGAATGAAGGTTTTAAACTTGGGTGTACAATTCTTAGTCTGAAAGAGGCACAACAAAACAAACGTACTTTTGTACTTTAGGCTGCCTGGATTTGTGAGTTTGAGCTTAAATAATCAAATCCTTCTAACCTCAAACGTTTTAGTTTGTAAATATAGAAACCGTTAAAGGATGTTGGTGGCAAGGCTTAGAATTTGTTGAAGACAAGGCTAAAATAAAGAAGACATTTTCAAGGGTGGGTTTAAAATCTACTCTCTTGGTAAGGATTTGGAAAAATTCACTTAACCCCTTGAAATGTTACTTTTGGAAAAATTAGACACGCTGATAGCACAAATAATATCAATACTAAATTCGCGGCGTATGGTATCCTATAACTCCTTAGATATTGAGTGTCCGACGCTAGGATTTTTCAGTACTGCAGGCGTGAAAAAACACCTTTTGCGATTTCTTCAAATTTTTACGTTTCAAAGTCCCAAAATAACAGAAAACATGTTTTCTCAATTCCGATCATGTGTCCTTCTATCCGTCGGTCTGTTGGCGGTATAGCTCAAAAACACGATATTTGCATATGGATTATATGTCTACCTTGATCGAAATCGAATATACGTATTTTCGATCAAATATATATAGGACGACCACCTTAAAAAAATTAACTGATGTCCATTTTTGCTTTAGCTCAAAAATAAATAAAAGTAATATTAAGCATATAGGTGCAGTTTTTACCTTTGGCGAAAATGGGACCTGACGGCTACAGGTAAATATCGTAAAAAAGACAATAATGTGCAACGATCAGCAAGTGCTATATAAATCAACCGTAAGCGAAAATAGGAGGCATGTCGTCGTGGTCGAACGAAACTTGTCAGGCTATTTTATTTTTCTGAAATTCCTATAGCTACATTAATATTTCGTATAGTTTTGGGACAGAGTTGGCAAGCCTGCCTGTATATCGGGGCTATTTCAGTCATAGTTTATCGCATAACGCTTCAGCTTTTCGCATCAAACAAAAATTCAGACACGAGCGTGGTTTTTGGCTCCATTTAAAGGTTTAGCGTACCGCGCCAATCTTTACATTGTTGTTCGTGCAGCTGTGTGCCCCATCGGTTGTAAGAACGTTTATTTTCAAGTTATTCAAAATTTAGCCCATGAGAGCAAGCAGGATAATTTCTACCGCTGTCGCTTGCTATCGATCACGCGTTGCCGAGTCTGACGCGGCCTGCGTTCTGATTGGACACATCTGCTTGCGTAACAGAGGGTCGCGCGCGCGAAGCTTGGCTGGCGTCGGTTTTAGGTCATTCAGTCTGGGCCCGTCGCAGGGTAAAGTCGAGATAGCGTGTTTGGTAGGCGCCTTCACGCTACGGCGTGGAGGCGCGGACCAAACACGATATGCCGTGCTGTTACAGCTTCCTGGTGGTCTTCTTCGAGACGGTGTCCGAAAAGCGGAGTGAGTGACTGTGTGTTTCGTGGAGTTAAGTGATGCGGTCCTAAATTCGCCGTGGCCGCTCGTACAGTTTTTACGCACGCTTGTTTAGCTTATATATTCGTTGGGTGTAACGGGATTCTTCTTACGAGCAGCCTAAATCAGCTGCTCCTTAGGCGGGTGGTCGCCGAGTGGCGTTACACTGCCGTGCCCGAATAAATACAAGGGGAATTTTCTGGACGTTTCCGAGTCTCACCTGCCCCAAACCAAATGACAGGTCTGTAGTGACATGTCGCCGCCGCTTGCAGCCTTCAACATTCCCGCACCAAGGCCGAGCTATTCAAAACAAGGTATTTCTGCAATCTATTTGTGGGCAACTAATTAAGTACGCCCGCTAAATTACATTTGATCGCCGCACTGTGTGTTCATTCTGACATTTCATTGGCGTACAACTAATTAAACACGCCACTAAATTACATTTGATCGCCGCACTGTGTGTTTATTCTGACATTTCAATAGTGTACAACTAATTAAGCACGCCCGCTAAATAACATTTAATCGACGCATTGTGTGTTCCTTCCTACATTTCACTTGTGGGGAACTAGCTAAACATGTTTGTTGAATCACGTTTGACCATAGCACCCTGCGTCCCTTTTTGCATTTCACTGGACCGAACTTAATCAAATAGATCCGTTAACTGTAGTTAACCCACCCAGTGGCGCACCCACTGTTGCATTTCACCTTTGTGCAATAAATAAAGTATATGCGCTCATAGCATTTGACCAAAGTATAGTGCGTTCATTTCTGCAATTCACTTTTACTAACTTAGCTAGATAGATTGGCTAACATTATTTAACTGAAGCATTGGGCGCGCATTCTTGAATTCACCTGTTCTTATGTTAGATAAAGCGCTCCCAGCTGGGTTCTTATTTAGTCTTTTTAGAGGAAGCTTTTTATACCACTGTGCATGTAATATTGTGTGAACAAATTATTTCGGCCCTACTGTAACTGTCGACCAGGGTTTTGGCCTAACAGATTAGTTTATTACATTTGTCGTATAATTATCCCTGGTACGTGTGGATGTTTGATTACAGGGTGATCCCGTCTCTATGTCAAGATCGACATAAGATGAGGCCTGGGGGGCGGTTCTTGAGTGTTGCGGGTAGGTCGGCGCGCTATCGCTACGCTGTTGTTCCCCAGAGTCAGTATTTGAGTATTTATGTCCCGTTTGGCATTCAAGATTCGGTTAAGCGTTGGTTTTCCCTATTGGACCATGTGGCACCCATTTATTTTGTGACATCCTATACATATCGACACGCTTGCCCTGTTGTGTACCGTTTTAGAACCACGCCCATCTCCCTGAGCGTATTTGAGCCGCGGTTTTTAGCCTGTTTCATACGATTTCCAGGGTAAGTGTGGACGTTTCCCGGTCTTGTTTAAGTATTTGGCACTCACTCATCCGCGAGTGTCAGTATGATACTGTAACAAACTATAATTTGCATTACCAAGTGTTTTCTTTTATTGTTTCAGCATTATTAAAAACGTTAAAATACTTTTACCTCTTTGTGGTGCTAACCACTTCTGAGGGAAGTTCAGTGTAAACTTCTTTACACCATTATAGCGTCTTCAAGAGCTTAAGTTGCATCGGCTCTCCAGGTGGCAGCTGTTAGAAGAAGTCAACCGAGAGTTTTGAGAAATTTATTCCAGAGGGTACCTATGTCAGGTTCATGATTGGCACCGAGGGAACCACAGTCGATAATGAAGTCTTAGTACTGTTGAAGGAAAACTTACCGTTTCTGCGTTGGGTTATGAGAAAAGTCCAGAAGCTATATTCCCGATGTTCGAAATTAGTGTGATCTATTTCATTGTGTGATCGTTCTATTGTGCACCTTTTCAAAACGCGTTGACGTACTGTGTTACCGCACAAACACGAGTTTACGACATAATCGGGAAATATACATAGAATAAGCGGCCCTAACACGGTTACGATGGCGGTAACAAAAGGTTTGCTCCAGCTAAAAGAACTCAGTCGAGAGAGCAGGTTCTCTACGACCTTTGAATTAGGACTGTACTTCGGTAGGAAATATAAATGATGTTCAAACTGATGGTGCGCCACCACATTCGGACTACATCGGGGAAAAACAACAGCAACACATGTTAACGCACTCTGAATGTGAAAGTAAGGGCCTTCACCTTGCTACTTTTATTTTGGCAGAGTTTGGTCGACGATCCAAGTACAACACTGACTTACCTTTCAAAAATAACTCATTGGTGCAGCTGGTAAACTCCTTTTACAACAAATAAAGACGATTGTTAGAAAAATTTGTCAAGCCTAGCTACTTCCTCAAATTTTCAGTCTTTTTCCGATTTATTTAAGCCCAAACTTTATGTTATCAAGCTTCATTTCCATAAGAACCTTATTTCCGCGTGGGTCGTTTATTAACACTCAACAGTTCTTTTATATTCGGCAAAATGTATTTATAAATTCACCCTTTGTTCTGTTCTGCCCGTGAAGCAGTTTCAGCTTACCGAATTCTCAGTATTTATTGTTGTTCTGACACATTTAAGCTTCTCTTTGAGTTTCGTGTTTAGTCAGCTTTCGTAATTCTAGAACTTTCTAAACCGTTTTGCTATAAGACCAACGTAGATAAGCCGCGTATGCGCTTTGTCATTTTCACGCTTGCATATGTGGAGCAGCGTCACTCAGCAATACTCGCTAATACCGGCAACACGCGTCTGCGGTTGTGTCCACGAAGCTTGGCCTCGCTTGACCGGGGCTCCGTAAAATGTCGAAATCTTTGGGGCGTGTGGTAAACATTCCGTTGAGGTGTGCAAGTAAAGTAATTCGGTTTAGTGTGGTCAAGAGTTCTTATCGTAGGGTTGCGAGACTCCAAAATTATCGCTTTCGCGGATTATAACAAACTCTTTATAGAACCAATGCTATCTTGCCCAGGTGTCCGGTTGTATTTAGCATCGTTTCGTTATTCATTATTGGAAGTGTCGTTGCGACGTCTGTACACTCTTAGGGAGATTATAATTTATCTTGCCAACCTTGATTATCGCCAACATTCATCGAGGCTTTGTTCCGCATCTTGTCAACCTTTGTGATTTCGCTGTCGTTCCATTTCTTCAGGCATCTTAAGGCACTGTGTTTGGAAAAGCGATTACATACAGTGCCGCACGTCAAATATGCAGTCAGCTGATCTTCTTCAGGTAACAAGTTAATGTAAATTAATTTAATGGTGTATTACGTACAGTGGACGTTCCGTCAAGTGTTGAACAATTCAGCACTTTTGTTGTTAACTATGTTATTTGCTGTTTGCCAAATTTATTGAATTGCCATCGTATTTCTTTGTTAGTTTAACGTAACCAGTAGTGTATTTGCAGTCAAGTTTACTGTTTGTATTTAACCTTTAACTGGTAACGTGCCGTCTGTGAGACTGCAAGCAAATTTTAATCTCAAGGTTTCAGCAAAAGAGTACCGCTTTTCGGCAAATCATCTCACCTAATCTTTCTCCTCTTGGTGCCCCACCTATCGCACAATTATTGGTAAATTTGGGTAACTAACACTAGATGTGTTTTATTTTTAGTTCAGTGCAGTCTGTGAGACGGCACGTTACGGTTTACGTGAGCATTTTTTGCCCTTGCTGGGCATGGCAGGCCCTGCGAATTACGATATTTCTTTAAGTTTTTTTTTACAAATGCATTCTTTTACTTATTATTAATCGTAAAATAAATAAAATTACTTTTGATCAAAAGTTTTAATTTTTTATCTTGGTCTGGTAAAAATTACATTGCCAATTTGTGTTCAAGTTGAAAATTATCTTATAATTTTTTTTTACATTAAGTTTTCGGTGATTATTACTAAAAAATATATGCCTAACAAACCTCTATATATATATATATTTAAAAAAATAATTAAAACAGTTTAATCTTTTTCGCTTCAAAGGTGTACCAGTCTCACAGACTGCACGTTACCAGTTGTGCTCGATATTTACACGTTACCAGTTAAGGGTTAAATTAACGTGTTGCGAAATCTAACTTAACTAACCTATTTGATTATTTATAAATCTAATTAGTCAATTTCATGTTCATTGTCACCTGCATATCTTTTTATTTACTTCAATAGAGTTCGTTGTCAAGTACTGATGTTTTTCATTTGTGTTTATGATATTCGCCTGCGTTGTGTGTGTACTTTTCAGTTGTAAGAAGGAGTTTAGCAGCTACATTAATGAGTTATTCTTGTAAGGTAAGTCAGCGCTGTACGAAACTCGTCGACCAAACTCTGCCAAGCTGATAGTAGAAAGGCCGGCCTACTATTTCCACATTCGAGTGGGCTCACCTATGGTTAAGATATATTCCGAATGTGGTGGCGTCCTTTATTTAACATCATTTACCCCTTTGTGCCAAAGCACAGCCCTAACTTTCAGGTCGTATAGAACCACGATCTTCTCACTGAGCGATCTAAAGCTGGCGCACCTTGTTGCAGCATATCTAGTAGCGCTGTTGGGGCTGCGTATTCAGTTAAATTTCCGATTATGTCGTAAAGTCATTTCGTGGATAACATATGTGGTTCTCAAGCGTATGATTTTGTTTTGCACTTGAGGGGCTAGTTGTTAATGTCGCTAATACGTTTTCGTGCTGTAACAACGTATGTACTTAACAATATACTCTATTAAGATAATAAAATATGTAAATGACAATGAATAAGATTTAGAATAAAAATAACGACAACGACATGGGTTAGTGAGGGTTAGGTTAAACTTAGTTAAAAATGGTAAACTTGACTGCCAATGAATGACATGACTCACAAACGTTACTACACATTTAAATAAACCAAAATACTGGCTCAATAACCAAAATCCTTGACAGTGGCTCCAAAACGAAACTACCACAACGTTAAGTTTAACAGTAACAAGAACACATGACGGCAATTTATTAAATATGGCAAAGTAGTAACTAACAATTCTAACAATAAATGCAATACTAGGAGGATTATTCAACACCTTTAACGGGATATTATGTTCACTGTACGCTATGCACAATCAATATAATACATCAAAATGGTACCTGAATGTGTTTAGTTGACTGTGTTCGACGTGCGGCAGAGTTGTAAGTGGTCGTTTTTCAAATAAGCTGCCCCAAAATTCCTGAAGAAAAGAACGATCGCGAGACCACAGGATGTTGGCGGGAACAAGGCATAGATTATGTTTACCACAGCCAGGAGTTGGCAGGACTATATCCCCATAACGGGTGAAAACGTATGGAACTTCCAATACAGGAACAACGGTACGATACCCCAACGTGCGAGATACAACTTGACGTCTTAGTTAAGTTACTGCTGGCACTTTTAAGAGTCCGGTAAATTATCCGCCATAGCGATAATTAAGGATCTCGCAACCCCACGGTAATATACTCTGCACCACACTAACCTGCTTGTTTCACTTGAACCATTATTATTACTATACAATAAAATTATTTCAACACTACCATAGCTACAGTATTTATAATAAAAGGAATAATAATACATCTACTTTAGCTATACGTATTTGAAACAAAAGGCTGATTTTTTCCCACTTCGTTTTTCGAGTTCTACAAGACCGATTTGCATGATCTATTTGATATTGCAGCTTTCACTCTTTAGATTAGTCAGCACTAGTTACTTTTATTTTTTAAAGATGTTGCTTTGAACACATTTTAGTGTTAATGTTAATGTTCAGTAAATGTAATAGTAGTTTGAATTTCAGAATGGTTAAGAAATAGCATAGGCCATGAAACAAATTGCATAATGGCGTTTTTGAATAGCTTTATTTTTGTTTAAAACAATGAAATTAGAGCAGGCTTGGCAATTCATGTAAGAATATGTAAACTGTAAACAAAACAATTGGGGGAGCTTCTTCGAAAGTTTTGGTTGTGAAATTACCAAAAGTTAATTAAAAGTGTTGTTTAACTGAGTGAGTCTGTCCTGGGTTACTTGTGGAAGTTTTGCCTTGCATTGATCTTCCGCACATGTAAAATACGAGGCGTCAAAGCAATTAAATGTGTATTTTACAGTAGGACCTTAAATAATTATTGATAGCCAAACGTAGTTAATTAGTAATCATAGCAAGTTCATATTTGTTATTTTTTTCAATTAGATGTAGCGACCTAACCCTGTGATGAGAGTGAATTAGAGTTAAAAATTTAAACATTATTGCAGTATAGCTGGCTAAATGACAAAAAGTGTGGTAGTTAAGGTTATTAATTAAAAATCATATTCAAAGATTCGTTATAGCAATAAAACGACGTCACAATATTTATATTTTTAAAACTATCAATTTAAAATATTTATTTGCATACGCTTAAGAACGGCAATCCAATTGCAGCGCCCCATAGTTCACCGCATGTCAACTTTTTAAGCTACTCACACGCGGCCTGATAGCTCACGTTATTAATTTAGTGTCTGACATTTGAAGTATGTGAATGCGTAGACTAATTATACAAATACTAAGTTGTGTCAATTGCTTATTCGAAGGCATTTTATACTTTCTGTACAAAACTCAAGAACGTCTTCGTTGGATACGCTTGAAAATTGTAGCACAAATTATAAATGCCTGGGATGATTATAAAGGCTTCACATTGGCACTTCTCTTATCATTTACCCATTAACACTCCGCTAGATTCCAAATATCTTATGTTCTTGAATAGGAATACGCCGGTTATATTGAGCTTTATTTTATAGGTCAACTATTTACTAATAAATTTAAAGGACTTACATAGGAAATCTGTAATTAAAAGCGAAAAAGTATCAAGACAAAGGATGAACGAATTTTTTAAATCTATATCTAATATATAAAGTACTAACTGACACACTAATAGATAACCAGAGGATCTCAATAAAATTTACAGACCTTGTCCAAAAAGATATGGTTTCCTGAAACTCCAATCTCAATGGATACAAAAGGGGTAAAAATGACATAAAAAGGGCTTTTAATGACTACGGTTTTATCCGCTTTACCGGCAACCTAACAATTTAATTAATTGACTATAATAACACAACCTCGGGCATATCATCAGAAATGAGAAATACAATCTTCTCCAACTACTGTTCGAAGGAAAAATTGAAGGAAAAAGGGGAGTAGGAAGAAAGCATATGCCCTGGGCTAGAAACATAAGACAGTGGACTGGTTTAAGATCAATAGGGGAACTAATTAATACCGCAAGAGACAAAGAAAATTTAGAAATGTGGTCGCTAACATCCAATAAAGATATTGGATGGGCAGTCTGAGAAGAGAGAAGAATAACACAACCATCCTCTACCTTTCACTACATAATCACATCATCAGCTGTAAAGCTGAAAACATGAGCGATGCTGACGCAAAATGACTACAAACATAGGGACGATCAAATCTGTAACATCATACATCAAAAATTAGCTCATACGAGCTTCACTACCATGCTACAAATACAAACCAGACACCTTTTCTGAAAATGATACATATAAAATGTACTGGAAGCTCTCCATCATCACGGACAAGACCATGGCACAAGTTAGACCTGATATAACATTTATAAATAAAGAACAAACGACGACTTACTTCATACAAATAACTGTGCCCAACTCACATGACATCCAAACTACCTACACTGAGAAAATAAGCAAATACACCGAATTACCAAAAACGTTCACGCAACAGTGGAAGATAGATAAAGTACTAATCGTACCGATAGCTCTCCGGCACGCTTTTTATACTCACCGTACTGCGCAAAAGCGTAGAAAAACGTAACTTACTGTGTTACACTTACCTGGAACTTCAGAAAGCAGCTATCCTTAACACCTGTCATACACTATGAATATTTCTAGACAAGTAAACTAGTGATAGTTACCCCAATATTGTTAGGAGCTTGCTACGGCCGATCTGATTATTACACTGGTTTTATAACCGTAAAGAAAGTTAAAAAATATATAATAACAATAATTTGTCAGTAATACCACCATCTTGTACAATCAAATTGTCCCTTTCCTAATTTTCTACTTTCACTTTCACTATTATCATCAAAGTTGATATCAGACTGCTCAAATTCATTTTTGCTTAGATAACGAGGCATTCTGGTAACTAACGTCAAAAGAAAAAGACAACGTAACTGGCATGGTGAGGTTGCTGCACACTCCAAGGTACTTTATCAATGACAGTAATTATTCCTTTAAAATACTGTGTACACTGGTATGTGGACCAACCTAAGTTAGTAAAGTACCTGAAACAAGAATGTGGTACTTCAATTATAAATATACAAATTGCAAGTAACCCAACGTGCCATGGAGAGACGTATGTTAGGTATACATCTTACAGATCGAATACCAAATGAGGAAATTCGCAGACGGTCCAGAGTGACAGACGTAGTCGAAAGAGTTTGTAAATTGAGATGGAGCTGGGCCGGACACGTCGCCAGACTAACTGACAATCGATGGACTCGCCGAATTATCGAATGGCGGCCACGAAACAACAAAAGAAGCCGTGGACGTCCATTAACAAGATGGACAGATGACATCAAACGATTAGCTGGCACAAAGTGGATGCAAAGAGATCAAAGCCGCAGTAAGTGGATAGAATTGCAACAGATATATCTACAAAGGTGGATGACAAGTTAGAGGAGGCATAAATCCGACGATGGATAACATTGCTGAATATGATGATGATGATGATGAATTTTTATTATAGTAAAAGTGTTGGGGTGTCTGAACACCCCACAATACCAGTTGAGGGATAACTTATTTAAATTTCGTAGAAAAATATAACTTACAATATAACTCTTGACTAGTTACATATCTTGGGAAGATGACAATAAGTCACTTTATTTTATGTTAATCTTCCTAAAGATAGGTCGAATAGTAAAGAAATGAAGGCATGCACGGACAGATTGATAACCTGTAAATAAAGAGCAAATACAAGAAGTAAGAAATTGTTAGAATGTAATTTGGTTAAAAAAACGTGCAACAGAAATAGGTAAGGATACAATGTTGGCATATGAACCTTTAGATGGATAAAGAATGGTAATCAATTTGAATTATTATTTGGAGATGTTAAAAATATAACTGTAGACCATTATGATAATGAAAATTTAATTAATAATTAACATTTAAAATAGTAACCATAAAATGTTCTAACCAAGCTGGGTGCTAGAAGAATAAGAATAAAGAAATAACAGTGATTTACTTAAATTCGAAGGAAAATAAACATTAACTTGTAACATGTAACATGTAACTGAATTGCTCTGTACTCACACACATTAAATTAAATAGTTACAATTAAAGTACAATTTAAAAGTACCAGAAGTATAATTTATTAATATGTATTAGATGTAACATATACCAAGTAAGAGAAGTTCAACATCGTAGAGTTGTTGGTTGGAGATAGCAGATATTTTCAGAATTTCTGTGGGCTAATACCAAAAAGGTTAGACTAATGTTGAAGTCAAAGATAAATCGACACTTTATATATAAGGAATCTACATAACCAATTTAGGGTTTTTCAATTAACAATACTTATTTAGTACATTGGATAAATGATTAATATAAGTATATAACCATAAAAGTCTTATACCGGGTGTCCATTCTCAAAGTCTAACATAGGCAATTAACATTAGTGCATCCACTCGTTCTTCATTGAAGTAATTCATTTTTCTATACCGGGCGACAACGAAACTACTACCCACGGCGGCATTTCGAAACGACTTGAGATAGAAATATGCAATTGGGTATGTCGATAGGGTTGAAAATTGTGAACAATTGTAAAATAAAAACAATTTAATGTTGTTTCAACCCTATCGACATACCGAATTGCATATATCTATCTCAAGCCGTTTCGAAATGCCGCCTTGGTTAGTAGTTTCATTGTCACCCGGTATATAGTATATTTTGAAATTGGCAGTGAAGAACTCAGAAATCGTCTTTAAAGTACGAAAAATCGGCAGTGAAGTAATCTATTGTTTAACGACTATTTGCAGTTGGCGGTGAGACAGATCGGTGACAGAAAACGTCAACATAGCTTATAAGAGTTGGTTAAAAATGTTAATTTTATAATTTCTCAATTTAAAAAAAACAATGTGCACTTCGGCACTAAAGTTCCTCTTTATCTCTTATATAATTTATTTGTCTCAGTCCTACGAGTCCCTGCAACTAACTCCATATTCGCGATAAAAAGTTAAACTTCAGTGCCTTGGTATACAAATAACTATTATATCGAATATCTTCTAAGCATAATATTGCAATATTTTTGCAGACGAATATATCGTGTTAGAAGTTTTTTTTCGGTAAAAGACGTAAGCTTTAATTTTACAGTTTCACATTGGTTTTATAGTATTTTCATTATATATATTTTACACGTTACACGTTAGGGCTTGTCCATACACTTATTTCCTAGCCAGGTTAGTTTTGCTTTCGGGATTCGTTTAAATAACGCATTATTATACCCTTAGTATTGGAGTATAGCTATGCAACCAGTCAGTTACAAATTAGTTACAATATTGGTACTTTTCTTTGTGTTCTTTATCTTTCTTTGTTTTTTCTTGAAAATGTTGTCCTAAGTGCTTCCTACAGTCGCCCAAACTGCTTTCTGGTATATTTCACCATCCAGTTTTCCATGACGTTTAATTTACCAGAACTGTATTATCTACTGGTCTTCTGTTCTTTGGCAATTTTGCAGTTCTGATCATTAATACACCTCGGCCTATTTATTTATGAAGCATATTTAAGATAATAATGATGCACTCTACAATGTAATTTTCAGAAACACCAACTGACAGAGTTGCTGGATATAAGCTGATAATTTGCTAATTTGGAGTTCTTTACAAATAACACTTGAGGCCCTGATTTTATTAACCCAAATGCAAAGCGAAAAAAACTGAGTTATTACTATAATTATACCTAAGCTAAATTTTGTGGAAACAGCATGAAAGTGTAAATTCTAAAACACATCTGTCGCAAATAATTACAGAGCCTTTTCCATATGTAAACATCCGTTAATGGCGTAATTCAATTACAAGGGATAATTATTATGGTAAATGCAAAATTTGCTAGACACCAAATCTACAAACTTTGCCTTGTAGTGCAAATTGGGGCTAAAGTGTTTCCAACCTTCAGAATATCTAGAAATGGGGAATAACGTTCTCACTAAACACATAGCGATGGATAAGGAAAATACTGCAGATAGCAGTTCGTCATTCAAGACAAAAATCTTATCACTTCTGAATACCTAACAGTAAGCTGTGCGGCAGTAATGGTCCATAGAAATCGCCGCCTACATTCTGCAAGGAAATTCGAACAGTCATGTCCGTGAAAAGACTTTAAATCCAGAAAACTTATAAATAGAAGGTTTTTATATCCCAGATTTACCTCAGTAGGCAATTCTCATTTTTATGATAATCCATCACAAATGCTCACATTCGCAACACACGTCTGAGGACGTGCTTGACATAAAAGGGATGAGCGATTACGAGTGCCATTACAGGATCGCTATTATTAAACTCTAACTGATTGCAATTCTAGCCATTACTCGCACTACAACCGAAATGGCGTCTCAAATCTCATTTATCGTCAGCTATGCGTTGATGTATTTTGGGGTGTATTTGTATAACATTGAATATTCGCATTTTCTTTACAGCTTAGTCAATTTTTTACTTCCGTTTTTTTTTAAATACAAGGTAGTTTTGTATTTTGTAACTATCAGCAAATGTTTGTTGTTGTAGTTCTTTTAATGTTTGATGGATTTAAAGTTCTATAAATTTAAAAGCACCAGCTTTCCACATTGGGAAGGGAAAGCTGTAACACTAAAATCCACTTCCGTTGCTATCGTAATGTCACTTAATTCCATTATAGACAGGGAAACTGCCGTCGCTAGAAAATTATTATCTATTAAAGGACACCGCACTCTACCAGACTAAGCCGTAGACGGAAATTCGATATTACGTTGGATTGCTTTATGGCTTGCACTCAAATTTTGCTTGTTGGTGGGTTAATTTATTGCCAAAAAGGACGAGAAACTTTTAAATAGCAAACTTTAGTCGCTTTAAAACTGAGAAGTTGCAAGTTAAGAATAGGAATGAATTTACCCTTGCAACAATGAACAGCAAATATCTAAATGTGAATCAAAAACGACTTTTTGGAAATATAAAAATAAAGTCGTTTTCAACTATAACATGTTCAGTAATATTATCGTTCTGTTATCAACAACCTACATTTGTATCTTCCTTATTATACAAAAGTCGACAACAAAATCCACAGGTTGGGACATTTATCTTTTTATGAGAGTTATATCTACTAATGAGTGTAGTTTTTAGCATACAGTGCGTGCACATGTGACGTTTGAAATTTACAAAATTAATAACTAATTTGCTTAACAAATGCTTCCGATACTGCAAAATTTTCACTATATAAATCACGCTTTCCCAAAGGTCTAACATTATCGTCAGCGACTTTAGCTTGTACAAAATGAAATTCGTCTTCGCAGCAGTTTTTGTTTTTGTGGCCATATCTGGTGAGTTAAAATTTTTTAAATTGAACATATATGTTCTTCTAGATAGTCGAAATGTAACTACTGGAAGCAATTGTCGTAAAAAATGTGTTTAACTCAAAATAAAGGAACTACTAAAATCGATCGCAGTGTCATCAGTTTCTCAGATGCTCAAAAAGAAAGAAAATTGAATTAAGTGTGTCGTCTATTTAAATATGTCAAAGTTATACCTGCTCTATGTTCAGCATTTACTTTAAAAAAATCGACTGCGATATTGATATTATAATTTATATTAATTCAAAAATATTGTTGCAGCCGTAGCAGGAGGGTGCGTCGAAGAAAACGAAGAATACAAGTCTTGTGGACGAAGATGTCCTCTAACTTGCCAACAGCCCAATTATGTACCCTGTAGTAATGAGTGCGTCGAAGGTTGCTTCTGTAAAGCTGGCTATATTAGAGATGGCGACTCCAACCGATGTGTTCGCCCATGGGAATGTCCAGCATACAACTAACACGGATTTTAAACTTGATTTGGAACTTGTAGACTTGACACCTTTTAATTAATAAAGTATGCTATTATCGTATCCAAAACTGTTATTCTGTCTATATATTATTGTCTCGGATAATTGCAATATGAACCTATTGCCCATTTCTTGCATACCATGTTGCCCTCTAAGTGCGCTCTATTGACTGCAATTTTGTTTCTTCCAGAAAAAAATCGTTATGAATAAAATAGAAACTAATTTAGGTCGGTTATTGTAAGTGTTCTTTATATTGTTTCACCGTCGCTTTTTAAAGAAATTGAATGGAATGTGTTGCTAAACAAGAGCGGACAGCAAACCAAGCAATTTCCAGTAAGTGTGCATAATCTGCCTCTGTGCAAACGTTAGAGTAAGCGAAAAGCTAGAAAAGGATCGTGATTTTTAAGAAACATACACATTTCCATTTCTACTAATTACTTTTGTTCTTTTTGCTAAAATAAATCATGGAAGTTAATATCCTTTTGATTTGAATGCAGTAAAAGTATGCAACTTTAGTTTAAAGCCTTTTCACTGATTTATGTGAATTTGTATTTACTCCATGAGAGCGTTTAAGCAACAATAAAGGAGTCTGCAAAGCTTCACCCTGTGGAAAATCCGGGTTTGAGCTCGACATCTTTCATTGAAAGTAATATCCGCAAAAGTTGTACATCTGCCGTTAAATATGCATTGAATTATGACAATCGCTTGGAAACTTATAGCTACCTATTGAACACTTGACACTGCTATGTTGCCTAGACCTAACTGAATTGTTGGAAATTGGACTTAATCGTGTTATGTTCTCCAAAAGTAGGTATATGAAATAAAGTTATTCAATTTTAATATTTCCATAAATAGCTGATGATTCTAAGAAGGTGATACTGATTCATTCGCTGTTAGACTTTCATGTTGCTAGATACATATATAAAATTAGATTGATCTAACTATGTCGGGTGTTTAGTACCAGCAGTTCAAAAATATGAAGTAAAATGGTAAGTTCTGGTAAACAGAACAAGATAAGGACAAAGTGTATGTTTATTGAAAATAAAAGCTTATAATGGTTCCAATGGCATTACAACTTTAGTATACTTTAGTTTTTCCTAGTTTAGAAATATTTTCAAAATATTGTCATTGATTCTTAAGGAAGGAGTGTGTCAGAGAGCGTCACTGATTCGAAACAGTCCCAACTACAGACATTTAAAAAATAACGAAAGCGATCAATTGTACCGGGTATTGAAATAAAGTTAAAACATTTGCTAACTATTTAGTATTTGACTAAGCGAGTACGTATAACACAAGTGTTTTCTCGACACAGTTCTAAGTTCAATGTGTAACAGTGCAACTCTTGCATTTATTTCTAACAAGCTGACCCGGCAAACGTTGTTCTGTCCAAAAATTATTTGTCTCTGAAACCCCGTTTCACCACTATAGGGTTTTAATTCTATGTCATGTCCACCGCCTTGGATTAAAAATAAATGCCATTTTCGCAATCAACGTCCCAAAAAACTTCAAAAACGACACCCATATCGATTTTTAGGCTTATTTACCCTATTTCACCCCTTAAGGGGTTGATTTTCGGAAAATCACAAAATTCGTGTTTGATTATTTGATTTTAGGAGCACTCCTACGAAGTTTCAAGTCGAAATGTCTATTTAAGATTATTTTTCCATACAAAATTGAAACCCCCATTTTACCACGTTGAATTTCAAAATATCCTTTCTTATACATACATCATAAAGGGAACCTCTGTGCAAACTTTTAGTTTTCTAGGGCCAAAGGTTTGGGCTGGGCGTTGATGAGTGAGTCAGAACTTTACTTTATATTTTATTTCTAACTACACCAAAATTATGTTATATCTTATATACCTATATTTCTAAAAGTCCTGACTGACTCACTGACTCACTCACTCATCAACGCCCAGCCCAAACCCTTGGACCTAGAAAGCTGAAATTTTACACAGAGGTTCCCTTTATGATGTATACAAGGAATAAGGAAGGATATTTCGAAATTCAACCCCTAAAGGGGTAAAATGGGGGTTCCACTTTTGTATGGAGAAATAATATTAAATAGACATTTCGACTTGAAACTTCGTAAGAGTACTCCTAAAAACAAATAATCAAACACGTATTTCGTGATTTTCCGAAAATCAACCCCTTAGGGGGTGAAATGGGGTAAGTAAGCCTAAAAATCGATATGGGTGTCGTTATTGAGGTTTTTTGGGACGTTGATTGCGAAAATTACATTTATTTTTTAGTCCAAGACGGTGAACATGACATAAGGGAAGAAACTGGACGGGACGGGACTAGACTGGACGGAACGGGACGGACTGGACGGGACGGGACTGAGCGGGACGGGACTGGACGGGAAGGGAAGGGACGGAACGGGACGGGACGGGACGGGGCAAAGCGGGACGGGGCGGGGCGGGACGGGTCGGGGCGGGGCGGGACGGACGGGACGGAAAGGGAAGGAAAAGGATGGGATGGAAGGGGAGGGGATGGGATGGAAGGGGAGGGGCGGGACGGGACGGGAAGGGACGGGACTGGACGGGAAGGGACTGAACAGGAAGGGACTGGACGGAAAAGGAAGAGACTGGACGGAAAAGGAAGGGACGGGACGAAAAGGAACGAGACGGGACGGGACGGAAAGGGAAGGGGAGGGAAGGAATGGGATGGAAGGGGAGAGGCGGGACGGGACGAGACGGGACGGGAAGGGCCGAGACGGGGCGGGGCGGGGCGGAACGGGGTGATACGGAAAGGAAAGGGAAGGAATGGGATGGAAGGGGAAGGGACGGGACGGGACGGGAAGGTACGGGACTGGACGGGAACGGACTGAACAGGAAGGGACTGGACGGAAAAGGAAGAGACTGGACGGAAAAGGAAGGGACGGGACGAAAAGGAACGAGACGGGACGGGACGGAAAGGGAAGGGGAGGGAAGGAATGGGATGGAAGGGGAGAGGCGGGACGGGACGAGACGGGACGGAACAGGACGGGACGGGACGGGACGGAATGGGACGGTACGGAGACGCGGACGGAGAAAGGGACGGGGACGGGGATAGGATGGGATGGGATGGGATGGGATGACAGAAAATAATTAGTCATTATTTAATACACAAATAACGAACCTCGCGCGAACAAAGTCGCGGGTAAAAGCTAGTATCTATATATACTTGCGTGGAGATAGAAACGGGACAGTTCCACAGGCCACAGTTATAGATCTTGGTTGATGTTAGAATTCTGTATCAGATGTGTCTTTAGTCATATTAAATTCAAACCAATGTGAGTTATTATTCCGGATAACCCGATGAATACTTGTTCTTTACCCTAAACTAGTTGTATGAATATTACACAATTTTTCTTAGTCATTAATATTAAATATACAGGGTACGCATTTTATAATTGCTTCTAAATGTTTGTAAATAGGCAACACATCTTAAAATCCAGAGGCAACCTAGTGGCAGTTTTTTTTAATAAAAAAGCACATCACGAAGATTAAACTTTTTAACGAAAGGTAGCCTGTATATTGTAAGATGTGTTGTCTTTTTACAATCTTTCCGAGGAGAATGATAAAATGGAAACTGTCTACAACATTGTGAGGAAAGGAGGGAAGGTTGGCCCTTACCTCTTGGCGAAAGTTATATCTGATATTTGCCAGCTGGTAAATATCGGTCTAGGTTGACTAACTCGCCGTGAGGGTCGGAGTTCCAGCGAAGCTGAAAAAGAAACTAAGAAAAGGGCGTAAGGTCCTCGACGCAGACAAATCTTTGGGTCGGACCTCCCCAAGGTTAGGATATACCAAGCTTACAAAAAAAAACGTAAGACAGCAGACAGCACCTCACTCGATCGAAGCTGACGTGGAATAGGACTAAATATTGTAAAAAACACTCCACAATCTCTAGTTATCAAAGCTCCAAAAGGAAAATGACCTCAAGAAAAACTATTGGAATGCAAGAGTGTGTGGAGATAGACCACAATATAATACGGTAAAGTTTCAAAATTGTCAAAGATGTAATTAGAGTTGCCTATCTATTCAGGGGAAAATGTATTCATTAAATACTTAAAAATAGAACCTATTTAGCTAATTCGAATATTGCATGCACAACTACCAATTAAGCCTAACAAAATAACATCAAATATTCAAGAACTCGATATTTCAATATTTTACGAAGATTTATGGTTATTAGGGTAAAAAGAATCTGATATTTAAAACTATTAGCTAAGTAAGAAGCTTCACTATTAATCGATGAATTAATTATTTTAAAGATATCAAAATTGTATCAAAACATGTGAAGGACATAATCCTTGTTCTTTAAAAATGATTGGATAAAAGACTTTAGTAAAGAAGAATCTCAAAAATGGAGTCCCCAAAGGCAGACAAAAATGAAAATTAAAGATTCCAAATTTATGATTGTGATATAATGGAAAACCAATAACGAATTTAACGGCAAATTTAAATATGACATTGCATTGTATTTTTACAACAGAAGACTTCTTATTAAGACGTCTTAAACGAATGTTTCACATTAACGTACAGAAAATTTTAACATAATTGAAGCAAATGTTTTCTATCATTCTTCTAAAGTTCTGAAAACCTTCCCAGTTTAATAAATCAAATTCCTGACTACAATAAGTGATTTTCTAAAATGAAAAATAATAGTAAATAGATTAAATATATCATATAGTATGTAAGAAAAGATTTTGATATGCTCGTTTGATCAATTAAAGGAAATGAAAGACAATATTGACTAAGGAAATTAGTTTTTATTCTTTCGTAAATAATTAATAATTTTCTTAATGACGTTTTAACATATTTTTAAGATGTTTTTAAATTGTATAATGCAACTGAAGACAACACTAAGATGTAAAAATATATTGCTCAACTTTTTACTTCAATTTTTGTTTGATATCAAGAAAGAATCTACATCAGTAGCTGCAATCCCCCTGGGAAACCATTAAAATATAAATTATCCAGCCAGCAACTAAAATACAATTGCTATATTAGAAATTATAATGAATAAAAACCAAGCAATAAGTAATCTTTATTGAAAGTAAAGCTTGATGAATTATCTCATACTTGTTTTATCAAGGAACATAGAGTAGACTTGTAGCGATAACATGTGCATACGGGTGAAGAGCAGCATAACTATCCCTGGCTTGTACCATATGTTCTCCATGGTTATCAGAAAGCTGGAGGATTCTCCCTCGTACTATCCAGCTAACAGTGCTGCAGGCCAACATAGATTTTTTTCTAGAGTGTTAGATGCTCACGGCCGGGTGGAAGGTATTAGGAACAGCTCCACCACTCGAGTGTTAAGGAAAGGAATTTCAGAAACTAAGGGAGAAGAAACAATAATCTTATGAATCCAAACAAAATCGAGATGGATCTTCAGTGTACAACAAATTTAAGCATCTTCAACATCGTTACCAACCAAATCTTAAAATAAGTCGAATAGATGTTCATCCCACAAGAAAGTGTAACTTAGCCTACAGTGTCTAACCAACCATCCAGAGCTGGGCAGTAATTAATTACTTTTTAATTAAATTACTAATTAAATTCCTTTTTGTTTATTTGCCTTGGAATTGAATTACTTTTCTAAATGCTGTAATTGTAATTGGGAATTGCCATCTTTGTTAGAAAGTACTTGAAAATTACTTTTTAAAAGTAATTAATTACTGCATTCAATTACTCAATTACTTTCGTGTAATTAAATTACTCTAAAGTATTTAAATTACATTATAGGTATTTGAATTACTTGTGGTAATTGAAATTACTCGAGGTAATTGAATTACTTTGTGGTATTTCAATTACTGAATTACTGACTTCGATAGGGTGCTAAATCTTCAGAACGCATAAATAAGGTCTTATTAAGTTACATATTAAGCAAATCGCAGGGTATTCCCCGCGCAATATATGCCTAATTTATTATTTCCTCTGACGAGTCGAATAACAGCAACTTCTGCATTTTGTATGACGCGTCCACGAGCATTAGTGCGTGTATCTGTAGTTTGTAATAGTAACACATTTATTGTGATAGACGCTAAGTGTAAGACGCTATAAGAATATTTGCGGTGAGTACATTACAGATTACAATACCTACGGTAAAATAATAATTTTAAATAGCTTCATTAGATGATATTGGTTCATAATGATTATTTTCTTCATATCCATAATAATGCGTAATCACCATGGTTTCTGTTAGTTTAATAATGACTAAAATTCAAACGTCAAAATTTAACCGCGGTTAAATTTATGTCAAAATTTAATCGCTTGTGTATAATTTTAACATGATTATTAAAGGTGCTTCACCAACTGAATTTTATCTATTTATTCAGAAAATAATCACTCCGAACATCCCGCGTGCATGTAAACTAGCCTGAATAAATTTTGACGATTTTCTGTCAGAATGTTTTGCTCTGAAGAAATATATCTCGTAAATTTTCCGCTTCAAAATCCCTCGTGCTGCGCACTCGGGATTCTTGTTGAGCGGCAAATTTACTTGACAAATTTCTTAGCAAAACATTCTGACAGAAAACGTCAAAATTTAATCGGCTATTTTAATGCACTTGGGATATTACTGTTGATTATTTATTCATTTCAATTTGCTTGTTTTAAACGATCCGTGCAAGTGTAACAGACCTTAAGTCCAGAAAATTACGTTTTTGAGTGAGGAATTGAATTAAACTTACAAAATCCGATAACAACAGTTAAACAGCGGAAGACACATATACAAAATAAAGTCCGTTTCAGTTTTACATGACACCGAGTAGGCGTTGAAATTAAGAAAGTTTTTTAAAACAGTGTAGAAAAAGTGTCAGTGTAAATGTTAGGTTATAAATGTTTGACACATCAGCTTTAGCTTTAAGTATTGAAAATGCAATATATATTTTTTTGAAGGTACTGCCTCAAAAAGGAATTTTTTTTAGCGACAACGTGTTGCTGTTCACATAAGATTTTTCGTGAGTTCAGGATTTTAAATTTATAGCCCATGCTTTTGACTATCCTTCATATTGTACTACGAGATCCATTGTACTGTAGTTCTTCTTTCGCATAATTTAAAAGATCTTGCACAGTAAAGTACTAATTTTTTAATGAAAATTCCAAATTTTTGATTGTAGGTCTTCTTTAAATGTGAAATTCCAAAATTTTGCGTTTTTTAAATTATTTCCCGTCTTTGTTCTAGCCAAATTAGGTTCATCTTGCGCAATTGTGTACACCTTTGCTCTGGATACCTATCAGAAAAATAATAAGAATTTATATTTTGTTTTAAAATTTCAGAAGTTACCTAATACATTTTTAATAACTATTTGTATTACTATTTACTAGGGAGGAAAATGTATCATTCCCTCCCGCAGATGTAGTTTAGTTCTTCAGAGTTTGCGAGAACAGTACCTAATCATTTTATTGTAATCATGCAAGGGATGAAATGACGTTTTAGTCCAGAGTTATACATACAACACTTTTACATTTTATGATGAGACTATCTCTTGTGATCAGCTGCATCCTTTATTTAATAGACTTGTGTGTCCGGGAAGCTGGTCCGTCCGGGACGCTGTTTCAGCAGCCAAACCGTAAGAGATAGAGAAAAAAGTTATTAAAGTTATATGTTTGGAATGATCATGTCAGGTCAGGAACCGAATTTCAATCACGTGATTTTAAAAAATATTATTGTTTTTATTTAATACGCGTTCTATTTGAAAAACGGTCTTTTTTGTTTTATTAAATGAGACATTTGTCTCACTGGTTGCTAGTTCAAAAATATTTAAATATGAAAAACAGGAGGCTACTTGATTTATTATTAATCATAATCACATTGTCTCTAATGGCAACGACAGTCAATGTATTATATTCCCTCCCACTGCCATTGGAAACCAACCAGGGACCCAAACGTATATTTTCCCTATACCCCCAACAGGCGACAGAAAATGTCACTTTCGTATAAAGGGGTAAAAAAAGTATTTTTGAACAGAGCCAACAAAAAATGCTCAAGTTGGGCCAATTGGATCGTTCTTCTACAAAATCTAAATAGAAATTTGCTGTCAAAAGCTTAAGAAATCCAATGCTCCACCCTGTATACTTAGGTAAGCGTATTTAATAATAGATTGTTCTACAAGTTAAGAAAAGTGAAAGTTTTTCAACGTTTAATTTAGGAGCGAGTGATGCAAAGGGAGTGGATTAATTTATCACGAACATGGAAAAATCGCTTTTATAATATATTCAGCGTGCTATTCTTTCTAATATCATTAGAAAATCTAGCCAAAATTAAATTCGACATTTCTTCAAATTCTAATTTTTTTTTAAATTTGCAGTATAGAACGTCGAAATCGTCAAATAAAATACGAGAAATTGGCAGTGAAGTAATCCATTGTTTTACAACTTTTTGTAGGCGGCTGGGCGAAAGGTAAACGTCAACCGACGTCAACGTAACCTATAAAAGTTGGTTAAAATGTTGTAACTTCGCGATTTCTCGATTTAAAAAAAACAACGTACCACTGGGCACTGGAAGTTTCATTTCAATCCTTGTGTGGTTTATTTGCTTTGGCCCTTCGGGCCTCGGCAACTAAATACACAATCGTGATAAAAAGCTCAACTTTAGTGATAACTTATGTGGAAACTAATATAACAAAATATATAGATTTGAACTTCCAAGTCCCTATACCTTCTTACTGAAGGCACTTTGTACTAAAGTATATTAGGTTTAATCGGTTTATTATAACCTAAGGAATCTATGCCAAATCGGTGTCCCATTTTTTTGGGACACCCTGTATAATTGTTATCTTGAATTTATTTATTTACTTACATCTTATATCAAAACAAACTAAAAACTTTTGGTTTTGGTGAACGATGCATGTAGCTAGAAGATTTAATTATCACAAAACCTCCAAGAGTGATAAACTAGTAGGTTACTATACTTAGTTAACAAAACATAAAAATTAAGCATTTTTAGATAACGATTACGAATCGACACCTACACTAATGATAGTTGCAACTTGCAAGAAAATTCTACTAAATGCAACTATATGACAATTATTTTTATTGAAAGTAATTTAAAAAGTAATTGATGTTTACAATTACAATTACTAAGTAATTGGTACTTGATTTACTATTTCCTGTGAGTAATTGAATCTCTGGTAATTAAATTACTACATTGGGCGGTAATTGGTAATTAGTAATTAATTACTTTTCAAAAGTAATTTGCCCAGCTCTGCAACCATCCAACATAAAGTACCTTAAATTGGCAGAAACGAGCCTTCTAATCTAAACAAGAATTTCAAATGTTGCAAGAGATATATATGGAAATATGGACGGTACTAAACGATAAAAAATTATTTTTGACCAAAACAGTTATTATAATTGTGTATTTTTTAAATTTCGTCGTGGATGAACCGTTCTCAATGAAAAAATGTAAACCTCGGGCATTGCCTTTCTGTGACTGTGACTCGCCTCGGTTTTAGTGAAACGGTTCCCTTATTTCTTTTTTTCTTCTATTTAAAATAACATTTTGAATTAGAAGTAATAACGATCTGTTATTGATTTTAAGAAAAAAGTTCTTCTTTCGTTGATTGGTATTTTATCATGGGAACTTTAAGCTAATTTAATATTGACACTGACAGCTGTTAGAGAGCGTTTGAATGTGCACCCAAAACAAAAATGGAGTACGGAGCTATCTACATATATATTTTTTCGACAAATGTATGTAACATGCTAAAATTAAACATTTTCAAGCAGAAAATTGGTCGTCAGTTGTAAAACATGAACCACTTGTATTTTAATGTCTCTTCTTAGTTAAATAAAGGACTAATAGTTTAATATTGGGTTCTAATATGACTATTATCTCATAACGGTCGGGTCTCTACATCCCAACAGGTATTATTTGGATTTGTATGAATTACAAGAAACACATTTGCCATCAAATCAATTATCGTAATATTATTCTTAATAGTTTTAAAGTAAACTCTTTGTATAATGGTGATTTAACTAATGGGATAGCTACCATACAGGATATTATTTAACTAAAGGGAAAATGGCGTTAAAATCTCACAAATTGCAAAAACGTACGTAATTAAAGCGTTACCTAGGTGATAAGAAATGCCTTAAAAAATACACGTCACCAAACAAAACACACTCAAAGGACGCTTCTGCCGGAAGTGCTTATAAAACCGACGCCACCAAGAAATTCGCTAAATTAGATCTTTTAGGGTGAAGTTTTCTGACATTTTTGTTGCCTTTGGAACTGATGTAGGGCCCAATTCCAGCTCCTAGTGAGTTCCACGATGCTTGGTCCCCTTTTTGCCCATTGGCCAGCCTCCCAACACCTCCGCAGAACAACTCCTGGAGCTGTACCGCTGTAACGCCAAAAACTGCTTCCATATGTCCTTATTGCTTACACCCAGGGCTCCGCCGCTCTCCCCGAAGGTCACTGCCTATCTCAGCTTCCAGAGGCTTCAATTACTCTGATTGGATATGCTATTACAGCCACCAGAATACAAGCTTACCCTCCGTGCACCATTAAAACACCTTTCTAACCTTCTGCAGAGGTGCTACTAATGAATTCACTCCACTGTAGCACACCCACAAGACATTCAATCAATTTTTAAACTCACTTATTTGAGAAAAGAGTATTTATTCACAATTTTACAATTATTTATTGGCAAGCCAAAATAACACCACCATTCAGTTTGGCTTCCTTTCCCCAATTATCTCTCTTCGATACTTCATTGTTTAATATTGTTTCCAAACCTACTCCGATTACATTTTGTTTAAATCGAGGCTAACACTATTTTTAATATAGTTTTACAAATTATTATCGGAGCCATTGCTAGTTTATACAATTTAGAAAAAATAAACTAGCACATATCTGGAATACTTTACAAAATATTATTTGATATGCATGAAATATTATTAATTGCTAAAAATAATCGTAGAGGCTTAAATGTGTTCATAGCAGTATATATAAAAAATACATGAAAAATATAAAAATACTTGATAGCCTGTTTAATCTTAGATTTATTGTAGTGGTAACACTAATTAACTTTAGTTAATATTATTGCTGTGAACATTTCTATTAAAGCAAGAAACCTCACAAACAATTATTCGTGACCAGTACTGCCTTTGACGTTTTTTTATAGCTTCTCTATCGTTACATGTTTGCTTTGCAAAAAAGTGAAAAGTACTTGTTTACTGTGTGAAACTCGCTGAAATAAAGTTATTACTCGTTCATTTGTCCACAACATTTTAAGATACATTATAATGGCCGTTCGATTAACTTATCAAAAAGTAAATATTTTCATTTTTGTATTAAAAATCTTCTAGCCAATAATATTATTCTCTCGTTCTTTTACAGCCACTGAAATAAATTCCAAATAACTGTACACTATTGCACCTAGAACAATGACTAAAGTATGCGACAAAACTCACAAAAACGCAAAACCCAACAAAGAGCATTATATAAAATAATATTCTCTACCAACGGTAAACAGTATTGAAATTTTAATCAATCCACACTAAAATTTCTAATAAATCAATTTATATATTTTACATTAAAAGCATTCTTGCACTAAATGTACCTATATGTATTCTGCTATTGTACGACAAATAAATATATGCAATACAAATAATACAGAACCTTAATTGTAATTTAGAGCAAGTTGTCGCTATCAATGGCATGCAGCTCTTGATGCAACATTGTTGAACGTGTTGCCTGTCTACGTATTGGAAAAACAGTGTTACTAATATTGTATTGCTTGTTTTAAATGCATACCTAAATGTCCACGTTTGTTTAACTGGGTAAAATACGAAATTTTAAGCGAAACAATGCTAAACAAAGAAATCGTGATGTTGCTGCAGGGCGTGTTCTATGCATTTAAATTTATTAAGTTTTCACTTAATTTCGTTCGAGGAAAGTATCATCACACTAGCTTCCAAGTACTGACTTGATTTCAGAATTTGTTTATTTGCATTATTTTGTATAAAATGCAAAGGGATTTCTAAAATTATTTTTACCAATAGAAGATATTTTGACAGAAAATCAGATTTCCTAAGTGTTCTACGAAATTAAATTTAAGCAGTTTCTGATTTTCGCTTCTGGTAGTTTTATAATGATACCATCCTGAATTATTGCTATTTTGAGATTTCTACATATTTAAGAAAATTTAATAGATGATAATATAATTAATATTTTATTAATTGGCGTATGTGTATAAATAAATAGTTGCTTGCTTATTTAATAGCTAGTATGGAACTATTTCGAATATACCACAAAAATGGCAGGAAAATTACTTACAATAGTTCCTTGCTAAAACGTTAATCTTTATTAAAGTGGTGCGACTTTAAGTCACGCCAAAAAATTCAGTTAGAAACGTTATTAATTTTCTCCTAAATTAGGTATGCTATTTATATTTACCACCGTTGACTTAGTCCTAATATATCAAAACTATTTATAAAAATTTTATCAACTAAGAACGAGTTTATTTCAAATATATATATTTACATATTTTTGTTTATTGTATGTATGTATCATCGTTGTGCTTTGTATCCTAGCATCAGGCGGTGTAGTGCTCAACTTGCCTCGTGTTCCGAGTTACAAAGTTGGAGCAACTGTTGTGTTAGACGTGTGTCTTGGTGATATGTGGACCTTGTTACTCTATCTCTTAGGCCTGTAGTTCTGAGTAAAGCACAGTTAGTTAATTTGGTGCCCAACTGTGAATGTTCTCACCGGACCCGATACCGATCGTCAAGGCTACGGAAACATTCCGCCCACCCCGACATTTGAACCGAGGACTTGCTTAGTGCAAACCTAACGTTCTACCAATTGCGATACCTGGCTTCTTATTTTTATTGATTAACGTTAGAGTGCAAGCAGTGAGAAAATAAATACAAAAACCACAGTATAACCTCGATAAGCTCAAACATGACTCATTACTCCTATATACATTGAGATTGGCAACAAAAATATCAACTATACCTAAACCAGCTAAACTCTACAATGTAATAAAACCAACAAACACTACTGGTGGAATAAACAGGCGTTAAACATACAAAAGACAAAAAGGAAGCATATCATAAATTATAAGGGGCTTGACCTGGCTCATCTGAGTGTGTTAGGAATAGCATCTCAATGTAAGTGTTCATGCTATTTTTGTCCCGATAGAATTCCGTGTGTACGCATATGTGCTCGTGCCGGGGGAAGTGGAAAGCCGCGTGAAGGGAGTGCACGCCGAGGTTCGACGAGTCAACAATCTGGGTAGCGAAGCTATGAAGTCGTAATGTCAGAGCAAACTACCTCATTTTGCCATTGCTCATTTCCGTGGCCTGAAACTATTTGAATTAAGCCATTTGTCATTTCCTTATTCGCCCCTGCCTCTCCTCAGGTTTTGTGAACAATATCACCAAAGTAACGTCAGAATTCGCAGTGAAGCAGGAGTCTGCTCCAAAGCCGCCTCTCCGTGACGTCACCGTTAGGGCCAGTTTTTATACAATATTTTTCTCTGTAGCTTGTAAATTTGATAAACATAATAGTTATTCAGCAATTCCACAACATTATTCACGTCGAAGTCTGCCTCTTCTACGATAGAGAACGTTACGCCTACCTTACAAAAGGCCAGTGGTGCCCGTAAACTTATTATTTTGACTTTATGTTTCCCCCGAATTAATTTGAACAGAATCATTTATGCTCCTCAGAATAAGCTCACCCAGTGTCCCATGCCCTTGACGTGTTTTGTGGTTGTACCGCATAGAAGCGCTGAAAGCGGTCAGGTTTAGCGGAAAGAACGAAAGAAGCTGACTTCCTTTGGCCGGGAAAAGGTGCTTCGTTTGCAGGCAGAAGTGTACGCCTAGCGTGAAAATTTTGGAAGATGCGTCCCAGTGCCAATTGTAGGCGGAATTTCTGGGTTTCCTAGGTTAATGTGGGCGGCCAGGAAAGTTGTAATAGGAGTCAGTTAGCTGTACATAGTTGTTGAAGTTCTGCATCATTATAGCTTTTCATGGCCAGAAAGCCAACAAAGGAAGCTACCGCGTTATTAAGTGACGCAATATGGTAGACATCGCTGTGGAAATACGTGTGGGCCAAGTACAGGCCACTGTAGGTAAGGGATTCATACCGTAATTAGCGATTCAAGAGTTGCCATAGAGGAAGGCATCTAGTAAATCATTGTGCATCAGCGTGAGTAGGCGTACGATTTTTAGTGTTTGGTGCGCACTGTGCTTGACCGTATGCGCAGTGGGCTGCAGTAAAAAATGCGTCGTCTGAAGCAGCTGGCTGCTTTATGTAATGGTCATATGCGCACTGGGCTGGAAAAACTACCCGATATATACAACTGCATGAGTTGATAATGTTAAAACTACTAGAAGCAGACTTTTGAGAGTAAATGGACGTATGTTTGCTATATAAATGCCGGGTAGAAACAACCACCCATTGTATGGGCCGTGTCGCCAACGAGTTATTCGATTGTTAATTGCATTAATTGCATATTAATCAGCACCGAAAACACTACTGGTTTGCTAATTTAACCTACTTTGTAAAATCAATAATAACAAAGATACCAATGGTGCGCACTTAATTTGAATCACCCTGTATAATTATGATCAAAAATTATTTTCATCTAGTATGGCCATGGAATACTTTATAATTTATGAATGCTACCTTAAATAGCATAAATAGCAAATGTCAAGTTTGACATTTAAGTATAAATTCATAAATTAGGAAGTATTCCATTTCCATACTTTATATAAGCCAAACTAGTAGATGTATATAAACAGCCTCCTTAGTAACTACCAAGTAAATGTTCTTATTGGCTCATTGCCATATATATCTACCGTCTTTAAATTTTACAGCGTCTAACATTAATTTAAAAATATTTTTTGGTAATTACGTTGGCAGTACGAACCATTTCATAAGTACCGCGGATCGTATTGTGTATTTTTCGATTTACTTTCAAACCTCGGTCCTACGGTCCGGTTTTCAAATTGTATTCTCGATTGAAAAGTAACCCTTACTACCCTTGGGACATAAATAGTAATAGCCCACGTTTCCCATAGTAACAACCTGCAAACGATTTTGTACCCGAAAAAATCTCTAATCGTATTGGTGCCGTTAGAGTTGGCAACATTGGTTTTGTTCTACATTTGTGATTTAGATAACACCTGGTACTTATTATCACGCTTAGCGAGAAGACCAGGTTTCCAAAATTTATTGTAAATATACATTTTGAAATTAAAGACATTGTTTCAATTGTAATTTATATGCATTTACTATCATTAGCAGATGTGCGAGCGATAGAGTAACTGTATAATAGAAGAGTAGAGCAAACGATGACATTTAGGGATCCATACTGTGAAGTTAGTCATAATGTTCATAGTCGACTAAATCAATTTAGTATTGTGGATTCGTGTTTGAGCTTGAGTGTTATTTGATTATAGTTCTATTGAGATGAAATAATCGACATTTTGAATAGTTGAAATAATAATGTAGTTACAGATTTATTACTTATTTAAATGCTTGTTTTGTTAAGATCTGTTAGTATTATGTATATCGTAATTCCCGCCAAAGAACATGTGTATTTTGACACTGGGATTGCATTGCAAACAGAACCGAAATGGATAATATAAGAAAGGACCAACTTCCAAAGCAGCAAGTTCAGTGCCCGACAGATAAATAAATTGCAAAAAGTAATTTATTGCCAAATAAAAAACTACACTTAATTACATGCTTAGATAAATTAGGTTTAATATTATTAGTTATTTAATTATGAAGGCTGAAGACCTATATTGGTAGCTTGTTCAACAATTTTAAATAAATGTCAGCCAGCACAGCTCCATTACTCCTATCTGCTGTGAAATAATAGACAACGGTTTGTTTCAATCTGCTTGAAATACCCCCTAAATGCAATATAAAATTAAGATTAAGCTTACTGTAGTTTTTCCACCTAGCATGAATGCTAAAGCCTTGGAAGCTAAACTAAAACTATTTTCATGATTTGGTAGTGTTACTTTTTTAATTCTCTCATCTAAAGTTAGTATACAATCTTTTCAAAATTGGTGTTGCAATTAGAAAGTTTATTCTTGAATAATGTAAATTCTGTTAAAATGCTGGACTGAAAATTTAAATGACGGAGATGAAAATTTAGCGTGCGAATAGATGGAAAAGGTAGATCCCTTAGATCATTGTACCCAGTTGTGCCACAGGAAAATGTTAATCTTAAAGACTTTTCCAAAGTTTCATTCAAATTTTTTAATTTTTTTGGTTTGATTGTTAAAGATTGAATTTGATCATCAGTTAGCATTTTCTTTAAATGTATTTTCAATAAATAAATGCTTCTTCGTTTTGTTTTATTTAAAAGTTCGGTTAATTTAGAATGTTGAACTAGCAGAGGCTCCTACCTACTTCTTTTTGTAACAAGGTTCAGGTTCAGGTGGTGAAATTTCTACATGATTTTCAGTATTTGGATTTGACTTAACTGTGTTGGTCTTTTTTAGTATTTTATGATCACTTTTTGCAACTTCCCATTGATTTGTTGTTCACATATTCTTAGCCTTTTACAGCCGTAATCTTGTCGCCCAATATTTCTCAACCAATTTTTTTCCTCTCTAGATTATTCGGGATACTAAGTAAATAAAATCCATTTTCAAAACGTCTTTTATACTCCGGGTCATAACAAAATAAAATTCTTTATGTTTCACTTTCGAAAATTGAGTTTTGAATAATTTTGACAAATTTAATGTCACTCTCTGATTTCAAAAATCCAAAGCCCGCCGCGTACTTTTGAGCTCCAATGGGATCTTACGTTCCAGAATGGGATCCAACCAATCAAATACTCTTACCGCGTTTGCTTTACTCTCCTATTATACAGTTACTCTAGCGAGCGATAGAGTGAAGAGCCATCTACTGGTTACTTATGGTAACGCGTACTCACGAATATTGTGTATAATGGCTTCCAATCATGTTTATAACAGTCTACATGCCAAATCTATTGCGCTTTGCAGATTTTGTTTTACCAACCCTTGACGGAACGTTAAATATCATCCTATTAGATACATGTTCGTTTATAAGCACTTAGTGTAAAATAGCAGATTTACAAGTAAAATTACCTATATCATTAATTTCCTTAGGTGTACGTTCATATATTTGACTAAAAACAGAATGGTAAATATTGCCCAAGCAACTGTTGCAAGTACTGACGTCAATTCAGAATACTGAAAAAATGTGTTGTTGCCGGCATTCGTTCGCAAATGGTATTTGCTTCCCGTTACACGGGCATTTCGGATTCAAATAGAAAAATAAATGTGTTTATTGCTTTCAACGCTATGAAAAATGTGCAATAAACGAAATAATATCTACAGTAAGTATTAAGAACGGTAAGGACATTTTACCGATCGAAGACAATTGTTTGGAGGAGGAGCGAAGCGACGACTGCAATTGTTGTCTGAGATCGGTAATTTCTTAACGTTCGTGATGCGTATGACGTTTTTGCAGGATAGAATAGTAGTTTGAATACCAAGGCACTGAAGTTTAGCTTTTTATCACGAACGTAGATTTAGTTGCCGAAGCCCGTAGGGCCAAGGCAAATAAACCACATGAGGGATAAGAAGGAACTTCAGTGCCGAAAAGTACATTATGTTTTATTTGAAATTGAGAAATTACAACATATTAACCAACATTTGTAGGTTATGTTACCGTCGGTTGACGTTTATCTATCGCCTCGCCACCTACAAAAAAGTCGTAAAACTATGGATTACTTTATTGTCGATTTCTCGAATTTTAATGATTTCGAGATACTTTAATGCGGATTTCAATTATTAGCTATTTGTGCAACAAGTGCTAGAAGTGCAGAAGGCTGAGTTTCATAACATGTCTCGTGCATAAACACTTTTAGCACGAATTTGCACACAATATTTTTTCTATGGCCTTAAATTTACTCTTATTAATCCATAAATGTCGATTTAGCAAAGGCTTTCATTTATAACAGTTATAATTTATGTCATAGTAAAGAGATGGCCTTGTTGACACGCAGGTGACTGTTTCTGCAGCTAGTAGCTGTCAAAGTTAGTTATCAAATGTAATTATAAATGTACACATTTTACTATATTTAATTTTTTTTAAAACACCTTACCTATAACGAAAGAAGTAACTAGAATAACTTTACAACATCAGTTCCAGTTCGAAACTCTAAATTCCACACCAGCTGTTTAGTTTTAGCACATGGGCTAAAAGTAAACAGCTGATTTTACTTTTAACACGCCAAATTATAGAACGTCAGTTTTAGTGAAAACAGCTAGCGTTAAAGGGTCTACTTTTAATAGTGGACGAAGAAAAATGTATTTTTCTTCAAGCGTCAGTAGAATGTGACATTATACCACCCACAGAATATGTTGGTGGCACTGTAAGTCTATGTCAAATTCGAGGTTAGCAAGTTAGGTTTTGCGTCAGTATGTGTGAAAACTCAGTTGTGAACCAAACATGCCTACGAAAATATTTTTTTACATGGTCATCTCTTTCTTGCTTAAGCATTCTATTTTGTTGTTCATGTTATCTCATTGCTGTTATATACCATGCGTTCTTTTTAAAACTATACATAGGGAATACTGGTTTGTCTACTAAAAAGAAAAACTTTTTTATTGTTTTACCCTATAATGTAGGCAACCAATTATGTAGCTTCAATTTTAAGAGTTTTAATTTAAAACAAATATTCTGTAGCAAAAATAAGGGATTTTTTCTTTTTAGTATACATACGAGTATCCCTTATGTATACTTTTAAAAAGAACGCATGGTATAGTTATGGCCCCATGCGCATATATGCCAAACTAGTACTATGCAATTACATAAACAGCGTCCTTAGTAACTACCAAGTAAATGTTCTTCTTGGCTCATTGCCATATATATCTCCCGTCTTTAAATTCTACAGCCTCCAACGTTAATTTTAAAATGTAAACATATTTTTTGGTAACTACGTTCGAGGATCGTATTCTGTATGTTGTTAAAGGTAAGTGTAGAATACCACACTTGATAGATTATGAAGTTATTTATTTGGTTTGTATTTGTACCCGAAAACATCTTACATTGTATTCGTGCCGTTGGAGTTGGCAACACTGGTTTACATTTGTGATTTACATAACACCTGGTACTTATTTTCACGCTTAGCGCGAAGACCGGGTTTCAAAAATTTATTGTACATATATTTTTCAATTACAGACAATATTTCAGTTGTCATTTATATACCTTCACTATCATTATCGGATGTGCCATCGATAAAATGGAGAGCCATCTACTGGTTATTTATGGTAACGCGTACTGACGAATATTATATAAAATGGCTTCCAATCATGTTTATAACAGTCTACATGCTAAATATATTGTGCTTTGCAGTTTTTGTCATTACCTACCCTCGAAGGAACTTTAAATATCACGCTATTAGATACACGTTCGTTTATAAACAGTTCTGTGTAAGGTTAGCAGATTTACAAGTATAATTAAATCATTAATTTGCTTAAGTATACGTTCATTATATTTGACTAAAAACAGAATGGTAAATATTGCCCAAGCAACTGTTGCAAGTACTGACATAAATTCAGAATACTGCAAAAAATTTTTGTTGCCGGCATTCGTTAGAAAATGGCATTTGCTTACCCTTACCCGGGCATTTCGGGTTCAAATAGAAAAATAAATGTGTTTCAATGCTTTCAAGGCTATAAAAAATGTGCAATGCATGAAAAAGTTACTTCAATACATTATGCAGTAGTATAAGAAATAGAAATATAACAAAAACGCTAAAAAATATTTAAAAAAATTTAAAGTTACCTATGTAACAAAATACAAAAAAAAACTTTCAATTAGATAACGGTGGAGGTTTTACTTCCAGAAAATTATTTACCAATGCTTTAGTTTTCCCACATTTGGAAGCGAAAATTTTCAGCAAAAGGTCGATAGTTTATAGGTTAACTAAGTTTGACGTTTGTCCCTGAGACATAAACTATGCCCTTATGTCACCACCCTGAGGTAAATCTATATCACAAATGTGATACATTGCTTTACTTATATCCTGCAACAACATTTGATGTTCCATAATATTTTTTAAATAGACAAACCATGATTTAATAATAAAAGTTGCTCTGCATTTACCAACTAAACTTGAAGATACTTCCAAAAAATTTTGAATTTTCAAATATAAACTGCTCTAAACTTCAACAAACAGACGTTTTAGAAGAAGAAAATATGTCTAAATATATCTTGTTCGTATTATCTCTACTTACAAATAATGTAAAATATAGTACGCTAAAGCATTAAAAACATTATAAGCTTATTGGTTATAATATTTATACATAAATAGAGTATAAGAAATAAGTTTGATATATTTTATAGATGCAAGAATCTTGTTATCAGTCTTCGAATTTAGATATATGACCAAATATGCCTGATCGTTAAAATGTGGGCATCTCATCTTCTCAGCTTACTGGCATTTTTATTAATATTTCTGGATACCTATGGTATAGATCAAGTTTTCTATGCGTTTTGCTATTTAGTTTAATTTATAGTTGTAACAAATAGAAGCCTTTTAAATTTTATAAATGTGCACGCACATGCAGAATTTAAAAAATCTAAATTCCTCAGCTTCGCAAACATTTTGCTTTATTCGATATATCAATGTTTATTAGATTTCTTGTCGATGG
Organism: Agriotes lineatus; assembly: GCA_940337035.1. Lineage (NCBI taxonomy): Eukaryota > Metazoa > Arthropoda > Insecta > Coleoptera > Elateridae > Agriotes > Agriotes lineatus. The sequence continues at coordinate 134,744,517 of OW679197.1, read as the reverse complement.
TAGTCTATTCATCTGAATTTAGTTGAAATTTGTTGCCTGGTAGGGTAGATTTTCTAAAAATTGTCAGGCCGTTTTTATATTTTACCGATATGCCACCTGTTTGAGCAGTTGTGGTGCAAAGTTTACGTTCTTGCTTGTACATAGGTTCCTTTTCAGTCATATTTTCTCGTATAATACTTAAAGCTAATTGCGTCTAAATTCTAAATATTTGTCAAGCACGCAACTTTCTCTAGTAGGTTCGATCGAGTCTCTATGCCGTCGTATTTACAGCTGCATTTGTCTCGCCACGTTAAGAGCGCTTGGTTACAGCTATTTTAAAACGTAGCTCATTGGAGTGAGCGAGATATCTTCCTAAATCATTTAAACTTTTTTTATTTTCAATTAGCTACAACTGTTGGCGCGTTAGCTCGTTTGGCGCGAAAAAGCTTGGCGTGGCGTCTCTTTTGGATTAGTCAGTCTCCGGCCGCCACTAAGTACAGTCGATATAGCGTGATTTATGCCGCCGATGCGCTTCGTGGGCGGAAGCGGCCGGTGTTTTCCTGCTGTTACAGCGAGATTTGACATTGTTTATTGTTAGACTTCTTCACGGACTGCTAAAGCGATAGTTGGTGTTTGTTTGTGGAGTGAGCTCGTGTGCCCTGTGTTGTTCGTATGACTTCCATCTTTGCAAAATTTTGTTGGGCCGTAAAGGGGTCTTCTTCCCGTAGCTGTCGGGATCCAAACTGCAGAGCTGTACAAGCCTTCGGTCTCGTTCGTCCCGATTTTCCCGAGTGGGACTTAATTCAGACCCTACCAATTTGGGGGATTACTCTCAGAGGCCGCTCGACTCCCACGCATCCGCAGACAGCACGTTCGTTGCACTGGTGAGCTCGCCAGCCGTCGTGACGCAATCGCTTGGCTGACCCATCAGATAGCATGTGTATTTAGTATTAACCTAATTCATTCAACTGTTCAGGCCTAATTTATGTATTTACTTGCTAACGCAGTGCCGATGGGTCGAGGCAGTTTAGTAATCAAATTCATTCAACTGTTCAGGCCTAATTTATGTATCTACTTGCTAACGCAGTGCCGATGGGCCGAGGCCGTTTAATAATCAAATTCATTCAACTGTTCAGGCCTAATTTATCAGATTATTTGCTAATTTATAACTGCCTACCACGGCCTCCTGTAAAAATAAATTTATTCAGCTGTTCGTGCATAATTTGTGTGTTACTTGTTGAAACATTACCAGCGTCGCTGAGCCTGAGGTGAACTAATTTCATTTGCTTGTTTAATTATAATTAGAGTTAAAGCGTCTCCAGCTGGGTTATAAATTTAACCCATTCTTTATGTGTTTACATTGTGTGTACCAATCTTAATTACATGTTTTTAGATCAATAGATCGGTTCATAGAACAATGCCTTATGATTTCTGAGTCTGTGCATGCTTGTTTTAAGGTTATGCTATGTACTATGTAAAGATAAATGTACGGCGAAACCTGAGTGTTTAAGCGTGACAGGTAAGTTGGCGACGCTTGCCGTTGCAGCGTCGAGAGTTGTGAAGCCGAGCACTTGTATCATACCCGTTTGGCCTTCGAGGTTCTGTTGAGCGTGGGTTTCCAGATTGAATCTCGTGGCGTCCATTTCTTTTGCAATACCCTATATGTATACCGTTACGCTTGCCCTGTAGTGTACCGTTTCTATCACCACGCCTTCTCCCTGAGCGTATCAAGCCGTGGCCTTTTAGCCTGTTTGGTGAGTTTTCCAAGGTAAGTGTTGACGTTTCCCAGATTTGATTAAGCATTTGGCACCCCCTCACTCGTGAGTGTCGTTAGAGCAGTTTGATACTGTAACAAAATATAAACTACAAAATGCCTGATCGATACTTTAAAACTATAATTTAAGAATCTGTCGCGTTATGAAGTGTCGGAATAGGGTAGGCATCGCTGTGGAGATACGTGTGGGCCAAGTACAGGTATTGTGCAATTGATATCGTTGGTTATCACTGTAGGTAGGGGATTCATACTGTAATTCGCGATTCAAGAGTCCCATGAAGGCAGGCATCGAGTGAATCATTGACCGCCAGCGTGCCTAGGCGTACGTTTTTTTTAGTGTTTGGTGCGCACTACGCTCGAGCGTATGCGTAACGGGGTCAGTACAAAAGCGTTGTTTGAAGCAGCCGGCTGCGTTATGTAATGGTTCTGTGTGCACTGGGTTTGAAAATTTACCCAATAAACAGCTTTATGAGTTAATTAATGTTAAAATAGACGAATACTAGAAGCAAACTTTTGATAGTAGATGAACATAACTTTTCGTTATATAAATGTGTAGTAAAGATGTTTTCGTCGCGTAATTTGATGTTATTGTGCGTATAAATACAGGGTAGAAATACCCACTCACTTCATAGTTCAGTATTTGAGAGTTTTTTTTAATAGTAAATAGATCTGTTTTCTGTACAGTTGTGTAAACAAACTGGCTTTTGTTTGTGTTGACTTTTGAAGGTAACATTTTCAGATTAGTACGAGTATTACTCAACTTCTGTGTCCATACAGCAAGGCATGTCTCTAACCATGAACTAGAGGTAATCAAGTGAGAGCAATTTCATTGATATTGAAATTGCGCACAATAAAAGGGGCAACAGTAATCAATAAAGACGTAGTGGCGTCGAAGATGTCTTGTTATGGTCGGTACTCAAACGGTGGGACTTCCAACAGCTGTGTAACGAAATGGTTAAACAGCAAGACCCAGAATAAGTGGATGTGGTAAAAAAATCCAATGCAATAAACGGTTATATGGGAACATCGGGTCAAGTGGAGATTTATCAAGAAGTTACAAACAATGAAAAATGTAAAATAAGTCTAAAACCAATAACAAAAAAATATTGGTTATTAATTATTATATCACACTGCTTACGAATTTTAAAAGCGGAAAAGGGGTTAGATCTGCAGGAATTGTAATTGAAATATCTGGCCACCATAGTGTGCCCCTAAAAAAAGTATCGATTACAATGAAAAACGTAGACGTAAACATAGACTATATTTGAAGAACTAAGAACTTTATATCGTGTGGTCAAATACATTTCAGATCTAGTTTGTTCTGATTCCTTACAAACGTAATATAACATCAGCCAACTGTATCTGAAATTTATTGAATTACTCTGTTTATAGATATCATATGTAAAAGTATATCGAAACACCATTGTCAGAAAAAATTACTGCAACAAAGGATCTAAGACTAACCCCCATTTGATTTAATATATATCTGCAAACTGTATTAGTACAATGGAAACGTAACAGTAGAAACATGGTCATACATATTCAATATGACTACCTGCACTTTGTAGATCATCAGGTGGTGTTTTCTGAGGACGGAATAGATGTGAATTGCAATGGTAGAAAATTGAAGACAGAGTATGCGAGATGGAAACTGCATGTCACAATACACGGTAGTACAAGCAGAAAAGTAGGATATAATTTTAGAAGATGACATAATTAAACAAGTAAACAAATTTAATTATTTAGGAACAACGTTCAAAAATTTAGCAGAAAAGAAATTAAAAAAGAGTAGTACAAAAGCAACAATAAGGCAATTATATCCAATACTAAGGTCTAAGAGCGTGTCAACCAAAACAAAGAAAATAATATATATATATGATGTGATTGCACAAAATGTAGCCGGGATGGGATAAAAACTACAGAATTGAGGCACTAGTGGCATAGTTATGGCTTAACTAAACTGGACCGGTGGCGTCGATAGCCGAGCGGTCCTGCCGCTCGCAGTCGAGGCCACAGTTAAGGTGCGGCCGAGGTGCAAGTTGTTTACCTAGAGGGTAGTGGGTGGCGACTCGCCAAGCAACCCACCGAGTACCTTTCCGTCACATGCTGCCGGATTGGCGCCGGCAGCATTGCTCCATCCAACCTACCCAACTAGCCTAGCGAGTCGCTACGCGAGTAGCAAGTGAATCAGTTGCGTTCGATAATTGCAGCTAGCCACCACCCGTCCCATCATGAAAAAATGCTGATCTCGGCCGTTTGCAAGTGGAAAGCGATATGGGACCTAACAGACGAATTGAGGAAAATTTGTTTAAATACTTACCATTATCCGCAACATTGAAAAGTGAGGAGATTTAAATCTACTACAAGTTATATTCCGGGTTATGGAGCGTCCTATAATCAGAAACAAGAACTTGAGTCTGTGCGAGCGATATTGTTAATCACTGTAAAGATATGAATGCTCTTGCATTAGTGGGTTTAGAGTCGAATTCAGTTCGACACCAAAAATTTAATCTGTAATAATATTGTCGTAGTCATTTGACAGTCAATCTGTAATTTATTTTTTTAGAATATTTATTTACATAAAACATTCATACTTTAATTAATTAACGACCAGCTCCGACTGAGAAGTCGGTTGCCTTTGCTGTTCTCCTTTTATAGTCGTAGCGATCGTAACAACATACGTTGCTACATAGATTATTCTATCGAGCAGGGCGGGCGGAGTATATCCACCCTCTATTTACTAGCCTCTAGCCTCCAGCCTCCAAGCTACCCACTACCCACATGCAGTGCGGCCTTAGGTTAAGAGCTCGAGCGCTCGGTAGAAAGTTCGACTCCCGGTCGAGGCGCTCCGGTTCGCACTTAGGTAAGGTATTGTAGTTAAGTGACGCCCGCACCCCCTGATGTAATGCGAAAAGCGGTTCCACGGAGGAACGGTAGAAGAGCTTAGGGAAAAAACCTAAACTGGACCTAATCCCAAATATAGAAATACAAAATTAATGAACGTCATCATCAGCGTCAGCATCATGGATTAAACTCTTTTTTGTTCTAGTCTCATATTAAATTAACATTTGTCTTGGCAGAGTTTTCTTGGCCATCCAACATCCTCTTTTCGTGCAGTGGTTGGTATGACAGCAGCTGTTTTGGAAAACGGGAGTTATCCTCTCTGTCAATATGCTCTCGCCAATTGCTAGATTTAATTTTCCTTGTATATTGAAAATATCTAAATCATGTCTGATTTCATCATTGCGTTTGCGGCCTAACAATGCGTGATCCGTTACGTGACGCGGAAACTTCATTTCAACTATTTATTTTTTTGTTCACCTTTGGTTAATGTTAAATTTGCACTGACAGGCTATTAACTTATAAAATTTCGGATGCGTTTTTTTAATGTATCTTCTCATCGTTCCACATATCTGCTTGAAGTTGGCGATTTTGTTAATAATACCTATAACTTTGTTTTCTTTGTATGTGATTATGTAACCTCGATAATAGAAGCACTTTACTTCTATTGGCGTGTATGGATGTAAAAACAACAATCAACGTATTACAGAATATGGTTTCACTGTTTTCATGATTTCATCAATTCCTTCAAGCAAACTTAATTAAACTTTTTATTAAGTTAACAGGTTTTTACTTCGCAGGCGATTCGAACTAAGGGCGAAAATATTATGTTGTGATTTCTACTTCTTGCACACGTGTTGCCCATTAGGCACCCAGTATGGGTGCATATTTAAATCTTTTCAGAATTGTACGGCAAGTACCATAACTCAAAGTCACTTCTTTAGCAAGCCTTCGGGTGGATGTGGAGGTTTCGTTTTGCATTCGATTTTGGACGTCTACAATTTGTTCCGCAGTTCCCACACGTGGTCTACCAGTTCTTGCTCTGTTTACTACACTAGCAGTCTCTCTGAAAGCAGCTGCAGTACATACACATGACTTCAAAATTCCAAAGGTATCTTTGATGGAGTTACTTTTTGCTCATACTATAGATAATGGCATTGAACTGCTTGTTATTTTGTGACGTAGAAAGTTATTAACGTCATACATCTGCAAATTATTAACAGAGACATTGAAAGTAGATATTTCAGTAGCACGCTTAACAACATCTGTAAGTTGTGCAGTAAAATTGCAATGTTATTCATAACTTATGCGTGAATGACTTATGAACTGTTTTTAAGAATCTTACATGAATGATGTGCGAAAAATATTGAGATGAGAAGTATTTGTTGGTTACTACTAACTCACGCCTTCAGAAAATAGTTGCCATTATTTGATTGTGTGATGGTGCTAGATCAGCTGATTGTCGATTTCTGGAATTAATGACTTCATCTTATTGAAAACCTGCGACAAGGTGTATAGTTGTACTCCTGTGCAGCCACCACCCTTACGCTTTCCGCTGTGAATGAAACCTCATAGCTTCTCAAATCGTGTTTGTTATGGACGCCACTTATTGTACATTTTAAATTCATTCTAGTTTTACAACTAGTAAATAATCATCAATTGTTTAGCAATTCATTTACTTTGTGTGTTTTGCGGATTTATACCATATTTTTTATTTTTCAGGAATAGTACAAGGTTGTTTTGTTGATATAGTATAAGCGCACTCTTGCATGAAGAGCTTGCTTTGTATGGATAAACAGTACCGCATATATAACTTCGTCACTTGAAGGGGCTTCGTCGTATAGCGGAACCCATTAATCATATTACTTACTAGTTTTTATTAAATACTCAGTAATGCCTTTTCAATTAGGGCGTCCTTTCTACTTCGCTGAATCGATTCTGGGTGCTCTTTTTTAGTCAATTTTTTAGTGCTTGCTATGTCCCCTCACATACTATTGGTTGGTGCAATATTTTAGAAAATAAGTTGCCGCGCTATAACAGGATATAGTGCTATATATTAAAAAAATACAAGCAGTTATTATTAGCCCTTGTCGTAAATAAAAATTAGAGTATTTAATGGTTTTTTATTCTAATGTCAGAACATAAGCAAAATTCAATGTTTTTAATAATTCTCCCAATGTTAATAAATTAGGCAAGTAGTGGGTGGGTAATTTATAAAGAATAACCCTGTGCATTAAAAAGAACTGGGACGAAGATCGCAGAAATTGATTAGCAAACAATATTTATTTTCACCATAATAACACCCCGTGCCACACTGGATTTCCGGATCTGGCTTCCACTGACTACTGTTTGTTTTCAAATCTGAAGATATTCCTGGTCGGTAAAAAGTGTCAGTCGAAGGAGAAAGTTAGTCGACGAATCGGTTTATAAAAATTATTTGAACGCTCGTGAGTACCAATGGAATAAATGCATTGAGCTCGCAGGAGAAGGTTGAAAATAAAATTAATTTTACTCTAATTTTGTTGTTTTTCTGTGTCGCTGGTGAACGTTTCATACACTTCTCTTTTTAAAAACTCGCATTTCTAAAAGTTTCTATAGCGCCAAACTCTTATCTAAAAGTCCTATCATTGTACTATTTTTAATTAAATTCTGGGCTTTGCTGTTATTTAACGACCTGGCCATTTAAACAGAACTGTTGTTTTTATTTTATTTTTTGGAAATGGGAAGATGAATTTGTTCGTAGGTGTCGAGTTTTGTTACATAAATAGTAGTTCTTTATTTTAGAAGAAACTATGTAGTTCAAATGTCATAATACCAACTAAGAAGGTTGATTTTCAAGAGTGTTGTAGCAACTGAAACGCCCTGGAAAAGTCGATTTCTTATTCATTATCTTAAATGTCTACGAGTCGTTAACAAAGACGGCGAAAGCATGTCCTACTGTTGAGTTTAGCTTTTGCCAGCTTTTTCTCCTAAAATTCAACATCTGATTTAACAGTGATCATTAAAACAGCAAAGTAGGGCCTCCTCCCAGAATTAATGAATTAAGTTTTGCTGTAAAAACAAAGAGCTTCATTTGCATTTTTCAGCCGCTGAAGATTCCCTTCCCTAAATTACTAATTAAAAATCCCGGAGCTGTTCTCGATCGCGCTCATATGTGCAGGATTCCGAAGTGAAGTGGGATTAGTGCAGCCCTTAGGAATTACACGCTATTCTTATAATTAAACGAGCCGCGCCGGGAACGGATACGAATCCATTAGGCGCCTTTCTGCAATTAAGTTCATTGAGACACCGAGCGTGAATGCCGGCAAACGCGCCTAAAACGCGTAATATTCTTTGATATTTACTTCGCAAATGTAATTTAGTAAACTTAAATTAGTTTGAACACGCATTGGTAATTGCAAACGTGGCGCAAGATTCCCTCGTGGCATTAATTGCGTTTCGCTGCTGCACGGGCAACAAGTAATAATTAGGGCTTGTGCGTCGCATTTTCTACTGAAAAATTCTAAGATCAGCAATCAGCAGCCCTCTGCTGCAGTTACTCGTCGACTTGCTAAATCGTTTTTGCAATAGAAGAGACGTACATTGCATACAACAGACACAGATAAAACTGTTTAAATAGTTTTTGTTAGTTTAGTCTCGCTAATGTAATAATGTTGCGCAACAATTAATTTGTAAATTTTGTGAGATTAAACATAAAATAAACTTTAATGGTTGCATTTGAACTTATACCAAGGAAGAATATATAATAACATTTACAACCTTAATTAAATTATTGCTTGGTGTATAATAAAATGAAAGCAATCGAAAGCATTATGTGCAATAACAAATTAATATATTATAATAACTTACAATTTGTTTACTGCCTACGAGCTGAGGAGCAATAACATACCTTTGTTAGTCGTCAATAATATAATGATTTATTTTCGTATGGAAAATATATTGCAAGCTGGAATATTAGATCGGTGGCATCGGAACTGATCACTTAGTTACTTCTGAGATCATTTAGTAACATGTAAATACTTTTTAAACATTCTTTTTGGCATTCTAATATTATTCATGGTTGGAATAAAATCTGTGTGTGATTGTTACTCCAGGCCCCTAGATTAAACTGTATGGTAGACGTAACATTTTGAACCAACCAATCTTCTATCGATCAAAGACAAAAAAGACCAATGCGTATACTAAGTTTAGGAGATTTAGTGATGGAATTCATAGCTGATCGGCTGTATTCAGCTTCGAAGTCAAATTCAGAACTTCCACTTTCATGGATTGGAGAGCTTAAATAGACGAGCTGTTCCACTACCTCACAGTTAACTATATGAGGTGATGGCAAATGACCATTACTTTATATTTGCCATAATTTATTTTCAGTCTGTACTTTTGTCCAACAGTCTACAGCCGTAGTATTAGCTCCTCCAGTTCTCCAACTTTTTCAGAGATAAAAAGGAGGATCATCACCAAATTGCAAGTTCGAGAACCTATTGCCACCTATAGATACTCCACCATTTCAGTCTCCAAGCATTAACCCCGTAACATCTTTGCTATAGATATTATTAAACTCTGGCTACAGCAAGTAACCCTGATACACCCCTTTTCGTATGGGACATGTGTCTAATTAATGCAGTTTGACTAAGTGTTTTTGAATTCCCAACGTCTGCAATACGTTTTATAACTTTTTCCACTTAATACTGTCAAACACCTTTTTGAAGTCGACAAAGCATAACATCATAGAGTTGCAATATTCACAAGCTCTTTCAATGGGTTACGAAGATTCAGTATTTGTTCGCCGGTGCCACGATTATTTTCGAAGCCAGCCAGCTGATGGAATATTTTTGGGTTTATAAATGAAGTCAGTCTTGATTGGATGATGTATAATATGATTCTTCTTATACAGTGTGTCCCAGAATTGATGTTAGGTGCTATTGACTAAACAATTTTTAATTTTATTTTAAGATTGTGGAATTAAGTCCTGCTTGGTTTGAAGAGAATTTGAAGAATATTTTCAGTTTTTGAAAAACAAGTCGGTCCTGACAGCGAAACGAAAACTATTTTATTTTCAGGAAAACTACCCTCTTGATGATACGGCATTGAAGTTTAGCTTTTTGTCACGAATGTGGATTTAGTTGCCGAGGCCCGTAGGGCCAGGCAAATAAACCACATGAGGGATAAAAAGGAACTTCACTGTCGAAGAGTACATTATGTTTTATTTGAAATCAAGAAAACGTGAAATTACAACATTTTAACCAACATTTGTAGGTTATGTTAACGTCGGTTGACGTTTATCTGTCATCTCGTCTCCTACAAAAAAGTAGTAAAACAATGGATTACCATACTGCCGTTTTCTCGTATTTTAATGACTACTTCAAATAATAGTAGTTTGTATACAAGGCACTGAAGCTTAGATTTTTATCACGAATGTGGATTTCGTTGCCGAGGCCCGTAGGGCCAAGGCAAATAAACCACATGAGGGATAAAAAGGAACTTCAGTGTCGAGGAGTACATTATGTTTTATTTGAAATGGAGAAATCGTGAAATTACAACATTTTAATCAACATTTGTAGGTTATGTTAACGTCGGTTAACTTTTATCTGTCGCCTCGCCACCTACAAAAAAGTCGTAAAACAATGGATTACTTTACTGCCGATTTCTCGTATTTTAATGACTATTTCGAGGTACTTTAATGCCGATTTCAAATAAATTTATTGTATTTATTAATAATGGCGGTTTAATCTAAGTAGGTAAATCTTCCTGAAATTTTGTATAAGGCCATAATTTTTCATTCTGAACAACTTTTCTTGGTAAAAGTTTGCGGTATCATGAACAAAAAAGGATAGTTTACCTGAAAAGAAAATAGTTTTCGCTTCACTGTCAGGGTCGACTAGTCTTTCAAAAACTGAAAATATTCTTAAAATTCTCTTCAAACCAAGCAGGGCTTAATCCCACAATCTTCAAATAATATTCAAAAATGTTTAGGCCATCGCACCTCGTGTAACATCAATCCTGCATATGTATATAACTTAAGAAATTATCTCACAGTTGTTGAACTTTTCTCTGGGAAGAGGGAGAATTATTTAACTAACAATCTTCCTGTCATTCACACGTTCCCCTTTATTTTTTTACAAAGTTAGTGAATTATCTTAACGGGATCTAGAGCTGAACCTATGGTTTTCAGTAATGCAGTAGAAATTGCATTAATCTCCGGAGATGTTGAAATTTTAAGTAATTTTATTGTCAGCTATATTTCTTCTAACATTTAAGTCTGGTTTACTTTTTTGTTACACGTGTCTGTTCCTAGAAACGTCTTTCCAAACCTCAACCATATCTGTAAGCGGCTCACAGTGAGTTGTGACTACGACAAGTTAAATTAGAAGTAGTTGGACAAGCCCTACAGTATTTAAAGTTTGCATGCAGCAAGCAGCGCAGCGTTTGAGAGTCCAGCAGACGCCATGTAAATCATGTACAAGGTGAGTACACAACTTGCAAAACAGCCGCGTAATTTCGTGACGTCTATTAGTAATAGCGGGACGTCAGCCGTCATCGTGGCACTAAAGTAGTGGCCAGGAAGTCCCCTCCATCTACTGTGGTAAAACTCCACACGTCACGCCGTTAGAGTTTTAGGTGAGCAATCCGGGGGTGAGCTCGCCGGGTTTTGATACACTTAATAGTGCCCCTTTTAAATACAGTTATTTTGACGTTCTATGCTAATAATGTTTTATGTATGTTTAAATGTAGTGCTTGTAGAGTGTCCATTCTAATTGTAGATTTGTGTTTAGGAATGGCCAATCATTCTAAGGTTAAATCCCATTTTCTTTTGTCTCTTTATTGCTTTTATATTGGTTTTAAAGTCAATATATTTGTGTAAACAAATTGGCTTTCCTAGTGAATGGCTTTAGGTTCGTTTTTAGCCCGGTAACAGCACGAGCTGCAGACCAGATTCGTGTTTTAGGCAAATACTGATCGTTCGTAACCACGACTGCGGTATTTTTGGGTTTCATGCATATTAAGTTAACTATAAAAACAAATTATTTATCAAAATAGTAATGCTTACGAGACGTAGTTCTCCGTTTTAACGTTTCAACGGAGAAGTTAAACAAACATATCCTTCAACCATTGCAGGTTTAACATTTATACTGCTTTGTATTTAGTATTAATTAGTTAATAATCAAAAATGTTTCTTGGTCCACAAACTGTATACAACAATCACATAATTCAAAGTAACAAAAATAACAAATAAACAAAGTTAACGCTGTGCGTGGGTATCATGAACATCACTATTTTTAAGTACTACTTTCATTATTTTTAATGATAGCTATTTATGCAACAAGTGCTAAAAGTTGACTTTTAGCACGCGTTGCATACAATATTTTATCTACGACCTTAATTTTACTGTTATTAATCCATAAATATCGATTTAACAAAAGTTTGAATCTACGACACTTGTCATAATAAACAGTAGCCCTTGGCGCGTTGGCGAATGTTTGCGAAGTCAGTACTGTCAAGGTTAGTTACGAAAGGTAATTATTAATACTACACATCTGACTGTATTCATTACATAACGCTTTAATTATTTCAAAAACACTTTACCTGTAACGCAAGAAGTAACTAGAATAACTTTACAACTTTGCTTCCAGTTCGAAATTGTAGTTTTATAACCTCATTTCACTTTAGACCACAGATGCGCTTAAAGTAAACAGCTGATTTCTTTAACCACACTAAACTATAAAGCGTCACTTTTAGTGAAACAAGCTAGTGCTAAAAGGGCTACTTTTAGTAGTGGTCGTAGATACAATGTATTATGTACACACTACACATGTATTTTGAATTCAAATTGAAACGGTTACTGTTTTGTGTATGCTTACGTGAATATTTGGACACCATTTTTGGACTTCTCCCAGTAAGAGTAGGCTTTAAAAACCTACAAAACACATAATCTAACCCGTTACGTTACCGTTAAGATAGTTTTCACCGCTTATATGTAGTCATATATTGAAAGCGAGCCAGCTTTCCACTGATTATTGCAGCTTTATTATTGTTTACTAAAAATACCGTTGCAACTGTAGCATTATGTTTATATGTACTCAGTACGTATGTGTGGAGTAAAAGTAAGCATCAGCAAGTGGAGGCAAGGTAAGTTCATGTAGATATCCAGATTTCAACTTTATTTCGTGGCCTTATCCGTTTTTTCCTGAGTTGGACAGTACCAACCACATCTTTAGTCGAGAATGTGCAACAAATTATTAATAGATACCTTCTATGTCTCTACAAAATTGACTTTTAGTCAAAAACCATTACGCTTTCAGAGTAAAACCTCGCCCGTATCCCACTGAAGCTAGCTGTGTGGAGTTTTGGCTTGGTTACCGGCCGTGAATTCAGAGTAACGCACTTATTATTCAAATAGTTATTTTGGTCCCTTCTACACTGGGGTTGTATTTGTTCTATATGAGTCTCATCTGACTTTATTCGTTCATCTGACTTTTAGCTTACGTCTTCTGTAAGATATAAATTCCCATCAGATGTCCATGGATGTTTTAGAATTACATGCCAACACAGAGTTGTTACACCTTTATGGCAGTGAATTCCGACAGCTATTAGTTTGAAAGCTATTAAATCATAAAATGTGAGTAATGTAAAGCAAAGAGAAAATATTTAGACAATACTTTAGCCTAGAGTGAATGAGGTAGAAATACAAATGCACGTTTCATATAACAGCTATAAATACCGAGTATCTGTGTTGCCATGATATGTATGTATTGAGTTGCAATTCCAAGAAATATGGGGCTACAACTTACGTGGCCCACCCTATATACAATCATAAAACACAAAAATTGCAAGGACATTAAATTGTATTTAACACATTTACAATTGCTTCTATTTTCAAATAAAGTATAACTGACTTTGCAAGGTTAAGTAATTAACTTTATTTGTTCCTCACTTGTAAACATCAATTTATCAAGTCACTGTATTAATTAAGAAAGTTTATTTTAACAAGTTACTAACTTGTAAAATCTTTACAAGTCAACTGTCAGTTTTACAAGCGTGTTCATAGATAAATGATAGCGTGCAAAGCCTGAGTTGTCTTCCTTAGTATGTGTCATATTGACGAATTTAGTTGCTTGTCAGTTTGACATTTTGCATAAATGGTAAATTTCTAGTTATTTATAAGTGGGGAACAAATAAAATATTCAACAATACACGCCAGGTAACAGGTTTTACTGGCTCAAGAAGGTGACTAGCGCGCCTGCGGCTCGCCAGTCATATCCTTCTATTCGCCGGTAAAAACCCTCTTACCAAGCTAGTAATATTATAGTATTTAACATTACAAGCCAGGTAAAACAGTTTTTACTGGCGATAGGATTGGGATGACTGGCGAGCCGTTAGGCGAGCCTGTCATATCCTTGAGCCAGTAAAAATGGTTACCTGGTGTGTTTTATTGAATATTTTATTTGTTTCTCACTTGTAAATAACTAGAAATTTACCATTTATTCAAAATGTCAAACTGACAAGCAACTAAATTCATCAATATGACACATACTAAGGAAGACAACTCTGGCTTTGCACGCTATCATTTATCTATGAGCACGCTTGTAAAATATAACTGGCTAGCCAGTAAATTTTTTACTGGCTAGCCAGTTAAGAAACATTTTCAAGGTGAATACAGTGACTTGATAAATTGATGTTTACAAGTGAGGAACAAATAAAATCTATTACTGCCTTCTGCCATTTTCCAGGATCAAGTGAGAGATATAATTACTTATCTTCGGTGTACACATGTACAGTGTGTCCCAAATTGGACACTTTTGATAGGAAACATTCATTTCTAGAGGAGATAGTAAAAAACTAATTTACATGTTACGGGCTCGTTTTTTGTGTAAAAATGAATGGCGAAAACTGCACATCGATATCTTGATCTCTTTAAAAGATACAGGATGATTTTCAATTTGGTGCATTTTCGACTCACCCCCGTAACTTGCTTATTTGTAATATTTTGTGTTTCTGCAAAAACATTCACATGCACTTTTTTAAAAGGAATCGAATGGTATGCTTAGTGTTTTTGTAAAACAAATGGCGGGGAAGCTATGACATAAATTTTATTTTGACTTATGGTAAATTTTCGACTAACCCCTGTAACTTGCTTATTTGTGAATATTTTGTGTTTCTGCAAAAACATTCTTAATTCACTTTTTTAAAAGGAATCGAATGGTATGCTTAATGTTTTTGTAAAACAAATCGCAGGGAAGGTATGACATAAACTTTTGTTTTTACTTATGGTAAATAAAAATAGAAGTTTATGTCACAGCTTCCCCGCCATTTGTTTTACAAAAACACTAAGCATACCATTCGATTCTTTTTAAAAAAGTGCCTTAAGAATGTTTTTGCAGAAACACAAAATATTCACAAATAAGCAAGTTACGGGGGTAAGTCAAAAATGCACCAAATTGAAAATCACCCTGTATCTTTTAAAGCGATCAAGATATCGATGTGCGGTTTTCGCCATTCATTTTTACACAAAAAACGAGTCCGTAACATGTAAGTTAGTTTTTTACTATCTCCTCTAGAAATGAATGTTTCCTATCAAAAGTGTCCAATTTGGGACACACTGTACACAAATTTGTAGTGAAGTATATATCGGGTGATTAGTCATAGCTTTGAATATAGATAGTTTACATTACTTATCATGGTTAGGCGGTTCCTGCTTACACACAAATGGAAATAGTATCAAATTAAAGTGAAAAATATTCCATGGCGTTTAATATTAAAGACATATAAACAAATATTTAAAAATCTTATTATTCTAAAACATAAAAATGGCCCTTATACAGACCCTTGTGGTACTCCGCTGCGTACAGACAATTGGGTAGATAGTTAAGAGCTAAATTTAACACTTTGCTTCATGTTTTATAAGTAATTTCAAATTAATTTTTTTGCATCTGTTCCGAGAGCAAGATTTTTATATGCTATTCGAGTCTCATGGGCTACAGTATTTAAAATCTTACTGTAGTTACAGAAAGATCAGCTAAGTAATATATCTTAGATCAGAAACTACTAAAACTCATCCGTTAGCTTCAGAACAGCTGAAATACAGCTGTGACCTGATCTATTCTTAAATTAGCAATAAGTTCTGGTTTGTATCTTCGAAAAAGTTCGAAGTAAACCTACTGGTCTAAGATCCTTACATTTGACCAGATTTTCATGTTTAGGCACTTTAAATATTTAAACCTAAAATCAATGTAAAAACTGGAAAACAAGGAAATTTTGATTATTTTATGTTTCTCCGTTGCTCTACATTTTGCCTTTTCGTTTCTGAGTGGAGGAAGTACAGAAAAGCAAAGTTATATAAAAAAACTATTGCTATTGTTTTTGTTATACAGTATTGAGCAGTAAATTTCTGCTACAATAGCTTTCATTCTTATTGCGGTGATGCACAAACTGTATTTAAAACAAACTAATATGTAAAATAATGAAAGAGTGCTAATTACATAAACTCTTATTGGAAAATCTGTAAAGATGTTTACAAGGAATTCCCTTCGCTCAAATTACATTAATTTGCAAAAAATGTATTCCACTGGGATCTGATGTCCGCGCTCCGAGACGAATATTTCGAGCCCAATTTATAGTTCGTCGCTCGGGTCTACCGCTTGAATAATGACCGTGCTCGAATTGTATGAGTTTCTGCTGCGTTATAAAGACACCATACTTTGCCATTTGTGATGTTTATCCTATTTCTGTTAGGTCTCATTTTCGCCAATTTTAAAGTCTGGGCTATGTGCAAACCATTACTTTTATCCATTTCTCAGGAAAAGCAGAAAGAAACAAAAATATTTTTAAGGTTCTCACTCTGTAAATATTTCTCAAAAATTAGGTAGAGATATAATTTGCATGCAAAATATCGCCTTCCTCCAGCAAATAGTTTTTGAGTTGCTCCGCTAACACGCAGAAAGACAGACGAAAATAAGAAAACCTGTTTTTCGTCATCTACAAACACTGAAACGTGAAGATCTGAAGAAATCTCGGTGCTTGTTGTGAGATTACAATACTTCCTTCGTCTTTTAGACGAGGGAAAATATAAAGAAAAGTATCTTGTAAATATATCTGTTACAATGCTCAAAAATAATGTGTTTGAACCATGACGCAGATTGTGTTTGTAGTTTTTAGAAAAATACATTGAAAAGCACTTGTTTATCTCTTTATCAGTTAATGCAACTGATTTTAATCGACAACCAACATACCTGTAATCCGGCGGAGGTACGGTAGGGTATAATACGCCCCAATCAATTTTAAAGTAACATATCGGAACGTCTAACACTAACATCTTCGCTAGACACAGTGTATCTTCGAGTAAATCCTATCTCTAATGAAATACCTCAGACGGTTAGTACTAGTGCGGCAGTTGTGGTTATTTTATCGATTAGAATAAATGTGTATACGCTATACCCTACCGTACCAATCCTGTAAGAGAACGAATTTTAGCCGGACCCCACCATATTATTTATTTGTCTTGCGATTTTTTGTTAGGTACTTTGTTAGCCTTCAGGGTAAGTTTTACCCATATTTTCTGCAGTCTTGAAGATTATTATTTTTAACATGTCTCATTAAATATCGCCATAAATATCAAAACTCATTTTACAATTGTGTTTCTTGCAGTCAGTATATAATTATGTTTAGAACATTCTGTGGGTACCTACGTGTGCTTGTTTCAAATAAAAGACCTAATAATGCTATTTTATGCCTTCTTCGTTTTCGTTATTGAGTTATACTTGATATTCGTTAAGTATCTGAAATACATTCTGAGAATAATTATTTAGTTTATGGTTTTGTTCTTTTTTGTAAAAAAGTTTAAATAGTTATATATGATACAAGCTGCATAACTGAAGTGTTTCAAGCATGCGAGGTGTTTTGTTAAACGAGGCTGAAGGTCGAGTTTGACATCGCGTCAAGTGCCTAAAAACACGATTTTATCTACTTCCCATAAAACATAATTAAAAACTTGTGACAGTGTGTCGGTTGCCTGCAATAAAGAAGACCTTTTTGTTATTAAGCAAGAACAATGCAAAAACAGTACTTTAATAAACCCTGCTAAAGCACTCTTTTCAGTGTTTTAATAGTTCCATTAAAACACCAAAATAGATAAATTTGTGTTTCTGCTCACTGTATAGAAAGTTGGCTTTTGCGCCCTAGTTTTAGGAAACAAAACTGTCAATTTCCAACCAGCGGGAGTCAATTTTTATTAACTCCCGAGGGAGCCAATATGTTTTACCTCCGCATTTGTATTTATGTCACCATGGATACCACACCAAAGCTTAGACGCTATGTCGACTTGGAAATTTAACAAAATGTCATCACAAAAATCTAAAGTTACTCGATACACATCTAATAAAGTCCTAAAGCAAAACTTTAAAAAATTTGAATAAACAACTGGCGTTCGAAGAAAAAATTATATATTTAACTGGTTCGTCAATAACCATCACAATGAGCCTTTCCCTTTTCTCTTCATTCTTAATCTACTCTTTATAATTATCCAATATGATATTAATCTTTTCTATTTGTAATTGTATCTCCTGCTTAATTTCCATTTGAACTTTATTAAAATCTTCTCTTAACTGGTTCAACGATTTTTCCATATTCTTCTTACTTTCTTGTGCTAGTTTCTCTGCATTTTATGTCTGCTCTTGCAGCTTCTCTACCGTGTTTTGTATAGCCTGCAATCTTCTTTCTCTTTCCTCAGCATCTTTCTTATTTTATTGCGTTAGCTTCTCAGAAGTATTTACTTTTATTTGGACCTTTTATTAAAATATAAATCTATTTACTTTGTTCTACAATTACTGACAATTAACCTTCATACCACTTTTATTAAATTAGTAATGCTTGTCTTGTATAATTGTATTTTTAAATTGAATTATTAAATTTAACAAATAGTATCAAGTTTCTTTACAGTGTACTCTTCTAATAATTCCTACTCAAGTTAATTTTTACTAACCTCACGTTTAGACTACCATAAATAATGTTTTTATTTATGGTTGTGACCCTAATAGGTCTTACTCAAGCCCCACGATGTTTGCGACATAAATATTAACTGGTTTGTCAATAACCATCACAATGAGCCTTAAATATGTTAAATACCTTCAGGTATAGTGATATTAATCTGTGTATGAATTATATTTTTATTTTATCAAATTAGAATTGCCCTATTTACGTTTAGAATATCAATAATTATTATTTGTACTAGTTCCTGAAATTGGATGTTCTAATTTTAAATATCATTCCCATAAGTCAAAAATACTAAGTCAAGTTTATTGGAGAATTACATTTGACATCATATATTAATCGAACTGGATTGTGTCGGGCTATTTGGTGCTAAGGGAGTGTTCCAGAAGAGGATTATTAGTTAAGGAGGCACGTTCCAGAAAGTTGGAAGATGCAGTATTAGAAGTATATAGCTGCAGATTTGGTCTGTTTGGTTGCATACTGTGGGGAAGGTTTGAGTTGCTGATTCTGGATAGTTGGGACTTCTTGTCTGCCAGTGGGGTCTTTATTGCGGCAAGGTGCTTGAGAGGTTGGATCAGTAGTCGAAGAGGAGCAGGTTGGTTGACATCCAGAACATTGTTGAAAATAAGTGAAAGGTGCGCGATCTTGAGTAGTAATATAATTAGTAGACAAGGAAATAAAGACTAAAAAGGTGAATTAGTAATTAAAGAATTACTTACTGTTTTTAATATTGTTATGTACTAGTAAAACGATCTGGTATTTATCATTTAAATTTTAAATCTGTTTGACATATACTTGACATAAATTAATTTGACTTATGGGAATGATATTTAAAATTAGAACACCAAATTTCCGAAATAAGCAGTCTAGATAAAGAAATACACCCCTGATGTTTAGGAGCTAGCACAAATAAGAATTATTGATATTCTAAATATAAATATTTAATTTGATAAAATTTTAATTTGATAAAATAAAAATATAATATAATTAAGGCAACCATTACCATACTGCAACCGATAAACTATTGAACAAATCACGGATGTTAAGAATCAAAACAGCCTTAGATGTTTGAAAATCATCGCTCTACAAGCTCGGATTTCAAAACAACATCTGCCGA
The DNA here is from genome assembly GCA_940337035.1 of Agriotes lineatus. Taxonomy (NCBI): domain Eukaryota; kingdom Metazoa; phylum Arthropoda; class Insecta; order Coleoptera; family Elateridae; genus Agriotes; species Agriotes lineatus. The sequence goes on along the minus strand of OW679197.1, from coordinate 134,724,823 downwards.
AATTATGATACTCATAACATTCCTAGATATGTTATAGCTATCAACATATCTAGGAATTAAGAGTATCATAACTGCCGCAGATGTTTTGAAATCCGAGCTCGTAGAGCGATGATTTTAAGACTTCTAAGGCGGTTATGATTTATAACATCCGTGATTTATTCAATAGTTTATCGATTGCTGTATGGTTATGGTTGCCATTTACGGTAATATTCCTTTACCCTACAAATAAGTTATGACCTAGTTACCAGCCTACTTTTGTATATATAAACAAAGGCTTAATATCCTGAAACCGGTAAATATATATACCGGGTGACAATAAGACAATGAATCGATTTGGGTGGAATTTGATATGTGGATACTAGACATAATTTGTGATTGGCCGATAGATATAGTTGAAATGGCCAACTTCCAGTTTCACCGTTTTAGGTTTTTTGGAATATACGGGTGAAATTACATACGATACTCTTGCCAAATTTTCATTTTTTTAAACAAAAATTTTTTTTTTCAAATTTCATTTTGTATCATAGAAGGCCTTGATTGGAGAAAATGTATTCAAATGACTCTAGTAACCCATAATAATACATATTTTATTGATTTGATCAATAACAAATCTTTCATAAAGGAATAAAATTTGCTAAACGTGTTTTTCGGGAAAAAGTCAATTTCTTTAAATGCCACCTACCAAGGGCCATCGTGCCATTAGATAAAAAATTTAATTGCCAATCTAACGATATGCATAATGCACCACTTTATCTTTATATAAAACGGGTAAATTTTGAGTTAATAAATTTTTAAAATATTTTTCAGAAATACCTAAGCAAATTTAGCACCACTGTCGTATGTAATTTGAGTCGTAGATTCTGAAAAACATAAAATATACAGAACAACCTATTTAAAAAAAAAAAATCAAAGTTAATGACATTTCCGGTGAAACCGAAAGTCGGCTATTTTGATTATATCTATCTCTCAATCCGTTATTATGTTTACTATACTTGTAACAAGCTTTAAAAATCCGTTGATAAGTAAAGGAGATAGAGAAATGGCCCTGATCTCATGTTCACCCGATATATGTTAATAAATAAAGATATTTGTTACACAGTTAAGGAAAGATAACAGTACCTACTTAAACCGTTCGAAATCTGGGTGGGAGATCTCGAACTACGCTGAATAATGTCTTATTTATTAGTTGCTTTCATACATCCTCTGCGAACATTTAACATGTAGTACTTATTTTAAATTTTTGTAGAACAAATTATATGTAGGTAACGCACAAGAAATAATAATACGGTTTTTGTAATTTCTGTTAGCGAAGCTAAATAAATCAACAACAGTGCTTACGTCATAATAACATACTTTTACAAATTGCAAATAGTTATTTCTACGCATTTTAATGTATTTAGCAAAAACGGTTTTACAAACAAATATATTTTTGCAAAACGAAAGAATTGATGCGGCTACAAAAGCATTAGCATTTACACCATTAGGACACGTCACCTAATTTATTTCCTGAAGTTTCGGTGAATCCTCGTCTAAATAACCGAAGTTGAATGGTCCCCTGTGAAATCACTAATCCCATCGGGTAAAGCAGTCTATTTCGCATTCGCATTTTTGATTCTCGGGTCCCCGATTTCACGGTAATTGAAAACGCTCCTAAGATAAATCGTTGCCACTGAAACGGTACAGGGAAGCCGTTGGAACTTTTTCGTTTTCGAATTAGTTTCGAATTTTTGCTGGAAATTTCCTGCTAGTGTCAACATTGATAGACTGGCGCTGTGCGCTAATCAGCAAAATATATAAATCCAATATTTCTATCTCCTATGAGTGGCTGTAATTCATACAAGACAGCGATCTTGAGAGACGTTATTTACAAAAATTTGTGGACGCAAATAAATTGTCTTACTGTTAGCCGTTGACGTATATGAAAAATTCTGTGGCATTAAGCAATTTATCAAATGGCTATCTTGTATAGGTATAGAGCATAGAAAAACGTCTACACATTTATCACATTTCAAATCCGCAGCCTCATAAAGGAAGCGCTAAATATTTGTCTGGCTAGAATATTATTTTCATAAGTTTCTTAATGGTTGGAAACAAATGGTTTTTCACAGAAATAAACTTATGGGTACGCTGAAATATGCATGTAATTCTGTCAATGCCAATGCTGTGCTGGTATTATATGTGGCATTTTCTTTTAGTCGAAACTGTGTGAGTTCGAAGTGCTTCCGTTTCTTCACAAGTCATATATAGAGTAAGTTGGAGTCTGGAGATATACTGTTATGGTTTACTGCCCACAGCAATTCTGATTGGCTAAGTAACAGAATGGATAAGGTCAACATGAGCACAGAATTGAATATTTTATTTATTGCAAGATAATCAGTATTTTACATTAACAAGTGCGCTTGATGTGAGCAGCGGTAACTAATAATTTGAGGGATAAAAGTTTGCATGAAATAAGGCAGGTTTCAGAGGGGTTGCGTTCAGCGTTTCAGATATGATAAATGTTCGGAAGGGCCAATTCAATTTAATTTGTAACTGACGGATTTGAGCTTAGTAACGTCAGACATAATGTGAATAAAATGATACAGAATCATTTGTCAAGTACAGAAATTGTATAAGCGTTATGTATTAAAGTTTATAACCCAGCAAACAGCAAGTTTCCACCTGGTGCGGCGGTGAGTGCAAGCCAACTTCGGTGACGATTTTGAGGCAGTTCTAGACATCGAACGGCAGATATTTTTGGTGCTATGTGCAGAGCAAAGCTTTAGCAATCCGTGGGTAAAATAATTAGGACCAGCAACCCATTTCCAAGGAGTATTTGCTGTGGCGTCTTTCCAGTGTGCCAACCAACAGCGGAACACCTCTTCAAAAAGGTTAAATTTCACAGCAAGGAGTTCGTGTAGCCTCGTAGTACTGGGGTTCGTCAAGAATATACCTTTTTCGAGAAGTTCAACGTGTTTCCAGAATCCCAGGTCCATCCAGCTTCGAATAATTTAGATAGCGTCCCTAGAAAGTGCGAGTTGACGCGAAATTTGCAGTTTTTGCCGAAAATAGGACAAAGGCACATCTGAGCGTGGGTTTTGATGTCATCCCGAAACAAAACGAGGTTAGCCGTTGCTAAGTCACAATTAATCGTATTTACCTGATGCATTCTTGCCATTTTGGTATTTGAAAGTTTAATGTTACGATGTTTTGGCACTGACGGATCATTTATGGATGCACTAAATTTAGAGGTTATTTAAATGTCAGTTGGGAATGATGCTTTTGCCCTATAATTGAGCGTAATTGTCATAGAAGGAAATATTTGCCATACAAAGTTTTCTACTTATTTTATGAACCGACCCCCTGAGTTAATAATTGTTTCACGTTCACCGGAGCTAAGCTCTAATTCATTGCAACTAAGCAGAATAGAGAAAGAGCAATAAACCATTTATTTTTGGTAATTATTATTACATTCTTTTAATTTGGCCTGCATTTGACAGGCAGTTCTTGATCGAAACCATACAATTCATAAAGTGTAGTAACCCTTGCCATAATTATAAATTTTATATTTTATTTAAAACCCTACTATTATTATATTTTTAAGTGAGGCTACTATTACAATACATTTCAATTTGCACATTTTATATATGTACGCAAATATGGACACACATTTTATTGATCTAGACATGTTTGGTCAATTTACATTAAGATATTAGGAATGTACTTTTTTCGGTATATGCATATGACGATCACATTAATTTATATCGGGCAAGGAGATGTCGGTTGAGTGTCGCAATGTCGCAATTTACTGTTGGTAACATTTTAAATAGAGATTTGATATAGCCCACTTAGTTTTTAAATGAAAATATTGAAAATTTAGATCTTCGTCTTTTGCCTAGGCTATCTTTTTTTAGAATTTTGTAAATGTTTCTTAAGCAACGTTTGTGTTAATTTTATGGGATGATTAAACAATAATAGTTAACATTAAGAACATAATCAAGTTTATTTGTTCCTATTCGTAATTTAAGTAATATACACTAAATATTCGCGTTTAACTTCCATTATGATTTACAGTTTTTATTACGCTAAATAGGCCGAGTAGAACCATTTCTGAGGCGCTAATTAAATAGATCTCAATATACATCTACACTAAGAACGTTTATTTTATCACGTATGGTATGTATATAGTAGACTCGGATGTCAACATGTAATATAGGTTAAAAACACGCCACTATTGATGTTCTAAGAATAGTAAAGTTGACGTTTATAAATGACATTTGATTGGCATTTGTTTAACAAACGTATTGGTACACTTTAAAAATATACAAAATCCATAGCTCACTAGAATCACATAGAAAATGAACAGGCTAATGCTATGATTGCCCTTATTCTTGCTAACGTGGAGTCTGTTCACATAAACGTACAAAACTATCTTTAGAATATTGAACATTATTATTCATAGTAATAAGTTAAATACGTGAATTGACAACTGACAGAAATAATGTTTTGGCATAAACGAATTTGAACATGGCTGGTCTGTTTTTGTGAAGAAAATGCAAAATATTTATTACAATTTTTAAGCTATTACTTCGACACGAAGTGTACGAAGTATTGAAATTCCCTCATATAGAAAACCACTCTGAGTCAAATATCTCTAAATTCGTGCCAACCGACTAATGAACCCACTATCAAATCTCCGTCAAGGCTGTGCGGATCTTTTGGTGAAGACAGCAGCCCACTAGATCCCTCCCTCGTATTGAGGGGTGCCTAAACGTGCTGTTCGGGGTATGTATGTTCGTGTACACGATTCCGGTCGCCAGGAACCTTCCTGGGTCTTGGATCGTTTTCATACGATAGGTCCTCCAAAAATGAAGGTAACATCAACTTTTGAGGTATGGTCGTCGGCAAAATAAATAACTTGTTCATAATATTTCATTGTATTAGCGAAACGGAGTGATGCTGAGTGTCGAAGTATTCTTGGAAAGCACAAAAGGGCGCTTTTCTTAGGCAGGGGGTACCGTATATTTTCTATTTTAAACAAGCAACAAATTCAACTAAAGTAGCATCAAATGAAGCGCATTTTTACTCTTTCGATTGATACCACTATCAGTCCTATCAATTCAAGCGGCAAGCAGGAATCTGCATATATACGATTTTCCATGCTATTTCCCTCTCTTCGCACCGCACCTTAAGTGAAACACTCATGCTACGTCACGTAAGTCGCCAACCGATATAATTTTAGGTTTATTAGCATACCTACCAACAAATTTGTTGAAAATATACTTCGGGCTTTAGGGTAATACCGACCAATAATGTAATAACATATTTTTCAATAACAGAAATAACGGCCTGCAACATCATTCTTCCAATATATGTTTCGTGTGACTTACTAATGGCCCCAATCAAAGAATGTAAATATTTAAAGCGCAGTGTTGCTGTTGTTGATTTTGATAGAGCTGAAGTCGAATTTAAACAGACTAAGCTAGTTGGTATATTGACATTCGGTTGTCCATTTACGTTTTTTAAAGAATAATTAATGCTACAATTCAGAAACTTAAAAAATCCGCCCAGCGACCATAAAATTTAAAAACATTAAACGTTTTTTGCCAAAACCGGTATTGCAATGGTTTTTCTGAAGAAAATATCGAACAACACAGTTCCTCGATTTAGTATGACGAAATATTAATTTTAAATTATATCTCTTAAACGAATATAAACATAAAAAAGAAAACTGTCCAAATAGTTGTAATCATTAGAACAATTGTTTAAGCATCTTGTAAGGTTACAAATAAAAAGTTGTCTTGAGAATCTTTTTAATGAATACAAGAAAAATGTCTAAGTCAAATTGACCTGTAGACCAGCACTAAATTACGTCACCTTCAAACAATGATATGTCAGTTTGAGACTTCACGCCACTACTGGCTTTTTAATTCCGGCGTTAGAGTGAATCGGTATCGACGAACTTCATCTTGCGTCAAACTATCGCGGGGGGTCGATCTGTTAGAGGTTGT
>OW679197.1:134479705-134718733 GCA_940337035.1 Agriotes lineatus | reverse complement strand
GTGGAATTTTCCAATGTGTTGAACATGCAATTTTTCCTTGTAGCTGACAAAAATATCTTGTTAAATAATTTTGGTCAAAGTATGGAAGCGCAATGTTTACTGTACTGTATAAATATAAATAACCATTATACATTATAGAATAGACCTTACTTGAAAATGGATGAATCTGTTATTAATTCATTTAGTTTCAATTTAAACTGCAGTGTTCTATTATTTGGTTACTTATTTCAAGTGTTTGTTAAAATATTGTTTTTAAATTAAAAAGTTCCTTCATATTTTTATTTCGTAGCATCTTTTACCTTTCGGTGTCGGGAACCATTCATCTTTCTCTCTTTTTATTTACTATGTAGTTGTATATTTATTTTAAGACGGTTTATTTAAGCTTCTCACAGATTACGGAGGCGGTTGCCCTTAATAAAGGGATCCGACACAAAGTTCCTTCCCCGCATAACCGTTATTTGCAATTTGTTGACATGCGGTTTTACTTACAGCATCAGGTCTTCGATCTCTTCCTTGAATTCTGGTATTCTAGCCGTCATTACTTGCAGAATTTATTGTCCAGTCCAATTGTCCTGCCAAAACATACATTTACGATACTCATTTGTCCAGCAAGGTACTGGCCTACGGGGAAATTTTAGAACCGTCTACAGTTTTCTTGATAAAACGGAACTGAAAATTCAGTAATTGCTAGTTAGCATTGTCATTCAACAGTCACCCGTGGCCTTTGTAGTTATTCATTTTGCGTTGTTCTTAGTGGTGTGTGAATCAACATGGTAAGTAAAATGTCCATTTTATTACCTACTTTTTTTACAAAAAAATACCTGATTGGCTTAAACAAATGGTTCATCAAACAAAAACCTTAATTCACTTGGTGTATAATATTTATTAAAAATACTCTTTATTTGTTTATAAAATCCTAATAGATTTTGTTGTGAGTGTGGAGTAAGGATTCATAGTCGGAGAATTCTTCAGTTGCGTGAGTTTTAATTTGTTATTTACCTCTTGTCTGTAAGCGCATTTTGGACAAAGTTACGGAACCTTTATGTTTGAAAGTAAACTTGATTAGTTAAATTACAAATTTTCTTTTTAGAGATATGTCCCTCCTGCAAATTACATTTTCCGGTGGGGCAATACGACATCCGTACCTGCACCGTGATACGTTGTTGCGAGTGCAATTTTCTGATCTGTGGTATGTATTACAATTTACTGTTAGGCATCCATCTTTAAAAATATGATCATTCGTCATTTTGATTATTCACTAAGTAATCGACTATCCTAATTAAAGAAAGAAAATTCAAAAGTTTGACTTCTTGCGGAATTAATTTGACTACTACCTTTTTACTTCCTTTTACTACTATAAAGGAAGTATTGGATTCACCCCAAAAATTCGAAATTGAGTTTTCAACAGATCTTCACGTTTTAGAGTCCCCTGATCCCAAAAAACATATTTTTTTTCATTGGTCTGTGTGTCTGTGTGTCTGTCTGTCTGTCTGTGTGTCTGTCTGTCTGTCTGTGAACAGAATATCTCAAAAACGAAAAGAGGTATGGCATTGAAACTTCATATATAAGTTTTGTGTACTATGTAGATGAGACAGCAAACTTTTGAAGAAAATCGCATAACCGGAAGTAGGTGTTTACTCTTGTGATTTTTCAGTTTTTTTCGATTTTTTCAAAAACGGCTCTAACGATTTTTTTTAAACTTTACATTTTTCTTACATTTTTAATGTGTATTGATGTGAGATAGGTGATTTTCCAGTTGAATACTTCTAAAGTGGGTTTCTTTTGTTTTTTTTTGTATTTTTTTTATTAACTCCTATTTTAAATAAAACACCCAGTATATTATTACATTTTTGAATTCACCTTAAAATTCTAGAGAAAATTTGTCTCTTCAACTAACACTCGATTTTGTACCGTTTTTGTAGAATTTGTAATTTTTGAAAATTTTTAACAAATGGTTAAAAATTAAAAATGAAATTTTTGACTAATTATAAGATCACTGTAAAAGGAAGTTGTGTGAGTGTATCACACCAGATTTTTCAATTTAGATTTCCAAAAATATTGCGAGGGGTGTGGGAATACCAGAGAAGAGGAGTTATTGGTAGTGGAAGAAGAATTAGTGGTAGTAAGTATTAAAAAATTAGTATTAAATTACCTAATAATAAATTATTTTATTACAGGAGTCACTGGAGTGAGTGCCAAATAGTAACAGTCAAAATGTAATGATTATTCATTATAAAAATAAATATATACATTGTGATTTTTTTATCTCGTTACAGCACATCTTACGTGCATCGCTTTTTCATGTGTTTAAAATGTTGGTAACGTTTGAAATAAACTAATTTCATAGATGCCACTGCGGCAACTATGAAATTCGTTTATTTCAAATGTTATCAAAATTTCAAACACTCATGAAAAACTGTTGCACGTAATATGTGCTGTAACGAGATAAAAAAACTATAGTGTATATGCAATTTCAATGTGGGAATTCACGTGGAGCATGTAATTGGCACTTTGAAACAAAAGTATAAGATTTTAAGTGATACATTACCACTTCAACACAGTTCTGGAGTCAATTTTTAACAGCAGCGACAACAACTTTCTTTGTGACATGTGGAATAGGTGTCCTGGGGATACCACATAAAAAAAACATGCCGTCAACTCTACTTCATGGTGGTGTGGAAAGGAGTGCAGAGTACGTGCTTCATAAGCTTCTTTTAATAGCTATTAACATTTGAGGTAGGCCTGCCGAAAATATTAATAGGCGCTACATTCCTAGTTATCTTATTATATTTTTCCCGCTGCTTATCAAAATTTTTCTACATTATTGAAAGAAATCGTTTGGTTTTTCACCTGACACCAGGATTAATATTCGTGAGTCGTGTTACCTGTGAGTGTCACACGTCACATAAACACTTGCAATTATAAACAAAACGTCTAAATCTGCATCTTGCTTTGCTAATTTTATTATCCTAGGAACTTAATAATAATATTAAGTTTCGTTGTCAAGAAAAAGCAGCAAACAAATATAATCACCGACTTACACGTTTTGTTACTAAGGCTGTATCACTGACTTACATGAACAGCAGCGGGAAAAATGTTTTAAGTGTCTTTATTTTAATATAGAAATAATCTTTTTGTAACCATTATACATTTTCTGAATAAATTTACTAAATGTGTTTGAATTTAAATTGTTTTTAAATAAATTTTGACCATAAAATGTTATTACATGTTATCAAATCTATTTTTTATCAATAGTTAAGTCATATTTATTTGCCATGTCAGTGAATAGCATTCATACGCGTTCCATATCAGGACCCTTACAAACAATATATCGAAATTTTCCTAGATTTTTGAAAAAATCGTTTGATTTGTCACCTGTCAACAGGATTAGTTTTCGTGTGTCGTGTTACCTGTGAGTGTCACATGTCACATAAACACTTGCAATTTATAAACAAAACGTCTAAATCTGCATCTTGCTTTGCTAATTTTACGTCTTGCCTTTAAGTCGTGCAACGTGTCGGAAATTACTTTATTCACGACAACTTTAAAGTCATTGGATTGCAATAGAAGTGCAACAACTTGCTTTGCGATTTTGGTAGCGTCTACACTACAATCACTAACAGAAGAAGCTGCTCTAGTTTTCAACGACATTTTAAAAAAGGAATATACCGAGCACTGCAGAAACGTGTATTACTTGGTTCACAACATACTCCCGAATCCATTGCTTCTTCGGTTTCCTGCTAGAATTTATAAATTGTAACACACATTATGGATTATAATAGGACAAATAACTTACGAATGAAACTCCTTTCAGCTTGTGGCGTAACCGTGAAGCATTAGTCGGAACCCAATTCTTGTTTTTGCAAAATTTAGACCAATAATGTCGTTGTTGCAAATTTTTGGGAAATCTGAACAACGCTATTCCCTTACCTTGCTTTGTACTACAATCTGATGCACAGCAGACCATTATCACAGAATTAATACTTGTAGCCACTGCAAGAACACATTAGTTATTGCCAGGCCAATCTGAAATTTTGTAGGTTATGTAGCCTCAACTTTAAAGACACGCCTTCTTAGCGTGTGCGTGCGGCTTCAATTTTAGGAGCATTCAATAAGCAGATATGAACATTAACCAAAGTGGACTTGCCTTCAAAGCTGAGTCAATAGTTTTAAAAAACACAAGAAATATGCATAATAAATAATTGTATTCTGTGATAATATCGCTATTAAAAGTTAAGGGAAGTTTGTTTACAAAAACCCGAAAATAGAAATGGTGGAACGCAACTATGGTACTTTTAGTTGTGTAAACACGGCTTTTAGTCTTCTGCATTATTATAAGTGATGAAGAAAATAATCACTGCAAAATACTTGAATATAGAGAAATATTGATACCACATTTAGATAGTAAACCTGGAGGGATACTCCTGAAATAAAAACAGGCCCAAGCTAGTGACATGAACATCGTTTCTGCAGTAATTTCTAGCAGTTTATTGATGAGAGAATTAAAATCCAAAGCTTCGTAGAGGAAAAAAGGAATTAAGTGTTGCGAAACCTAGACGGAGAAGATCGCTTTAAAATCGAGTAAACGATTTATCAATACTTATAGTTAGCGGAGAGTGCGAATGGGTCAGAGAACCCCGGTCATGTGGAACTTCAGATTTAAAGGTGGAAAAGGATATAAATTTGCATCGGCATCTTTCGATAACTTGAGAAAAATATTTTTCTAACGAAGATTTATAGTCGCAGCCTCTGGCTCGGCAGTCGAATATGTATTTCATTAAACCGTACCGAGAGCGTAGTTACGTTACCCCTTATTGGTTACGAGAATACAAATTGAAGAAGACATACAAATAAGCACTACATATCTCGTTCAAGAGCTTTTCAGTTTTTTACATTAATAGTCCACAAAAACTGGTGCATAAATCATCCTGATAGGTTATGTTGTTCTCGAGATATCGTGTTTACATCCATACGGCGGGACACCTCCCCTAAATTTAATTATTCATCTACTTTCCTTTAACGCCTAAGCGGTTGCTGTCTCCACAAAAGTTGTGCAATTTTATGAGACTTTTGATACAATTTTAGCATGCTCGCGGTTGAGCGATTGTAACAGAAATTGCAAATTAGTAAAAATGATCCACCCCGATAGTACATAATACTTCCGCAGTAAAACAAATCTTTTGGGTTTATAGCCGGATATACGCATTAATAACAAGTGTGTATAGAGAATTTCGCATTACTATTATTTTTTTTATATGGTCATGAGAAATGGGTCTGTTTTTACGAAATTAGGCTTTGTTAACCTATACACGAATTACAGGAACCTATTCGAAAGTTTCACGATTTTGTAAAATTGCCATGTAGTTCGACCACATCGTGTGCAACGCTGAAATGGATCATTGCACGTTTGCAGGTATGAAATTGTTCCTAACACGAGTCAAAAGGGACCTCTCAAGGTAAACGAATTAGAGTTAAGGTCCTGGACGACTGTCCCAATGGCACAGCAGTCGTGCGGTGCAAACAAGCAACAAGTACAACTTACTTGAGAAACATGTAGACGCCTGTTGGCTCCATAGCTCTGCTAATCCCTTTCCAGGACGCCAGCATGCTGTACTTTTGCTTAGCCGTGAGCGGCAGTCGGGGGTCGGTGGGGGCCGGCGGCGGGGGGTCCTCCTGCTTGCCCCCCGCGCCACCCGTGCTGCTCGCAGCTAATTTTCCCAGTTTGCAGCCCATCATAAACCTAATGGATGCCTTGTGCTTTCACAGTAATTGTATCTACGTATTAGGCGTATAATCGATTCTCCACTAACACACACCTCTCGCGGAGGTCGTTAATGAGGGTTCGCTCATTGCTCCCGATTCCGCCCGTGTATTTTTCGTATTAATAATGCACCCGACTACCTATCGAAAGTTTGCTGGAAGCTTTCAACCCGTTAGTAGCGGAAACTGTAAAACTTCGGAAAGTTAATCTAGATAAATCTTCTTCTCGGTGTACCACTTACGAAGTCTTAAGAAGCTTCCCGCGGAAATAAACCCCGGCATGCAAATGAATATATCGGGATGCGAATTAATAAACGAGACCAGTGAGGCACTGATTAAAAATTGCCCGCCATTTTCTCCAAATAAGGGAGGTGGAACTTGAATTTTTTATCTGCACCGCACAGCAGATTGCTGGAAAAGAAACGCGTTCGCTACTTCGTATTTAAATGGCCACATGACAATTATGGAACGGAAATTAAAAAGAACCGACGCGTTTCGGCACATGTACACAGCTCCTTCAGTATTTATAGTAACGAGCAGTAACTATGCTACAGTTTCTGATTATTCCCATTTCACACATAAAGCTCACCGAACGACTCGCTTCACCGCACTTAACTGTGTTTAGCAATGTTAAGTAGATATATTTACACTAATTTAAATACACAGAACTACTGTTTATTTACACTGAAAGCTGACGTCAAGAGCCAAATAACTTCTTGGTCCCAATTTGCAGGTATTTCTACTCTCGCTGACCCTGAAAACAAAATGAAAAATGTTAGATCTCAAAATAAGTTAGTCTGGGTAATAGCACAGCTTATTATAGTACTAAATATTGATTTGTTAGCTAGATTCTTGACAAACATTTTAAAAATTATTGTGTTATATAATATGCTAATAATAATTTACTATTTGAAATAGAAAAAAATATAAACAAAATGATTAGCTACCTATCTTCACGTTATATCTTAGAAACTTCAACTAACAAGAAGTAATATTACAATACGAAAGTTGTTGTTTTGTTTGGGGGGTCGCAATTGCATATCAAGAATTCGTCACCTGTCACGCTCAACAATACTGGTTTTGAAGCTCCACCGTCAATTTTTTTAGTATAAATATGCACCACTCTACACGACCCCCTGCTACCAGCTTCGGGTTATATACTTATTTCACTACGCACGGCAAACAATTTTCGACTCAAGTCCCAGAATAAACAGACTTAATTACTCTAACTAGCTTCAAATCATAGCAAACAGACATTCAGGCTAGATGAATATATCGGAGGGCCGACCAGCCACAATGAACACGGCCTGCGGTAATTTTCTATAATTAGCAAACGGTGTTCATATCACTAGGGGGGCGCCAACAAGTCTTTTACAACAGATAAGTCCATTAGCTTACGTGAGCTGTTAAATTACACTAAAGTGCAGGACAGTAAAGTAGGACGCTAAGTCAATTCACTACGATCTGAAACAGACTTGAAAAATGTTCGAGACCTCAATTACTTGCATTAGCCATACGCAAAACTATGGTAAACATAAACGGGAATATAGTAATTAACGATAATAAATGTGATACAAAATGTTACATCACTTAATTACAGCACTCGCATGAATCACAAGCGTGACCCACAATCACCCCAAAAGCCACAAATACAGCCAACTCTAGTGTTGCTACTAATGATAGGAGTTTAGTTAGCACATAACAAAGAACAATATTTAAACATGGAACAGGTCTCTAGGCAGATTAAATTATCAGGCAATTATAACTAATGTCGCAGGTCGATCGTAGCAGAAAGGCGAAAATAATAGTATTCCACCATCTTCATAGACATTTATAATATCTCATAAATGCACCAGTGGTTACCAACAAACTCTGAGGTAATGCAACACTAGCCGGTGATTCAAATATTTCGGTGCACTTAATGCATTTGATTACAACATTGTGTTTTAATACTCTCAGAAATGATAGAAAACTGAAACGGGAAGCACCAGAAGTAAGCGGGGCACAGCAAGGGCTTTCAGCATCAATTGCTACAACAAAGGGAAAACTCAGCAATGGTTACAAATTCGACTACCAAATTAGTACCACAACGTAGCTGCTCATACATTAACGGCTCCAAGTCGGCCCTGAAATCCACAAAATACGAATGCTTAATTAGATACAGCTCCAAGGCTCCAAGACCCAAATATCTTCAATGCATGCGACCCATAAAGTTCTGCGGTAGCGCAAGTGACACTATTCTTGCCCATACCAACCGCCAGTAAACAGGCTTAAACACAAGCTAGCATCACAGCACGACAGTACGCGTGCGATCAGCTTAAAAGATGCCAGCAGATGAGAAGAAACCACAAAACACATCGCCGCAGGTGCGCGAAGATCACAGAATGCTACTTTTTCTAGTTACACATGAAAAAAGGATCTATAATCCGTTTCACGCGACTCAAGGCCGTTCAAAACGAGTTGGGAGACTTCAATAACTGTACAACGTTCAGCCTTTCGGACATGGGCGACCAAAATGCATGAAACGGATGGGCCATTAAGGCGTAACGCTTTTTTCCGTAACACCCCTTCTTCTACAGTATACAATAAGAGTGGTATCCAATAACTAGCTAGCTTCTTAACATCTAGATATATTTGTAAAATAGTGTACTGCGAAAGACCTAGTCGTTCGTTATTCCTGAATCTTCCCATACATAATATTTCCATCGACCGTAATTAACTTTTCCACATGGAGTACACTTTCTAAAATTCAAGAACAGGAAATCGACAAAGATAGGATTTTGCATTAATAAGCAATTGTTAATCGGAAATAGTCACTCTAACCATATGAAAATGTATCTAAAAATCACTTTTCGCGAAATGGCAAGAGAAGCAGAAATTATTAACGATATCAAGATATGATATGCCCTAACTAGGGCCATTGTGGGGAAGAAGCAACTGTACAGCAAATGAACTAAGAATATATAAGAACATATATACATCAACTTTAGCACCTAGATTAGAAAAGTGGACAATTCAAAACAAAATTAGAAGTATAATAACTGCGGACGAGATACGTATTTAAGAAGATTGGTTGGAAGGACCAAAAGAGGTAGGAGGTCATTAAAGAATGAATAGGCACACAAGCAGTAGTATTACAAATTGAAATGGTACTGCGGGTAGTGGGGGTTGGGGAAAACATGGGAGCTCAGCCAGCACTGAAAACAAAACCGAAACAAAAATGATACAGGGGAAGAGCTCTACAGCTATAGAAGGAGAGTTCGAAACGATGATTTAAGAATTATTTTAAAAATATGACAGCTGACCTAGATTTTGATGGATGGATAACACGGCGCTTTTAAGGAAATAGAGAAAGAGAAAAGAAGGGACAATCAATTGCGCAGCTGTTCTTCAGGATGTAACTAATTACGGTTATATTTGCAATTTACCTATTTGGAGTTTCCTTCTCTTCCTTAATTTTAAAAACACAATGAGGGAGTTTCCCATTCTCAGTTCTGTCCTATAAATAAACCGCTTTCCATAATCATAAATGCTTGAAAATTACGGCCCTATAACTCATATTTATGTCAGTAAACTGTAATAATATCAGGATAAAGCTGGCAATAATAAAGGATTTGAGATTCTTCACTGCTACTTATACTAAGCGAGCGTTTATATTTGGCAGTAAATAATACAGAACTAACCGAAGTCGAGAAAGCGTTTTCAGGAAAACGCTCTGGAAATATTTTGAGCGACTCAAAAGAAGCATGATTAGCATCTATTGATCTAACGTATAGCTATAAACGCTATTCAAAGTAACTATTTCATTGCCTATCAAAATGAAAATCGACATAATGTATTAAAACACGCAAATAGACTTTGTTATTAATAATACGAAATATAGAACTTTGACCTATATAATACTACATACTTATATACATGTAATTACAGACAGTTAGTTTGCTTAAATAGCATGGTCTATTTGTAATTTAAGTGGTTTCGCTTGGATCACACAATTAGATGTTATAGTTAAATAAATAAAATGAGTGAAGCTTACATTTCCAAATTGATAAACTGCACAACTTCAAACCCAACATCACGAACTGCGTTCGTATAAATATAATTGTTATGGACCGGAGCGTTATCCCGATAAAAAAAGATTCCGTAGGACAGTTTTTCATTCACTTGCTTTAATCTACCTAATCACAAAATTTGATTATTAGTGTTGCATTGTATTTGCCAGTTTCTTCAACTTACGATATCCTCTGATTATGTTATTCACACGATCAATGTTTTCTTTAGAACACGCTCAATATAGCCGACCAGCACTTTATATGTGTTCGTAAGTTGCTTTGCCACATTTGAACTCCGGAGACAAATTTTACTACTTGATAGGAAAAAACAAAATCTCTAAGCACACTAACCATATTTCCATGAATTTCATTTGGCATTAAACCTTCTTTGGAGCGCTTGGAGCTCACTTTTTCCATTTATTAAAATCTTCGGGCAGCTTGGCAACTTTCAAAATATTAAAGCTTAACTAATCAGATTTGGCAATTTGATTACCAATAAAATAATAAAAGTCACGGTAAAAGTAAATGCCATAAGTGAATGATCTCGAAAACTAAGCTACTGCCTTTATATACGGTTCCTCTGAATAGAAGCACCATTTCCTATTCTATTGAGTACAATGGGATTGTGGAGCTTTATTGTAGCACGAGAGGTTGAAATCGTCGGTCGAAAAGAATCCTTTTCTGGTTTATTGTTATTTGGGATAACGGAAAGGTTTGTTTACGACATAATCCCGGCTGTGTTAGAAATTTCATCGTGAACGTTATGAGAGTTAGTTTTGATTGTTTAACTCAACAACACAAATCACATTTGACAACACAGATCTATTAACTCTTTCACCAGACCTGTCACATCGCAAATTTCACTTTTTAGGTGATTTAGAACTGCATTTAGTGTCACATTTTAGTTTATGGCAGTCTCTTGCATGACAAGCGTTTTAATGCCATTTATAACCGCTACGCTACACTAGGTATTCCAAAACCATATATGCTATAGACAATAAATACTGTAGATCTCTCGTATACCATCCCATTTCACCCAAGCCCATTTTGGGATCACTTAAATGGCTAATTAACATCTATCAGAATTTATCAAGTAGAATACCGAACTCTAGATACTATTAACGATTCCCAAGAAGGACGTGAGATGTTTTAAATAATTGCTTTATACCTTTATCACACCCGACGCCGACGCGTTCAGGCTTTGTTGGACAGTTACCGGGATCCTTACCTTTGTGGTTATCAACAAGTCAATTTCTCCGCTAATGCGTTGTATCAACATTTTAGCTAAATAAAATTAACCTGTCGCAGTGGAAACAGGATTCAGTCAACATTTTTCTGAATTTTTGGGTTGCGATTATTGCTGATTATTGAAATAGCTTATATTCCTCCAACAAGGGCAGATTGGCGATTAATAACATCAATGCGTTGATAATAATCTTCTGCAACCCTCAGGTGTTCTTATTGGAACAACACACCAAATTTGATTGAATAGGAGTAAGTAGCCAAATGCCACATATTCAGACTCCGACTGTATGGTAGGTTGTAGAGGATCACAACCGTGGCCTACCGTTGCCACCGAGAAACAAGGCCTTAGAGCTCTGGCCTTCGGTTAGCACAGGTATGTAGAACTGACCAATGTAAGCATCGTATCAGGAGTCTCGATTGGAGGCTCGAGGTCGAATAAAGTCAGTCATTGAGCACTTTTACCTACCTGTGCTGAAGTCAGATCGGAGCTCCGAGGTCTTATTTCTCGCCTTGATCACCAAATGTGTATATTGAACACTTGAGTTAGTTTTTCTACTACAGATTGAAAGTATATTAACGAGTACATATCAATTTCAAAATACACATTTACTATTCTGTAAACAAAGCTGCGGGCTTGTCCCTTTAGAAATGGCTGTGGTTGTTTATATTTAGAAAGATAAGTCAAAGTAGACAATTTTGCTTACTTCTTCTAATTCTTCTTTAGATAAACCCTCCTTGATCTTTGGGGTGTTTAAATTTTTATTGTCTAATTTTAGGTTTTTAATTATCAACTTATTCGTTCTTCAAGCAAGGGGTAAAAATTTTAAATTAATTTAATTAATTGATATTAATTTTTTTAAATTTATATTTGTGACTATGTATTATGTAATAAATACTTGGTGAATGATTTAAAAAGCCTTTTTTTCCATTGGTAAAATGATTTTATTTATATCAAAGTTAATAGGTGTTAATGACCTCCATTTTTTAGAATGTTACAAAGATGTTATTATTCTTAACCTCAGCGTGGAATAGTCTACACAATTATTATAGTTTACACAATCCTACAATTATTCCGCCTTGCCATAGTTACCTCGGCCCTCAATTTTCTTCTCTTTTTTAGCAACATTTCCGTCTTGTAGACTTCATATTCGTGCCAAATCAACTGCTCTTTGGCTATCTTCTGAATTACTGGCTATTACTCTATATTTTATCTACTTACTTCAGCTTTAAATCGATTAAGGTTTGTACTGCATTTCAGTTTACTTCAGCGCTTCATTGCAGTCGTCATGTTCATGAACTTAGACGTACCTTTCAAGTTCAATTAAAATGTTTATATGTTCGTTTTAGTTTGTTAGTTGATATCTTACTTTCCTATGCTTTTTATTGTATAAACTTTTCCAGTAAGTTCAGTATGTTCAAGGATGTTTTTTTTTTAATTAGCATGTTACTAGGAAGCTTCTAATTTTCACACAAACTCTAAGAAACAGGGTTATTTTTGTACATAACATGTAACTAGTTAATTTTATGAAATTTTACTACAAAATAGACGAAATAATGTTACGTCATTTTTGTTAAAAGGGAATTTCGGCTTAGACCGCGTAGTCTTTGTTGATAAACGCCCAGAATTTTATGACTGAATCTGCCTTGCATAATAATAAGATAATTCGAGTAACCGCGAAAGCCTCAAACATTATATATTGCTAAATTAGTATAGAAATTGGCATCGCCACTGCCTTTATATGCATGTGAAGACAGGCAACTAGTTGAAATTCTTTACCCGGATTCAATTCCTTTAGGAAGGCAGTCCGTGCGATGTGACAGTAATTTCGGGAGCATAACGGCTCGAACAGACAATTTTGACGTTATCGTATGTAATAGCTCTCAGTGCATAGCGTACGAATTTAAAGTTCCGTTTCCCGTGTCATTGTTGTGAAGTGGAATTTAATTTCGACCCCCGGGGTCGGGGTATTTGTAGGAAACCCATCTTGTTGCAGTGCCTATCCGTTTCGGATGTTGGCTATTAGCATGGCTATTCTAGCTTTATTGGTTGCTGTTCGGAAAAGTTGTGTTGTAGTTACAGAGAACCATTTTCTTAAATAGCGCCAGCGTGGCTCGGTGGTTAGAGCATTGGACTGCGGCGCGGAAGTCTGGAGTTCAAATCCCAGATCGATGCCTGGCGGGCGGCCTACCCAGTCGCTTTAAATAATTGGGAACCTGCATTCGAAGGAACAAGGGGTAATGTTGCGGTTGTCTAATGCGTGATGCTCACCACATCACCATGTGTCATGAATTTGACACACGACAGCCGGGTGTGAGAGCGAGGATACGGAAGCTCTGACCTTCCGCCTTGCAGGCGCTCCTTCATGGGGTGTTGGTGCCTCACCATTATTATTATTATTTTCTTAAATTCTGCAGCCAATATATTCTCCTTCTCCCTGGGTCGCGCCTTCCATACACTTTTCTCTGTAGAATGAGTTGTAGTAGGTCATATCGGTGTTAATTACGCATTATGGGTCCTAGGTATTCCATTTTGCGTTGTTTTACAGTGATAAGTACTTCACAATCTTTTTGCATTCTACGTAGTACTTCTTTATTTATAATCCGGTCGACCCATGAGATTTTCGGAATGCGTCTGTAGCACCACATTTCAAAAGCCTCCAGCTTCTTCGTCCAAGCTTCCACTCCATAAAGAAGAACCGTGAATACGTAGCAACGTAGTAAACGAATTTTAATTTGTAAGAGGGGGGGGGGGGTCGTGGCTCTTGAATATGGTACCCATTCTCATGAACGCTGCCCTGGATTTCTCAATTCTCTGCTTTATTTCCGATGAGTGATCCCAATGTTCATTTAAGCTTGTACCCAGGTAAGTGTATTTCTCGATTCTTGTTATCTGTTGTTGGTTAACTGTTAATTGTCACGGTGGTATTAAGTTTTTGCTGATGACCATATATTTAATTTTTGTTGTGTTGACGTCCAGGCCATAGTTGTGACTACCGCTACATGCGATATTAGCTTTTGTAGACCCTCTAGGCTATCTGAATCTGAAGAGATAATTGAGTTGTCTGCGTCTCTGATGTTATTCAGACGTTCACCGTTTATTAGTATTCCGTCGTCGATATCATCTAAGGCGAGTTTTCTAATGTGTTCGGTATATACGGATTGATTTTTGGAAATTCTGCATGAAAGTTGTCTGGTCCCGTTGTCTTCCCAGCCTTTAATCCTCTTATTGCGGCTATCACTAGGATAGAAAACCCGTATGGCGTTAACCTGCACTGATCTATTCTTGTTTCATTGAGGCATGGGCTTCCGCTCTCCGAGTATCTATGAGCCCGAGGGCTCAGAAAATTCTAACTTCTACTGCAACGCTGCTGCCAGTAAAGATATCACTTATTGCCTATTGAAGCTGTTTCATTAGTTAAGTAACGTATGTTGTAAATTGCCGTTATTTATGAATAGGTTATATTAAGTTGTGTAATGCATGTTGTAAAATATTTAAGAATTTGACGGGTAAGAATGACTTAAGCTTTGAATACCGGTACCTTAAACGATATGTGACATCACATTTCCTAAATATTTTATTTTAATTACTTTTTTGTAGTTGTATTTTACAACAATAGAAATTACAATATGCAGTTGTATGTGTTTTCATAGAATATGGTTTTAAGTTTTTTCTTTCAAGTCCGATAAGAACTCGATATATTACATTGGGCTGTGGAAATATATAAAAGCTGGTTTAACTTTAGGTACTACAGTTATACGGCATCAATTTTCAGTGTGGCAAATAAGAGTCAATTTAAGTGCTTAAATCACTTTACAACTTTACATATTCATCTAACCCAGATCAGCGACTGGCTTGAAGATTGTGATTGTGGCCTTTACTTTAGTGTATCAGCTACTTGCAACATTCTATTTACATGTAGATAACAGCAACTTGCTTACGTTACTTTCACGAAAATGTCGAGAAGCAGATGCGCTGGTTGCTACATAAAACTGCCAGAGGTTATTTATTCTAGTTCTTATTGTAAAAAACCGACATTTCTAAAACAATGGTAGAAGTGGAAATATTGAAACCCCTGCAGCTATTCGATGTCGTTTGTCCGGAAACATGATTTAGAAAATTCTGTCAAATTTGATGAATTATATATGGGTAACCTTTTTTCTGAGCAGATTTCTAAGACTTAAGGCTCGATTGTTTACATTATAGTATGCATTGCCAAATGCCATGCTTGCAAAAATCAGGGAACATTGTTTCATAGATTGGGGATGCACCAAGTCTACTAAAAACTAATACTTAACTATTATTTTGGTCAATAGAAACACTTTCATACTTATAAAACCAATTCATGTAAAAAATTAACAGACTTAGCCTACAAACAGTAGAATAAGAAGAAACATTGTTCTGTGAGCGATTTTACGGGGTAAACAAGGACCTATCGATTATTTTTTATCCTAAGATAGCAAGAACCTCTGCTTAAGCAAACAAATCATTTATTATTCAACATACCCTCTCTTTCACTTTGCCTTTAAAACATCAATGTTTCCGCGCTTCTACGCCCCTTGGTAGAAATGATATGAAAGCCGTAACTTCACAGTTGTCAGCGCATGATTCCATTTTTTTAAAGAAAATTATTATAAAAAGGCAGGATCAGGAGCATAAGAACGACGGAGACGTTTAGTAATTTTATAACATATTTTTTAAATAATATTATTCATTTGCAAGCAAGTGTAATGTCTTGTAGAAATATAATGCCTTTCGACAATTTACCCTCGGTTTTGTTCAAAGTTCTTTGTCTATTGCCTTCCCTACCATAGCAGTATTAACTGCTTCTAAGACCATACAATATTTCATTAAAATAACGTTTAATGCCAATATAACGTTGCTAAAGGCTTTGATGGCCGTGGTGGGTTAAACGAGTTTCATAACATCTATCGGTGCTTGAGTTCAGTATAATAAAAGTAGATTCAAGTTTTATTGGTAGTTTTCTTTTAATTATTCAAAAAGTTTCACCCTGAGAGTGAGTTTCACTCTAATGATGCAAGCTGCAATGTCTTAGGAAACGTCAGTCGATATGGGTGCACAAACAGCAACAAGGCCAAATCTACCTAAGTATCCTTGTTCTCAAGGTACTCAAACAACGCGAGCCACTAAAGAGCATGTCCATCACGTGGATCCTTGATCGATTTCACAAGGTACAAAGCACATCAAGCCAGAGAGTGTTTATCTACAATGTCGGTTTAAGCCTAATCGTTGTTATATTAACCATATTGTGACATAAAAGCAGATAAAACTTATTGTATATCATTGTAAAAAGTGCCGAACCTGCATATTATAAATTTCTTGTTTTTCATTGTGGTCTTTATCGTAATTTTGTCGATTAATTGCAGGTGCTTCGTTCGAAATCTACTTATTTTGCTAAAATTCCTTATTACTTCACCAACTCAACTATGACAAATATTTAAAACCATTTATCACAGCAATAACTCGAATAATAGTTGTTTATTGTATAAGTGTTTTAGATGGCGTTTTATCCACGCAAGAATGTTTAAACGCGAGAACGCAGTTCGAGCGTTTAATTTCCTTAAGTGGATAAAACTCAACTAACCACGAATGCAATACAACGTTTTGTCTAACAACTCAATAAATATCTAAAAAACATACGTTTTGCATTGAAAGCCATGAAAAGTCATAGTGACAGTTTGGAAAGTACCGAAAGATCAAATGTTATACGTTTGACAGTACTGAAGTGTATTGTCAGTCTATGTCAAATTCGAGAAGTTAATAGGTTAAGTTTTGTTTGTTATTTGACATAGATTGACGCAAAACTTAACCTAGAAATTTCGAATTTGGCATAGCTTGACAGTGTGTACCAACAATGCAGTAGTAAGTGACATGGTTTTATCCCACTAGTGAAATAAAGTAATTTTATTATTCTACTAGTGGATAAAGTGGTACTTTAGACGGTACATAAGTGTGGATGAAACTTCAATTATAAGGTGATCCTGGATAAACATTATAAAGATTTGACGAGATAGAAATTTACATCCATGTACCTACACTGTAGACATTGTTATTAGTTCTTATTGTAATATACTTAGCATGGTTTATATATTATAGCACCATCGCATATTTTTATTAACAAAAATTTTAAACATGTTCTAATACTGCGAGCTCACATTATAGAAATGTGCACGTAATATCGGTTATTGAAAGCGTCTAATATCAGGAGTATTAGGGCTTAAATTTGGATATGCCATAGAGGACCTAGTTAAGTGTGAAAATTATGTTAAGGTTAGCGAGAAGATTGCACAAAGAGAAGGGAGGCATTAGCTAAAAGTTACGGATTCATAAAGCAGTGGCTGCAAGAAGCTGATAAGGCGATCAGATAACGTAAGCTCCAAACCGAACGATATTCCTAGGCTAATAAAGCTCTGTGATATCTTGTTTATTATTATGGTTACTGATATTAAATTATAATACTCTATTACGCCGTATGGGGATGGAAACAACATATTATTAATGGCAGCGTATTACATTAAAGCAATATTGTATTACAAGCTCACGTGGTGTGATTTAATTAATAAGTATTTTATTCTTTTTCTGTACGAAAACATCGTTTTCCTAGGAAGTAAAACCTCATCCTCATTTATTTTAAAATATCACTTGTAATTATATATCGTAGAAAATTTTTGTAAAACCAGTGTCTTCTTGTAATTAATATTGTTCATGTCATTATTAACACTCGATGGCGACACCTTATTAAGTGAAGAGTCGCTTGGTAAAGCTTCTGCCCTTGCAGTCAGTAGGTAATAGGTTCGAGCCGCACACCCGGACATCGCATCGGTTACACGGTACGCTTTCCAGCCACCATACCGACGCCTTTGGTGGTCGTTGAGCATGCAGAATGGCATTCTCCTTAATTGAAAAGGCCGCGGCCGAAGATGGATTTGTGTGGTTAGTAATAGGGTCTCAGCCTAATTTAAGAGAAATAAGAAGACGACCGTATTTCCACTTGGATAAGTAGAAAATCACAATGTTTAAAACCACTAGTGCGTTTTCTGGCTGTTCTGAGTGATCATTCTTCTGAGATTTGAAGACGGTTTCTTTTCCTGATAAAAATTGTATAAAACTGCGGTGGGCACTGTGGGCAGGCTTTGCTTCACACAGTGTTTTAAATTAAACAAACCATTAGACAACAAGGTGTAAGATGTATTATTGTTTATTTAGGTTTCTACGTTTAGCTCTTTAATGACACACAAAATCCGTTAAAACAACCCATAATGGATCACTAATATAGCATACATAATCGTTCAGGTAACATCTCAATAACTGAAACGCACTCCAGGTTAATGTATAATTCATCATACAAAGAACATCATATACGAGGTATGGCTCCGACTAGAGACAAGGTATCGGTTCTCCAATATGGCCTCAACACAGGTAGGTTTCTACTTATATGTGATGTTAATTAAATTGCATTTAATCGCGTTTAATTGTACAAATCTGACGGCAAATAACTCGCTAACACACTAACAAACGTAAACGAATGCGCTAAGTTACTTGTGTGTCACAATTATAATCGATAATTTTACTGTACGCCTTCAGGTCGCAGCCATTAACTATCTAACCTACTTCAAGTGACGTCACGGACTCGTGACGTCAGAGTATTTCGGCCTTTCGGTAATGCCTGTATGCGGTATATTTATAGCAGGGGAAGAGCATGCAAGTCGAGTAACCCTTAAGTTTTCGCTTTCGCTGTTGGTCGTAGGCAGTTTCTGAGCAGCAATTGAAGAGAGAGGTGCAACAAGCCTATTGTCATAATCATAGCTAATGGAGCAGCATTAATCTCAAATTATTTCTTGTGAAACTTAAAAAATCGCCGAGTGAGTGTTTGAAACAGTTGAAGGAGGTGTACGGTTACAATGTGAAGTCATGTGGGCGACTGCTTGAATGGCATAAACGATTTACCGAAAGACGGAATTAACCAAAGAAAACGCAACGTACGTCGATTAAGTGTTCGCATTATAGCAGGCAGGTGCACAATGATAAAGAAACTGTACGATACATTTTACAGGACCAATTAAACAGGCGCAAAGGTTGCTCAGAATGGTCTCCGAAAACATGTGTCCTGAAAGAGGTGTATAACCGATAATGGAATCCCAGTGCTGGACTATGCATATCGCTCACCGGATTTAACTGCGTGCGACTTTGACCTGTATTCTAAGGTAAAGTCCGCATTCAAGGTAACCCATTTTTAGACTATGGACGAGGTAAAGGAGAAAACGGCGTCGCTGCTGAAGGGGTTGACTCACGATGACTTGCAGCACTATATCCAAGAAAAAAATCATATACAGCGGTGTATACATATGAGAGGAGAGCATGTTGAAGGAGTCGAAGAGGATAAGAGTTAAGTTGTAAGATTGTAATAACAAACCGCACTTTCACCCGTGTCCAGACACTTAATCACGCGACACATAATCATGGGACATTTAAGCACGGACAGTTAAACACGTCGACAGTTAATCACACGGACAGTTAAACACTGAGACATATAATCACATGGACAAATAAACACATTGGGTTTGAAGTGAATTCGGAACAGTAATACCGTGTTAAGAAACATAAGTGAATGCTACCCAAGACTGCAGTAAAACTAAAATATAAAAAAATTATGGAGCTTTATTAAGTATTATACATAATATTATTTATACATGCATACAAATAAAGGATTTTGCAATAAGAGCGGGTCGATGTTGAAATAGAAAAAAACAAGCTGTGTGTGAGGTATTAACGAAATTATTTTTTTATTTGAAAGGCCCATGTATGCCATTCTATATGGAATATGGCATGGTTCAAATGTCCACCGCGGCTTCTCACGGTGGCACGGATTCGAGAGGTCTAATTTTCAATGACTCTGCCGTATAGATCCGGCTGAATTTGAGCGATGGCCTGGGTTATGTTGACTTTGAGGGCATCGGTCCATTGCGGCTTATTGGCATAGACCTGCGACTTCAGAAAACCCCACAAGAAAAGTCTAGCGGGGTCAAATCGCACGATTTTGGTGGCCAATTCACGTCATACCCTCAAATCCTCCTGCACACTTTCACGGACAGGGGCGATATTCTCGGCCGATCTGGCGTTCCTTTGACGTACGGGTGTTGGCTGATTGTTTACCCAACCGGTCGTCTCAAATTTGGCCACCAAACGTTGGGAGAGTCGACTTTGAAAGGCCACCGCGTCTGCCGTAAAATGGGCGCAACGCGCGAAAAGTTTGCATTATCGATCACTCATTTTGATAATAAAGTTTTATCATTTGGACTTGCTGCTCAATCGTGTAACTTGCCATGGTCATTTGGCATCAGTGACTGAAGAATAAACAAGAGATTTGACAAACGCCGCCAAAACAACATGGCCGACACAGCATGTCAACATCGACCCGTCCCTATTGGAAAACCCTTTATATTAAAATACACGGGCAAGGGTTCTCAAATATTGGATTTTATTAGCCGGATCGTAGCTTAAACCTATTCGTTCGACTCTGGTGTTAAGATCTCTGTACTTTTTCTTCTGCGGAATGCGTTGACCACTTATCTGCTGTAAATAATATTAGTGTTGCAATGATATTTCTTTTTGTAGTCCACCGAGAAATCGCCAAACGGTAGGATAACTGCATTGAAATAACGACTGCATTCCAAAATGCCAACCTTCTATTGAATTGGTCGTCCTTGCTAATCCTTCTGTGACAAATGTGTGGTGATTCCAAATTTCTGGATACATTAATGATTAATGGTCATTACTTTAGAAAATCTTAGCTAACATTAAGTTAAGTACCTTAACGTTAATGATCATATTTAGTGGGTACAGATTACCTTCTGAGGTAAGAAAAAATTCACTTCAAACATGTGTTAATTAATTAAGTGGCATATCACTCCTATACATTTATTTTAAATTAGTATTCTTTTTCAAAATGTGTTTAGATGTTCATGTTATTATATGTCTCAGTGTTTAAATGTCCGTGTGATTAACTGTCCGTGCTTAAATGTCCCATGATTATGTGTCGCGTGATTAAGTGTCCTATACCCACTTTCACCACCAGTCTGGTCATGTAACAGCCACATATCATTCTCTCGATATAAAGCTGTAACCAATCGAAATCTCAAAACATTTCCTTCTCTATTCTTTATTTGTACGGTCTCAGGTTATGGAGGAGTGCTCATGAACTAACCACGGGACAGCCAAGCAAAGTATGGAACAGATTGGACGAGGAGATATCTGAATACTCAACACGGCGCATCATAATATCTGATAGATATGCAGGGTAGGTGTGAATAATGGCTAGCCAAATGAGCAGTCTCCGTCTAGGCCACACCCCGGGCATACCGAGGTAACAATCTTATCTTATCAATGACCGGCGAATCACTCAAAAGCTCATCGCAAACCGTCGGTCAATTTGGAATAAATTGTCGACGCGTTTGCGATGTTCATCGTCTGTGGCAGTGATCGGACGTCCGCTGCGTTTTTCGTCTTCAATTGCGGCTTTTCCGGGATCGCAATCACGAAATGTTATTACCCATCGATTCACAGTAGTCCTATCAACAGTATCGTCACCATAAACAGCCTTTAAACGGCGATGAATCTCAGTAGGAATCACGTTTTCAGCAGTTAAAAATTCTTTAACCGCGCGCTTTTTAAGTCGCGTTGACATAGCACGAGAACAAGTCTCCATACTGCCGCTACTAAGAAACGAACTGGTGAACGAAACTCCTTCAAACTTGGCATGTGTATCAAGGAAGGATGTAGCTTCCGAATACAACTATGCGCGTCTCCGTAGATCATTGCGTTCGCGTTCTACAAGCATGTGTGCATTACTTTTCAGCCCACCCACGTAGTTTTAAAGTGGACCTGTGGCTGTTAAAGAACGTTTGCCCGTAGCGTGTGACTTGTTATTAAAGATAACAGTTTGATTTACTGCGCTGCAGATAATAAAAAATTATCGATTCTAATTGTCTTCACATAACGTAGGCTATCAGTTGTAGCAATTTATTTTCTATTACCGTTTCGTGTCGACCGCCAGTCGAATTTGAGATACTATTGACTATTCTTGTTCTTGTTTCTCGAGGCAGCTCTGGAACTCGTTATCCAGGGATGCCCGCTCGCCCGATATTTATTCTGCTAATCCGTTTAGCTAAACATTTTGCTCGGCGCCCGGTGTTATAGAGTTTCTTGTATTCCTGTATTTGTCGCCAATGCACACAGCTAAGTAATTTTTAATTTCTTATTTAATTTTGTATGTTCCTTAGCGCCAATTTGAAATAATTAGGTGCAGACAGCAGTTGTTGCGCTTCGGGGATATCTCTGCGACGAGGTCTATAAAGCTTTTAAGCAATGTTTTGTTCCAGCTCTGGCCTTCAACTGATTCCGATCACACGTACTGATATGTATGTTATTTGAATTGAGGTTTTAAGGTTTAAGGTTAGTAATTGATTTTGACTTGTAAAGTGCAGTATTTTGAAGTTACACATTTTATAAATACAAAAATAAGGTAAAATATAAAATAAACTGCTCAAGTACAGGTCTAAAGGGTAGCTTCAGCACTGCGAAAACATTAAGTATTATAGTGCACCCAGAATGTGTAGTTCAAAACTTGACCACCGAACTTCTGTAGATGGCGCCAAGTGGACAAGCCACCAGTATTATAGTGCACCCAGAATGTGTAGTTCAAAACGTGACCACCGAACTTCTGTAGATGGCGCCAAGTGGACAAGCCGCCACTGTGCTACAATGCTTGGAAATTTTTCAAAGTGGAAAATCGCCACCTTTCGCCAAAACCAAATAGCACATGAAGGTGCTAGGGACCTTAGCAACAACTTTGCCCCCTTTCAAAATTTCGATATCTGTAGCCGTTCGAAAGTTACAGGCGATCCAGACAGACAGACAGACAGACAGACAGACAGACGGACGGACGGACGGACGGACGGACAAAACGTTCGCATAAGTACGCTGAAGCTACTAATAAAAGGTGAGATCCAGATATTGGAGAATTAGAGGTAATGAAACGCCATTATTTAAAGAAAATAGAATATCTTGGGCACATAATGAAAAATAAAGAAAACTATTAACTGCGGTACCTCGTTATGTAGGAAAAATTCTCAGTTGGGAGGAAGAGAAACTTTATGATGGAAGGATCTGATGCAGTTCCACGGAATGACATCTTTAGAGAGTAATAGCTAGGCTGTTTAAACTACTGTTTGCCCATGAGATAAAACAATTGAGTAAAATTATGCGGACAAAAAATTTTAATATAAAACTAGTTCACAACATGTGCTAGTTAAACTGTTTGGACACAAGAATCAGCTTTGGTGTCGGCTTACTGGCTCACATTGCAATACTATTAAGGAATCTTTATGCAGACAGCGGTATTACAATACTATCCTTAGGTCAGTTTTCACACGCAATGTTTACTGGCAGGGTATTTTAAACAAACGTCGTGTTTTCTGCCTATACCAATAATATGTTATCAGACAAAATAGCAAACACGACACACATTCAATTATATATAAGGACTTGTATTTATTTAATACTTCAATATACTTTTAAACTCTGAAGTGTATTCATTTGTGACCAGCCACGGCTACAATTGTCTAAGGAGTAGATAGGCCTGGCTACTCTAGTCACATGTTATCTCAAAGACTTTCATCTCCTTCAGTAAAACAACCTTGTTCTATAATTATACCATTTATGTTTCGTAGTGCTTCCTGCATGAGTGCAAGAAATAATTCACGGAACTACTACGAAGGCTTGCATAAATTCAAGGCGCATCGCGGACATTGATCCTTTGAGCTGGATCCGAAAATTTGGGCAATCGAACCAGACTTTGGAGGATTTGGGATTCAACAGGACTGCAGACATAGGGTAATTCCCGACATCCTCTAAGCAGTTGTGGCACATAAAGAAGAAGATGCTTTATTTCGCTACTCTCTGTTTTATAGCGTTGCTATACAGTCACTTACTTTGAATCTGCAAATTATGGTAATATTATACTCTTCTGGTAATTATTATGTTAAATTACAACTCTCTCTTTGCTTTCCAGTCAGTAATTAGGCTTTTACATTTTAATTAAAACTAACTTGCACTCAACTGCATACTTTTAATGAACTGCTACTATAGCACATTTCCCCCAGTTCAACGCAAGGGAATTTAATTAGGCTGCACAAAAGTGCACGTTGCCAACACAATGTGCAGTTGTAATGACAGTTAATTAACTGCAGCAGGATTCTGAATTTTAACCCAGTATTTCATTTCCGATCTACCAATTTCAAGCTTTCTAGTAGTACGTTATTGCATATGTTCTACTTTTTTTCGAATGATGTAAGTTTTAGCAATTACTAAAGCTATTCTTTTGTTAAAGCTTGCTTATTTTAATTCAATTGTTCTTCGGTGTTTTAATACTGATAGTCATTATATCAGTATTAAGATGAAAAAAATCAACTACGGAACTATAAATTTAGAGCATAGTACGGACTACGGAAGTGGAAACGCTAAAACACAGTTCACGATTCTCAACTCTCATCTTGAGCAGTACTAAAAGAAAAATGATATGATACGAGAACACTAAGTCATTAGAGACTTTTTTTAACTTTGTTCCGTTTCAGATAATGTCAAGACATTTCTCAACGTTTGCTCATTTAGAACTGCAGTTTTTGCTAAGCAGTAACGAATAGTTAAGCTTCTACCATTAATTTGTAAAATAACTTGCATTGGACAGTTGTTACTGTAAAATTGGAGAAGCGGAGTATGCTGTAACCAGCTGAAATTCTGCTTTCATTATCAGATTTAACAGGGAGTGTGTTTCAACTAGAAAATTGTTCCGCCTTCTGCCTAGCTTTAGCAAAACTGGAATAGATATCGTTTTACATAGACGATATTATTGTCTTTCATTTAAAACCAACTTTAGGTAAACATGGCTTTAATTATGATACGAGAACGTCGCTCAATATTTTTATGTTGGAATATATAGTTTTATTAATATGAATATTAGTAATATCAGTTTCCAATTTTATGAACTTTTTTAATAAAATATGTAACAAACCTAACGTATTCTGTAGCAATATGAGTTCATATTTTAGTTTACAACTCCAATTTCAAACTATTTCAGCATACCCTTAAAACTTGCTATGCGGAGAATTTCTGTACACACAAAAACAATAATAATAAGGTATTGCTTGATTAAGTCGCAACACGTTGGTCCAGGAATTGTCGCGTGGTGTAAAAACCTACACGCGTTGGTGTATATCCACATAGCCAATGCATAACACAATAGATAAAAGAAAACGCCTGAAATTTAAGTAATCTAATTACTTATTTACACGATATATATTTGAATAATGTTCAAAAGGGCAAAAGCGAATCTGCGAAATGTTACACTCATATGAATTAGAATACATATTATGAAATGGACAAGCTTAATTCTGTATATTTTGATCTACCCGTAAGAATCCCTTCTTAATTGGAAGATTTATTCTGTTGAATATGTACTTATTCATTGGAGGTTGGTCGTTTTTCCTTCCAGTGAAAAAAAGCTAAGTTCTTGTTCCTTTTAATTGTTATTCGTTGATAACGAGGGCAGATTGTCCCTCGAAACGTTCGTTCTTAATATTATTTAATATTTTTAATTTGCAGAGTGGCGAAATACCCAAATAAGAGTATGAATTGTACTTATTGAAAGTTTCAAGGTTCTATTTTAGTAAAATTTGGCTGGAAACGTGCAAAATTCCCAAGTAAACCCTCGATTAAGAAACCAGAGCCTATCGTCGGCTTACCTAATGTTGAAGTGTACCCAGAGTGGACGTGTAATATTAACGTTGGCTCGAAATTAATCCGCCGTGGCGACTGACGTAAGTAGACCAACAAACCTAATTACAAACATCATAAAAGGGCACTAGTACTTCTAGATCCTCCATATAACAAGACGGAGCGGAGCTGCAACAACCAGCTTGCACGAAATTTTAGATGGAAGAGAACGTCAGAAATCAATTGTGTTCCACAAATTCCAGGATATCAAAAACTTTCTCAAAGATTTTTGGCAAAAGGACCCACAAAAACCTCCTGAAAAGTTGAACTGCACCAAAAGATAACAGAACGGCAATTGCAACAAACCAGGCCAGAAAATTTATTTATAATAAATGCGCATAAGGTTGCCTAACCACCAGGCGTGAATGTAAATAGATTTGGGGGCGAATAAATTCAAATGGTAAAATCTAGTTACTTATTGGTTCAATTGCATGCGAAACCATCTATTAATTATAGTGAAATGTTAAAAACTAAAGTATAACTAGCCAAGTCTTTATTAAAGCATGCAAAATTACCAGTTAAAACCACCTACTAATACTTAAAAATAGAAATCAACTA
This sequence comes from Agriotes lineatus, assembly GCA_940337035.1. NCBI lineage: Eukaryota > Metazoa > Arthropoda > Insecta > Coleoptera > Elateridae > Agriotes > Agriotes lineatus. Next base: position 134,692,270 of record OW679197.1, on the reverse strand, counting down.
GCAAATTTTCAAATCTCTAGGCAAGCTACATACTTTCCGTAACAAGTTGTAAACTAAAACGTGGGGGAACGTGTCATTCAGCGAGTTGATTGCAGCCAAAAACCGCCAACAGAGCTGCCACTGTAATGTATAATAGAAGAACAAAGTTAATCACTAGCGCTCAAAGTGAACACATCAGTGTGACGACAGATTCCAGGACTTCTCTCAATCATCAGCTAGAAAATCGACAGCGCAAATCCTAGGTATAAACTCCTTCAATATAAAGCAACTACACCAATGGTAGTTTTACAGTTTGAGAGTTTATACGATTTAGTATGACGAAGATACCTGGGGGATATAGCAGAGCCAGCGTCCTTAAAGAAACTAAGCAAGCAGGGTTCAGATCATGGCGTTTTTGCGAAGAATCCGTCCAGATAAATTTGGAAAGTTGGATAGGGCAGAATTTTTTCAATCTGTTGTCGTTTTCAAATTCGCACGAAGAAAAAACCATGTTGCTCAATTCTTGGCAGCAGCTAGAGGAATCAAAAGGCACAGCCCTGCTGACAAGTTGGTTCTTTAGGTGTTCTATTAGGTGACAGCAGATTCCAGGGGAAGATACCTGCAGAGCGAAGTACTAACGGGTACTAAGGGGCCTAAAATTACACAACATCGAAGACGATGTCTAGAACCAAAAACATAAACCTACCAAAGTAGGTAGCCAGGATTGAGATTGCACAGAAAGTAAGTTGTATCCTAGCATAACTATATTAATTTCAGCAATTTCAAACCCAATTTCTTATGGCTGAACGATAATTTTCATAATAATTCAGGGGTTATTTTACCTACCTGAAGCAAAAATTCTAAAATAACAGGCACAGCACCAAAGAAAAATCACGGCCGCGGAAAATCATACTGACAATCTATTTTTCAAAATTCAGTAGAATTTGCTAGAGCAGCTTACGGATTTTCAAAACTTACAGCAAAAATGAAAACAAAATGTGGCTAGGCAACCAAGCATACAATGAGGAATTGCTGGCAACTCAAGGTAATTGTTGGACATCAACTCAATTTCAATTAATGTAAAAATAGCTCCTAACAAAATGTATATCTGGTAGAAACTATACGACAGCGTCCTGCAAAAAATAAGTATAGCTGCTTTTTTAAGTAAGTACACAAAATATTTTTCGTTAAATGGTTGCAATTTGGAAAGAAACATATTTCTAGAATTGCTCAACCAAAATTATCTATTTCTGTTTTAAATACATCAATCGGTGAAAATTCGTTAGTCTCAAAATTTAGAGTTGTTTTAAATTTAATTTAGTGCCATTACCAAACGACTTCTGGTAACGTTTTACTATTTTACAATATTAATGTATAATCATTACACACGCAGTCACTACTTTACGTAGTATTTCATTGTATCTATATCAGTATTTGCAGAAATATAATGTACTTGCAAGAGACTAGATAATTCTTAGTCTCCTGCGGGGAGTGTTTTTCTCTATTTTAATTCATTGTGGAGATATGTTTCTCCATTTTTCCTCTCTTACAGTAATTTCGATTTGAAAGGTCACTGCGTAATTGCGTATGTTACGTTGTCTACGCTTCTGCTTTAATTTTGCAATGGGGTTGCCTACATAGTTTTCAGTCATTTCTGGATTTACAGTTGGAATGTTCCTCTGTTTAAAAATGTCCAAGTGAATAACTTCAGGATAAAGTTTTTTAGGTGCCCATTTTGGGAATTGAGAGTCTTCGCTTTACTTCTGATGCCGTAAGATGCATTGGCGTAATGACTTTACTTTCTGCACTTCCATGGTCGATCCCGGATTTAGAAGAATTTTCAAAGGTAAATCCATCTTTTTACAGTAGCCCTTAATACTTTCCACGTTATCTCCTATATATTATATACCTTTCAGAACTTTTCAAATACTGATGGAGCTGCCCTTGGAATCTTCCATCTGTGAAAAAACCTAATGCGCAATGGTAACGTGCATCTGGAACAGCAGCTACCGCCCTTGCGTCTTGTTTAAAATCGCCTAACCTGTTAAATTACAATTTTATTGCGGCTACTTACTGTATATTTTAAGTCGTAATTTGTAATCAGTCAAAAACTATATGCTGTTTACACATATTACTAGCTTTATCTTCTCTTCTAAATTTATGTTGCATTTGTCTATTTGTAAAGTAGTAAACGGGAATGCCCGTATTTATTTGGTGATTGGGGCGAAGCTTTTTTAATGCGATAAACAGTACAATACCTATGACTGTGTCTACTCGGTTATGCCTCGTCGAGCAAAGGAATCGGCGAACCTTTTTATTAAATAGCTTTTGAATGCTAGATGGTGCTTTTTTATTTAGGATTTTTACTTAAACTAGTTGGTATCGAGTGCCCTTAATTAGTCAAATTCCTTCATGCTTCCATAATCCGTATACTATTTCTTCATTGAATCTCTTATAATAATTTACATCAGAATATTTGAGATCTAAACTATTGCTTTAGCGGATGGTCGAGCAAGAAACGTGCTTGAGTCTCAGGCGGCTGGACCGGGTTCGATCCCCGGCGACTACATCGTGATTTTAAATCGTACACTCTTCCACTACCACGCTAACACATGTGGTAGTCATTAACCCCTAATAAGGGAAGTATACCTCACTTTCGCCTACAGTGCCTTTATATAGACAGTGGCGACAATACAACTAGGCCACACCCCCGCCGCCATATGTAGGCAAATTTCTAACGGTTGTTCATTTAAATCCGTAATCAGAGTCTACTGTGATACGTGTTTTACATTTGGCAGTACTGAAAACATTCGAGATTTGCAGGTTAATATTTGCGTCAGTCTGTGTCAAATAACAAACAAAACCTAACCTTTTAATCTCGAATTTGACATAGACTGACAATACACTTCAGTACTGCCAAAAGTATAACACGAATCACAAGTGATTTAGCCTAAACATGGCGGCTAAAACGACGTGATCTAGGGAGCCAATCAAAAATAGGACACCCCATTGTCGCCACTCCATTGTCGCCACTGTCTATATAAAGGCACTGTACTTTCGCCTGGCAAGGCAAGCCATCTATTGGGCTACGGGTAAAGAAAGCTCATAGAACCACTTTAAGGTTAAAACTAGTCCACTGGCCTATAATAAGGAGAAGAAGAAGAAGAAAGCTATTAATCTCAATTCTGTTCTCGTCTTAATGTGACTAACCTGGTGCTATTTGTATATAATAATTCATAGTTAACCTGATTATTTAAAACCCGAGTTTGGTTTGCATATAACGAATCTATGTTATTTACATACTACCCATATTTTCGAATCTAGTTAGTTGAACTACCTGCGTATGGCATCTTAGAATTATTAAATGTGGTTTTAAGATGTGATACCTTTAATTATATCTTTTCTGTTGTAGCTATACGGGAACTGGCGTCGATATCTTCAGTATTTAGCAATAGCAATTATCTTAAACTCAGGACTCAAGACGGTTTATGCTACTAATTAAGAAAACGAATAAATTAACTAATAGTTTTGTTATGTCATTATAAAAAAGTGGTGAAATATTATAGTTGCAATAAGTAGTATCCCTTGACTTTGTTCTTAGGGAAAGAGAAGAAGTGCCGCTTTTCAGAACTCGCTCGTTTGTTCGTTCTCAGCCTTGTTAACATCCCTACTGCAGGGGCATCGATTTTTCCTCTTTAAAGTTTTTAAGAATTACGACCCCACGGTTGTCAACGCCAGATTAGGGAATCGCAATGAAGGTCGTTAAGGTTGCTAGGGTTTGAACTCAGTTTTTCTGGCCCCAAACCAAAAGGTCGTACCTCTGAGCTACCTCAATTGCTTTAGAAAACTACTAATGCTTTAATTTTGAAATTCTAAACACATCCTAGGTCGCCCATATTTAGATTGCTGCCAAACAGACGCACTTGGCCCATCGATATTTCAGCTTAATAATCTCCTCCTTTTAGAAATTCCGCACTTTGATCCTCTAACGATGAAATCACCTTAGTTAATATCTGTATCATGTAATCTTTCATCGTTTCTGAAATACGTTCGACGAAGGTGAGCTTTCCATTTTCCGAATAGAAGGAAAGCCGTTGGTGCACAATCTGCAGAATAGGCTGGATATGGAAAATTTTAAAACCCATTTTAACCGTTTTCGATATCGCTGCAATGCATTTGTGGGTTTTTCTTAGTGTAGGAGCACTCAATGTCGCATTCGTCCATAGCGTTTGATTTTGATTCGGTCCCGCAATTTTATAGAATTTGATTCTATAAACAATCTCCATCAGTACTGGCCAAAAGCTTACGACAAGTGTTCACTCGATCTTGTTTGTGCAAGGATTGAGACATTATCGATATGCAAACTGTCATGCGATATTGCGATTTCTCGTCAACTTTTGCAGTCTTGGCTACTTCTTGCATAACCATCTTCTCTACTACAGCCACAATTCCACAGATCTTCCACTCCTGGGATTGTCTTCGAGTTTTGCTTTGCCACGTTTAAACACATTTGCTCATTGGCATACCGGCGATTGTGATGAAAAACCATCCTCGTAAACTGCTTCGAAACTTTTAACTATACCAGTAAAATGAACAACCCTTAGTTAAGAACTTAATCTCTGCTCGGTGCTTAATTGTCGCCATTTCCAGATAGTGTCACAACACACTCTACTAAAACGACTATAAATTTCTAAAGTTTTGATATGACTGGACGAAGCTGTTCAAATTGACTTACGAGAGAATACAGAATGACAGGTAACGAGATATTATTTTTCAAAGAATGCAAGCTATATAATGGCATTTTCACTTTATGTTTAAGTATTGGATTCACCCCAATAATTCGAATTGAGTTTCACAGATCTTCACGTTTTAGAGTCCCCTGAACCCAAAAACATATTTTTGTTCATTGGCGTGTCTGTGTGTGTGGCTGTGCGTCTGTCTCTGAACAGAAAATCTCAAAAACGAAAAGAGGTATGGCATTGAAACGTCATATATAAGTTTTGTGTACTATGTAGATGCGACAGCAAGCTTTTGAAGAAAATTGCATAACCGAAAGTATAGGTGTTTACTCTTGTGATTTTCCGTTTTTTTCGATTTTTTTCAAAAACGGCTCTAACGATTTTTTCAAAACTTTACATTTTTAATGTGTATTGATGTGCGATAGGTGATTTTCCAGTTGAATACCTCTAAAATGGGTTTCTTCTGTTTTTTTTTGTATTAACTCGTATTTTAAGTAGTACACCCTGTATATTAGTACATTTTTTAATTGAGCTTAAAATTTTAGAGAAAATGTGGCTCTTAATCTAATGCTCTATTTTGTACCGTTTTTGTAGAATTTACAATTTTTGAAAATTTTTAAGAAATGCTGAAAAATTAAAAATCAAATGTTTGCCTAATCATAAGATCACTGTAAAAGGAAGTTGTGTGAGTGTATCATACCAGATCTTTTTGATAGAGTTCCATTATAAATATTCAAACTGGTTGGTTGCTTAATAGCACGTAATTACTTGTTTTATGGTTTTGATATTATGTCTTAAAAAATCAAATCCATATTAATGTTATTAGAAATAATATTTTTTATAATCAGTACATAATATTACTTTATAATTGTTGTATCCAACTTAAGAATGACCTTCAGATTTTTAGATATTCCGGTATTTCATTTTCAATAATTAAGTAGTAATGTTTCTCCGAAACGTGTTTTTCTAGAAGATTCCTAATTGTAGCATAATTATTGTTGTATACTAGGACTACTACTTTAAATTATGATTTATTTATGTATCCACATCTAACACATTACAAAAAATAAATACCTTGAAATTACATGTTCAAGGATTAAAAATGCTTGCATTAAATTTTGTTGGTATCATTAGATACTTTCACATAGAGTTATTTTGAACATAAAATTATTGTTGTGTCTTTGAGAGGAGATTATTTACGGAGATTTTACTAGCTAATAAATTATGTTTGACCGTATTTATTAAGTTGGAATTTGTTAAATAGACGTTTATGATTTCATTTAAAGCAAATACTGAAGTCATTAACGTCAGCTATTTTAAACACTAGCGTATAATACATTTAGTCATAAAACTGACAATTTTAAGTTTTATATCTAGCTATACAGTTTAAAGCAGTAGAGGTCGCTCAGGTGTTAAGACCACAGTTTTTAAACCATAAAACTTGGGTTCGATTCCCAGAGACTTGAACATGCACACATTCTGAGTATATCTCAGCTTAATAGTATATCATAATTCTTAATTTATATTTATTTTAAGTTTTAAGTTTAAGAAATATTTATATTTACTATTCTTGTCACAAAATAGAAATTTTTTTTGTAAGTGTTCTTAATCTAGAAAAGTATGGTTGTTAGCAATTCCTAGCCACTTAATTTTAATATTACAAAGTTACGACGCTTGGGCGCATCCAGAACATGAACTTTTTATGATCACATGTGACAATGCTCTAGCGCTACTTGAATGTATTCATTTCATGTCCGTCTTTCACCAATTTCGGCGCTCCCAACGTGTCTGTGATTAATTACTTTATTCTGCGAACGAGAAATAGCCGTGCCTTTTTTGCAAACCATCTTCTATCGATGTAATTTCCTATAAGTGGTATGTACAAAGAGAATGTAATTTATTTCAAAAGGCTGTACACGTGTACAGTCTCCAAACAGACCAACTTTGTATTAAATTAGCGAAAGCAGTGCTGCATTGTAATTTTAAAATCGAACACCTTTGCTTGGTGTCGTCAGCGTGGCCGAGCGGTTAGGGCGTCAGGCTGCAGTTCCACGGTACGGGGTTCAATCCTTACAAATGGCGAAACCACAGTTGTGGAAGTAGGGATAGTAAGGCAGTCGTCGAAAGCGTGATGCTAACCACATCACCCAGTATGCCATTAACGGTGTGCCAGATTGACTGGGTTTCGGAAAGAGATATTTCGGCGACCCTGACTCGCCTTTTCTCAGGCCATGTTCCTACATGGAATGAAGTGCCCGAACTTTACTTTTACCTTTGCTTGGTAAATAATTCTATAAGCTATATCGACACGTTTATTATTAGTAAAGTGGGATTTCGCAGCATGTTCCACATTATATCACACATTAATTTACTAATACATTTTTATATATAAATCTATGGTGAACACAACTTAAATCTGTTAAAATAACTCACGTTGTAGTACGTTGAAAATTTTATTATTCTTACAAAAATGCACATGCAGTTATTTAATATGGTATTCGCCGCAGTAAAAAGAAAGCTTGTATGATTGAACCATATTTCTTCAATGCATAAAGATTCAATGAAACTTGGAACTACCCGATTTCTGAACTGCCAACCTGCATATTTCTACAAGATAGCGCTAGATATCATATAGCACGTGAACTACTTGTAAGCAAATTTGTACAATCGTATAATTAGTAACAATTATCAATCGATGACCTCGAAGAACGAAAAGAGAAATAAGGGCTAAGTGTAAAGAAAACATATTTTCGTAAACCTCTTATAGAAAGTATTCAACAGTATCAACAAGAACTTCCGCTGTATATGCAAGAGGGTGGTTAGTAGGGCTTGCGAAAAAGTAAAATCTTAAAGTTCCTGCTTAAACGTTGCGGTTGATTGTCAGAATTTTTTTTTCAAATGATATCTTCCGTTTGCGCCTTTGCTTCATAGTTTCGAAATGTTATCAAAATTTCGATAATTATGGCAATAAGCAAATGCGTTGTACTTATACAAGATATAGGTTGATTTGCTTCAGGTAAGCAAACTAAGGTCATAAAGTGTGTATCTTAGTGAAAACATATTTTGAAGAAAACCGTTAACTTTGAAGCGAAAACTGTCTTCTAGGGATACATTTGTATCTGTATTATTATTTTCTGATTAATTTCAATTCTTTTTCGTGATTCTGAGCAACCCTCTTAAATGATTTCTTTTGGTAAAGCTAAGCTTACTATGATTTTTTCATTTACGTTTGATTGCTGTAGGCTACTGGTTTGCACTAAACTTATTTAAAACTATAAAAACAAAGCTTTTAAAAAGTAGCATAACTGACCAAAATTTACAATCCACCTGAATATAGGCACAGGGGTGTGAAGACGAAAAGTATGACATTTATTGTATGAAATCGTAATAATAATAATAATAATAATAATTTTTAGGCACAAATTTTGACTATTTTTGTGGTTCTACGCAGCTTTTTCTAAGAATCGTTTTCGATAAAACTAGCATAGTATTGTAATCATATACACAGGAGTATAAAAATCAATATTAAAATGGGATTAACGGATTACAATAGTTAAAAATAATCAGGATCAATTTAAATATGAATTGGGAATATGAATGATTATTATGCAATTAGAAAGGAAAATAAAATTTATAATTGAGTGGAATATGGCTATTTGAGAAACAGATGGATTCAAATCTAATGTAATATTTAAAAATATAAGGTTTGAAGAGAATAAAAAATACTTAATCGAAATAAATTATTAATAGTAGGTAGAAATAAAAAAAATAAGTATATAGAGTGTTAAAAGTATAAAATGATATCGTTAGGAACTTTTTGTTTAAAAATTGAGATAACAAATTTGAAAAACTGTAGCAGTAAGCAATTTTGGTGTAAAAGTAAAAAACAACCTATTTTAAAAAGTAATGTGTAGATATTAAAAAGGGTTAAGTGTAAAACTAAATTGGCGTGGTAATATGGAAATGAAATTTAATCTAAGAAGTGAAATAAAACTAAAAGGAAGTTTACAAGTAGTGATGGGCATAACCGGACAATTTTCATAACCGAATTATTCCCATTCGAATGATATTAATAACCGAATTATTATTTGAATAATCATTCGAATAAATTTTGGCTCTCGATTCGTTTCGATTTCCCCGGTTTGCCGGTTACGCGGTTCAGCGTCATCTGCATAGGCATCGTAACTTGCAGATAGCAGAGGAACTCAGTTAATCGTTAATTTTAATAATTGTATAAATGATTTTTATTTGATTTCTAAGGAGTTTGTGCAGTAAGTATTTGTGGATATGAATGAAATATATCTGGATACACCTTTATTGTTTTTGATTGCTGGCGATTTATAATAATATAATAATAATTAATAATATATTGTTGTATTTGTATGAGTTTTACGACTCGCTATTCTGCATTAGCTCGATTACTCCTACATTCTTCCGATCTATAACCAAAACATAATATGTACATTATGTGTTATGTATTGGAAATTAAGAGGTATTTATTAAATGTAGAAAGAAAGAAATATGCGGGACTGCTTGCTAATCGCAATAAAAAACAGTGGTAAACCGTTTATGTTTATCGATCGGCCGGGTTAAAGGCGGCAAAAAATTGATTTATGTTCATATCATATGACGACGGATCAACCGCGAGCCTCAGCCGGCAAGGAAGCAAGGGAGAAAACTGTAGAGCGAGACGCCCAAATGGTGTTTTCAGTAGAATCTGCCTTGCTTATGGTTATGAGTTATGAATGATGTATTATTTACAGAATTTCGATCACTCGCAGGTCGCTGAGATACGACACGGAGTACGTATCAGGGTGAGGTTATTTTTCATTCGAATACTTAGAACGAAAACCGAGTTACATAGGTTATTTCAATAACCGGATAACCGGTTATTTTTCATTCGAATAAGCCCATCACTATTTACAAGTATGTGGTGAAAAAATAATTGAAAAGCAGAACTAATCTACAAATGAAAAAGAACTGGAGTAAAATAATATGTGAAGTTTATTGGATAATTACATTTTACATTGTATAATAATTGAATTGGATTACGTCAAGCTGTTGGTGCTAAGGGAGAGTTCCAAAGAAGGACCATCGATAGAGGAAGCACGTTTCAGGAAATTAGCGGATACGGTGTTGGAGTTAGATGGCTAAAATTAGGGCCTGTTTGGTTCCATACTGTGGAAGAGTTTGTATCCCTAATTCTGGTCAATTTGGATATCTTGTCTGTCATTGGAGCCTTTCGTTGTGATTGGTGACTGAAGAGGTTGGAGTCGAAGGCAGAGTGGAGCAGCTTGGTTGACATCCAGGACATTGCTAAGTGCAAGTGAAATGTGGGTGATATTAAGCAGTAAGTTAAGCACTGAAATAAGAAAATAAAGACTAAAAAGGTGAATTTGTTATTAAAGAATTACTTACTGGTTGATATTGTTGTGTGGCAATGAAACGATATGGTATTTGTCATTTAATTTTCAAAGTTGTTTGACATATCATTTGACAGAAGTTATTTTTGACTTATAAATAAAATTAAAAAATCAAAACATCAGATTACAAAATAAGCAATCTCGATAAAAGGAATCCACCCCTGATTTTCAGGAGCTAGTATAAAGAATAATTATTGATATTCAAATCATAAATAGGGCAATTTAAATTGATAAAAATATAATTCATAAACAGATTAATATCACTATACGTGAAGGTATAACAGTACAATTTAAAACAGTGTCTCACTTATTTTTTATTGCAGTATGCTAGTGATTTGCAATAAATTTAAGAAATTGTAAAGATAACTCTTTTGAAAAGTAATATCATCGACCAAAATTTAAAATCGATTAGAAAAGAAATAAAGATTATACAGAGGTGTGAAGGTGAGAATCGACACACACTGTAATGTATATTGATATGGTCTAAAAATGGCAAAGAATTTTAAATAAATTATAATTAACATGCAGCTTGATTATAAAGCAAACGAAAAGGATATAAGAAAATAGCACGGTTCTATCATTAAAATTTCCATTTCCTACAATAGTATCGGCACTTCTTAAGTAAATTTGACTCTCAATTAGCTAAAACAAATATAAGTTAGAAAGAATAATCGTTATTGATTTATTTTACATGTGAAGTTATAACCGATACCATAAGATGTTGTACTAAGTTATTCTATTAGTCAGGTTTTATCTGTAAAAGAAATATTATCAGAAAAGATAAACCATAAGTTTCTTACATATTTATTGCATAAAAGGATTAATGATGCAAAATAGATGGGAACAGTCACATGTGAGAACAAGTTGACCTAAAAATATGGCATAGTAGTTAAAACGTCATAACGGTTGATAGGTAGGAATCTGTAATTTTGATACTTCATCTCCAAGGTTTTGGGAGATTATTATAAAAAAATTACAAGGACAAAATGTGTGTGGAAATGTTTTCATTGGAATGACAGCAGCCTAAAATAAAGATAATTATATAAAAATGCAATTTAAATAATAACAGATACTGGTATGTGCCCAGAAGAACTGTTTTAACAATAACTGTGGTCATAAGAAGAATTTGGTGTAAGAAAATGAAAATGTTGATGGTGTGTGCGTGAAGCATAACCAACAGGGGTTACTGACGACGGTACGGGAAAGCAGTAGCAGTTGCAAAGTCCATTTTGCCAAATAAAAAAAAAGAAATTAAGCTCGAAGAAAGAAAAATTTAGAATGTAAGTGAAAATTAAAGATTATATAAACAAATACCAGATCTGAGTAAATAGCTGAAAATTAAAAGAACTAAACTGCTTCTTTGCACCACGATAAAATTGATGAAACACAAATATCAATATATTTAAAGACAAGCAAATTTAGTAAAGTTAATCGTGTTCAAAAGTAATGTTTAATAAACGATATTGTGTATGTTCTTGTTAAATTCTGCAGTAACCCAACGAGATTAAGAGTCGAAGAATTAATTTTGTTACAAGTGCATGCTCTACCTGTGGACAAAGAGAGGTAAGATTAGAAGATAACGCGATGAAACCCTGAAATTAAATAATTCATAATATTTCAGTTCAATTAAATTAAAATAAATTCATAGGACCATAGAAATATATTTATATGCAGATAAATACTCCTAGTACCGAAATAAAATATTTAATCTATGATATTTGAATGTCAGTAAATGTGGACGATCCATAATTATCACGTAACGATAGCAACTTAATGTTAACCTTCCATCACCTCTCAGAGACACCACTGACGAATTTTTATTTATTATGTTTTAAGGGTGAGGTGTAGGGGGTCGAGCGCTTCAGTAGCTTTCCATTTTTACATGTTCCTTCATTGCTCAATATGTCGTTGAAAATTTATTTGGTAGACGTCTGTGAGACACGGCGCCAGTGGTGGTGTTATGAATATCAAAATTGGAATGCTACATATAATAAAGTTTTAGTTTTATTGTAGGTAAATTACAAGGTATATTTTCATAAAAACTTTTTGCTTTACTAGAGTATAGTCTCCCAAAAGCTTTTAAAGTAAAATTCGATACAATTACTTTACAAAATAGCTATATCGTTATTATTACTCGAAGAAGTAGGTATGCCAAAGAAAGTTGTTGAAACTAGAACCGCTGAAGTTAATGTACCACCAGCTGGAACTAGAAACGATGCAGTTTCTGAAACAATTGCAGAAAAATTGATTGCTTACTGCATGCCCTTTTTTGTAATGAGTGCCAGTAACTTCATAAGCATTGATTAAAAAACGTGCATGTTCATTTATTTACGAAGTACTTATAGGTTATATGTTTGCGTTGTTGTCGTAAAATAAAAAAAATGTACTGTCAAGTCCCAATTTAACATTTACGTATTTATATATTCATTTGTTTTGCTCCTGTACGTATGATACAAAGTTTTCCATAAGGCGATAAAATCTTTTCAGATAGTAGTTTCTTGTGTGCAATGACGTAAACAATTGTAAAAATTCGCATAAACGTAAATATAGGAGGTGAAACTTATGGAAAACGATAAGTGTCTCCCAGACACGTCGACAGTGGTTGTGTTTCTCGAGAGGGCATCAGTAGCGGAAGGGTAATTTCAAATACGTGATTAACACCCATATAAACAGAGAGCTCAACGTACGTAGGAAATACCTTAATAATACATTAATATATCAGTAGGTACGTCTGGCATAAACAAGAATAGTTCAATATCGTAAGTGCTCCAATGTCAATGCAGTTTGAATTAAAGCAAACTACGTATATAAACGAAAGCAAGTTTGTGGCGTATCAGTAGATTTCAGCGTCTTACGATAGTGAAGCCCAAAGAGCTAACTTTCGAACTAGAAACTTCCTTCTAACAGTATTATTCTGAAATCCAAATATAGAAGGCTCAATTCATCAGCCCCATATATAAATCCAAATACGAAAATGCGAAAATACAAAAATATTCCATACGAAAAACACTACAAGTCCATATAGGCGAAAACACTAAAATTCCACCGTTACGGACACATTAAAATCCAAATTAAAGGCCTTATAACAGTAAAACGCAATTAAATTCCAGGCGGGTAGTGCTCTTACAACACTTCCTTCCATTATGAATTAGCTCAATGCTCCAATCTTCAGAACCGATTCTGAGTTATCCAAAACCGTTTAGAATAATATTAAAAAGGTGTAGAGTTAAAGTTAGGGTAGCGGGTAGATCCTCCACTGCGATCCTGGCGAAGGAGAGATCTACTTCAGGGATAGCAACCCTGCCCACGTGAGCTCATGGTCCTATCCCACCTCCTAGTACAGGGGTAACCATGTCCTAACCATAATCCTATCCAATCCTTGATTTTATCCTTTCTACATCCTATCCAACTCGCCAAGACGCCCGGCAAGCGCGGCGTTTTATCATATGCCAAAAACTCTCTAATGATATGTCGAATTCTGGAAAGTTTAGACCCCAGGTGAGTGGAGTAAAAAACTCACAGTCTCACCCTGACACGTCAGGCTGCCCCGCGGATTCTGGGGGGGGCAAGAGTTCGAATTCAAATTCAAATATGCATGCTAACCGGATACCAGCAAAACACACAAAATTATGGATTGCTACTTATAACGCTCGTACGCTAAGAACTGATGATAAAATGGTAGAATTGGAGGAAGAATTAAAGAAAATAAATTGGGACATCTTAGGCCTATGTGAAATTAGAAGAGCTGGAGAAAATTGGATTACTCTACAATCAGGAAATACATTCATACACAAAGGTGGAACTGACGGAACCACAGGAGGAATCGGATTTATTATCAATAAGAAACTAACCCCATATATTAAAACTTTCAAAGCGGTTTCAAACACAGTCGCCTACGTAGTTTTAAAATTATCTGCAAGCATGAAAATTAAAATTATTCAAGTCCATGCACCTACTTCACAACATTCGGATGAGGAAGTAGAAGAGTTTTATGAACACATAAAAATCGCTATAAAAGACGACCCCACTAGGTGGAAAATTATTATGGGGGATCTTAATGCCAAACTGGGCAAAAGACAGGAAGACAATGAGGTATACATCGGAAAGTTCGGAATCGACGAAAGAAACGTACGAGGAGATACCCTGATGAATTTTATGTGTGAATATAAATTATACGCTATGAACTCATTCTTTAAAAAACGAAAGGAACGAAAATGGACTTGGATATCACCAAACGGAAAGACAAAAAACGAAATAGACTATGTGCTTACAGACAACAAAGAAATAATTCACGACGTTACTGTACTAAATGCATTTAATACTGGCAGCGACCATAGACTCGTAAGAGCACTAATTAATATAAACAAGACCTTAGAAAGGAAAAAAATGATAAAGAATGCGACGAATAAAATAAAAGCAGAAGAAATACGAGAAAGAAGAGAGCTGCACGAAGAAATAATAAACAAAAACTTGGGGAAAGTTAACATCAATGAATGTATGGACACGGTGGATGAAGTAAATAGCAAAATAACAAACGTAATATGCGCTTCTATAAGAGAATTAAAAAAGATAATACCACATAAAAAGAAAAAGATTATCAGCGAAAACACAAAAGTGCTGATGAACACGAGAAGACAACTGGCTAAAGAAAATAAAAGAGCAACAGAAGAATACTCAAAAATCAATAAAGAAATTAGACGATCTATAAGACAAGACAGAATAAAAACACAAGAACAATTAGTGAAGGAAGTGATCGAACAAAATAAAGGAATGCAATGTCTGAGACAACAAATGGGAAGGAAACAGACCTACGCCCTTCGCAACAAAGATGGAACTATCATTCACGATAGAGATGAAATTTTAAAAATTGTGGAAGCATTTTATACTGAACTATACGAGTCAAAGATCTCAGACTACGTAGAAAACGATTTGCCAGCTCAAAAAGTTCAAAATGTTGGATCAGAGGAACAACACGAAATAACCGTTGAAGAAATAAGAAAAGCATTAAGAGAAATGAAATCCAACAAAGCCACGGGAGACGACGACATATCAGTGGATATGATTCGAGAAGGAGGTAAAAAGTTGCTAACAACAATTGCAAGTTTGCTAAATATGTGCCTTAAAACCTGCGAAATACCTAAATCGTGGAAGAATGCCAACGTGATAATGTTATATAAGAAGGGAGATAATACAAAACTGGAAAACTATAGACCTATCAGCCTATTATCACATATCTATAAATTATTGACAAAAATACTAACTAATAGGCTGACAAACAAGTTAGACGATTATCAACCAAGAGAACAAGCAGGCTTCAGGAAAAATTATAGCACTAGAGATCATCTACTCACACTGAAGATTATTATCGAAAAATCTAATGAATATGGTTTTCCCTTATATTTAGCATTTATTGATTACGAAAAGGCATTCGATAGCATCGAACAATGGGCTATATATAAAGCACTGACCAATAGTAGAATAGACTACAGATACCAACAACTCATTAAGCAAATGAACGAAGGGGCTACAGCAACGTACATTCTACACGATCAGACGAAACCTATCCCTCTTAAACGAGGAGTAAGACAGGGAGATACATTGTCACCGAAACTCTTTACATTGGCCCTTGAGGATGTTTTTAAGAAAATAAATTGGAAAGGGAAAGGTCTAAACATAAATGGAGAGCAATTAACAAACTTACGATACGCTGACGACATTGTTCTCCTAGCACAAAATATAGACGACCTTCAAGAAATGATCACAGACCTCCATGAAGCATCCGGTAATGTGGGACTAAAACTGAATTTAAATAAAACTAAGGTGATGTACGACGAACCAGCAACACCAATAAGAATAGGAGACACAGAAATAGAAATAGTAAAAAATTTTGTTTATCTTGGGCAGAGGTTTGAGCTAGATAGAACCAGTCAAAAAAATGAAATAAAACGGCGAATCAGATTAGCATGGGTGGTTTTCGGAAAATTGTCCTTCATTCTCCGAAAAAGAAATATAGCTCAACATCTTAAAACGCGATTATTTGAACAATGCATTCTACCAGTATTAACATATGGCGCGGAAAACTGGACAACCACTAAATATAACATCGAAACAATAAGAATTGCTCAAAGAAGTATGGAAAGAGCCATGGTGAACCTGACAAGACGAGACAAAATTAGAAACGAAACACTCAGAGCAATCACCAAAGTAACGGATGTTGGTGTTAAAGTCGCACGCCTCAAATGGAGTTATGCTGGCCATGTAGCAAGGAGCGACACATTTCGGTGGAACCGTAAAATTTTAGACTGGAGGCCCTATGAACATAAGAGAGGCAGAGGGAGGCCACCAATGCGCTGGTATGACGATTTTAAAAGAATAGCTGGGTTAGCATGGATCCGAACAGCACAAAACCGGGAACGATGGAGGGAATTAGAGAAGGCCTATGTTCAAGAATGGACCTAAAAAGAGGCTTATGAAGAAGAAGAAGAAGAGTTAAAGTGCCAACATATGCTTTTACGGCCTGACTCACCGAACAACTATAGTTCCCATCTACATCCACCAATACGGTGTTTTCCCAAATCTCATCACTAATCAAGTAATCAACGATATTTGGATAAACTAAAACGGGACCAGCAAACACCAAATCTTTAAAATCTTGTTAAAGTCAGACACTGTTCTATGAACATTGCAAACTGGTTTGTTTTTAGCTCGTCCTTGTTCACTTAGCAGCCGAAACAAATACCGATCGATCGGACGGAAGTGAGTAAACGACCGTATCAACGCTGATGGCAATAATATAAACAACTTTGAGAATCAGGTTATAAAATACGCCAGAACCCAGAAGAAAACGTCTGAAAAGATATTCGATACGAGATATCACGTGCAGAATTGCTAAAATAAAACAAACAATGTAATCTCGAGATTGGACTGTCGAATAAATTCAAACAAGTGGTACAATAGAAACCGCCTAGTGCGAACTGCCAACCTTATTAGATAAATAAAAAATCACTGACTGTATTGACCTTCAAAACGTCTAGAGACACTTTAGCTGACAGATAAACACTGAATTGGGAAATTAAACCAACCAACATATGAGTATGTAACTTATCACAGCTATAAAACCGTAATGTCTCTTTCAGATGGGCTTAACAAAATTAGTAGACATCACATTCTCAACCTCAACGTTAATCAGTAGTAATTAAGTAAAATCACCTACTACATCCTTTTAAAGTCGCATAGCCATTAAGTAGCTTTCGAGAAAGGTTAAGGTGAGTGTAGGTAGCTAGAGCTAACGTTAGCAAATAAAGCAAAAAATAGTATCTAACGTTGAGATGACCGTTTCACCTACAAGATACAGTTTGTAATAACTTATAGGCCCGTTACTTTTTCTTTATGGATAGGCTTATATATTCGCTACATTTCTTCCAATTTACAAAATTTTAAATGTTTTTTTTCAGTCATTAAAAATAGTGTCAATTATTTTCTTTCGATCGAGAAGTTACACATTTAAAAACAAGCCTAACAATTTACTTTCTTACAAACTTAGTAACTTGGAGAGCTATTGGTTTTTTTCATATATTATGCAATTTGTTATTAATCTTTGCTTGAAATACAACTGGTTACATTTATAATTTGGAAAGCAAAATCTCAGAGCTTGTACGTTACTTCAAGAAATAAATTAATTTGTGATTTCCAAAACTGACATGTATTGCTATTGTTCGTCTTTTAAAAATAGACTTTGTAAGGTTAGCAAACTATATTGTCTTTTATCTTTTGCTTCAAACAAAATTTCATAGCAATATAAATTATTGTTCGAAAATTTCCCTGTAAATAGCTTGTTTGATGTTGAAGCTGCTTATTGGAATGCTAACATCCACACCCGCTTCAATTTAATTTGGTATTGAAGGCACAGTGTATGTTAAAACTTATCAACAAACGTACCCAGCCGGCCGTTAATGTGGGAACAGGGAGGGTTAAAAATACGCACCACAATGGGGTATTCTTTATCAAAAACGTCTGCACCAAACAAAACGCCGACGTATTTGGACGAAAATCGATACCGTGGCAGGGCACGACAAAACCGGTGTAATAATCTCTTTGTGTGGCGACTTTAATCGAGGCCTACGATAGAACAGGCCACCGCATTCAGTTTTAATGGCGTCGACCGGAGTCAGCTCGATCGACGCTCGACAGGGTGACAGCCTCAGCGCGATGTGTAACACAGTTCATCCGTGGGATTATAATAATAATGATTATGCTTACCTTATTATTGTTTAATAAGATTTTCGTGTAAACAAATAAAAATAAAGATAACACAAGCTTTGTTAGCATATGCATATATTATGTTTAATGTAATGAGAAACATAGGTCGGTAACGTAAGTCAATATTATTGAGAACAATAAAATAACATTAGAAAAATGCGCATATGTACATTTTTAACAATGGATGCATAAACAACATAAAAACTTAATCAACATATACGTAAACATTTGGAAAAAAATATAAATTAATAACAACTACAGTAGGTATAGGTTCTATATATCTAAATATGTACATTATTTTCTACAGGAACCCTTCAGTTTTTGTACTTTTCTGTTTTCGCTTTTAATTTTTTCATTTTCTCTAATCATGTTATTTTTTAATTTAGAATAATTATTTAGCAATATATTAGCAAAATAGTTGAGACATATTTGAACTAATTTAGTTTCGCTTAAACCACAGGACTCACAATTATCAACATTATTATGTTCAAGTTGAAGTTCATCAAGAGTCAACTTTACGAGTACTGATTTCTGACATTTGACATTCAAAAAATCAATATCGAATCTTTCGGAAATTAAAACTTGAAAAATTGAGTAAGCTTTCAAAACAATATTAACTAGGTACTCTGAAGGGTATTTTAATCCACCCCGATCTATAAATTCAAGGTATCGATATGTATCATGGGAATCTATTTCAACTAAAACCTTTCTGTTACAAGATAATTTACGTTGACAATGTATGCACTGAATTTTGGTATGTGATGTTTTTTGGACAATATATCCTCCAATATAGATTAATACTTTGATGTCATTATCCGAATAATTTATTAAACTTGTATCAATATCCTGAAAATGTGTAGCATCTTCGTCATCTCGATCAATAGGTAATTCTGCCTCACACAACGATAAGAAATCTTTAATTTGGAATTCTCCATGTTTCGAGAACTGCAATTTAAGTAAATCTAATATTTTGAGTTTTCTCTCCGATTCTAATATCTGACTAACAGTAATATTGTAATTTGAACCAGACATTCCACGATATCGTCCAAATCTCCCCTCTAAATCGTCTGACTGAAATTTACCTAATAACACTTATTCAAAGTTTAAAACATTTAAGAGATAGTGGCACAAATCTATCATGGCTTTTGTAGTATGCGTTAAAGCAAAATGGGTTTCTTTCGTCAGCTTACCGATACAGGTTGGAGAACAATCTATCTCATTCCAAGCGTCAACCCATTTTACAAAGGATTTAAGGAAGTTAACGTTCTCGTCATCCATTGTGTAAATAGCACTTCCATAATTATCCCTTTTCCTGTCCGCTGTGAACGTTCACTTGCAGTTTACGATTTTCCAAAAACTACTAACTATTTGCAAAAATATTACTGTTCCATATGACAGCTCACCAGAGTGAATTTCTAAAGCAGATATGATTTTTTCCTCAAATAATTTTAAACATAGATTTACGTTGTGTCGTTCTAAAGAAGACGGTAATAATGACTTTGAAGACAAACTTGGAGCCATTTTGACAAGTTTCTGTTGTTCTGATATATATAATTGTTTCAGGTCTCTTACACAAGCATTGTGTACCGACTGATCAGCTTCACTATAAGGAAACTTCGGTATTCGGAATGTTTGAAAAATACAGTATCAAACAATATAAAAATGGTTTTATTGGAATCATAAGGATTTTTCAAATTTGGAACTAAAGTACCACCACACATATTTTCAAAACATTTACGGTTCACTCGATTGTTATCGGATATTATAGTTAAAATGTGATATCCAGTCTCTGTTAAAACTTTTACCACATTCAAAAGAAGTTTCAGGAGATAATCTGATGTAAGATTCTTCACAGGATATAATGCTACAACATCTTTATTTTGGGAAAAATATGACAATATCATGAAAGCTTGAATAGTAGAAGCAGCTAAATCAGAAATCTCATTAGAACAGACTCCTTCAATTTTGCCGCCTTTGTATGTAATATCCGACTTGACGTAAACCTCATCCAACATCAGTGTAACATATTTTTCCCTCGAATCAAGATATTTTAATTTTTCGCTTAAATACTTTCTGTGGCAATTTGTAATGCCTGTATTTTCTGATCCCGATTTTAATGAGAGTTTTTGAATGTGTTTTGGACGAGGTAAAGTTAATGAAGAATTACTTCTTAGCATCTTGTATCCTCCTGGAAAACTGAAAAATAATGCACTTGCCCAAATAAACATTTCTGGTGAGTATCTGGGGATTTTCGAAAATGCTAGAATAATCTGTTCAGAGAGAAAGTTCAGTTTCAGCCTAATATCAGTACTATTAATTAATATACTAAATCCCTTTTCAATATTACATTTCACAGCTTCTATATTGGCAGTGTCGGAAGCATTATTTTCTGAAACCGTACATATGTAGTCATACAATTTTAGAAATTGGGACCAATTTTTCAGAAAACATGTATTATCTAGTATTCCCCGTATAGATCGATCACAGCTGGTTACATCACAATTTCTAACAACCACTTTTACAATTAAGTCTGAGTTAATAACTAAGGAACACATAATCTTTGGCATGTCATTAATCGTACTTATACTACAAAAAGACACCTTAGTAGCATTTTCTAAACATACAAAATCAGAGTACTTCTTTAATTTATATTTAAAATTTACCCTAAATTCGTCGAAAGTTGGCACTGCATCGGCTATTTCCAGTTCTCTTTGTTTCTTTAATTCTCTTTCACGGCCTTCATTTGACCTTTCCTCTGGCGTCTTTCTCTTTGGTGCTATAAGTTTAGATAAATACTTCGGCTTATTATTGAAAATAGTGGGAACGGCATCTTCAGAAAGTTTTGGAGACTTCTTAGCCAATGTTAACGTCGACCCATCGTCTCTTTTGATACTGTCTTCAGTTATTATAAATCTTTTGTCAAAATGATCTATGCAGATCACAGAATTATTTGTAGGCGAAAAGGTTTCTCGGTGTATATTTCTGACCCACGTGTCAGACAATTCTTTATTCGGCGGAAATCTAAATAATGAGACGTAAGTATCTTTACTGTAGTTGCCTTTGCAGCCGGGCACACAACATCGTCGGGGCATTTTGTGTTATTATCATATTATCTGAAGAACATGAATGGGGTTAATAATAATTAGCAAAAGGAATTTGCTTAAATACTTACTTGTGCAGCCTACTTAAACTGCAAGAACTGTAACTAACACCGCCTTCACTAATCACTAAACACATGCATGCACAGCGGGGTTGTTCGAGCAATGACTATGGCTGGACTCGAATGACTCCGCTCGTGACGTCACAACAGTAGCGGAGCAGAATGCGGTGGCCTGTTCTATCGTAGGCCTCGCTTTAATCCACGCGGTTTATCTCGTGCAAGTCGAAATGCAGCGGAAGAAAAATTAGCTTAGTGGGAAATAGAAATCGCGTCGGTACGTTATTAAAAGGCACACTTACACAAAGCGGCGATTTCCTGAATGGTTTACGCTTTTTAAGCAGTAAACTATCTAGAGATAAAACATGGGGTATCGATTTGCTTTTATTTTGTAAGAGAGCTAATATTGAGGATATGAGGCGCTATTAAGCAAATACTTTGGTTTTGTTTGTTCCTGCCTTAGTCATTCATCATAATAAAAGTTTAAATATACTTGCAGCAAACTACGAGGGTGGATCCATATATTCGTAGCCCAACTAACAAGCAGTTGCTGCACAGAGTCTCTAGTAATGCATCAACCTAACCTTTCTAGAAGCAATTGATAAATGACAAGTTTATCTGACATTTGTAAGCAAAGTTGTAACAGCTGAGAGACAGCGTGATTAAATATTTACAAAGTTTAAGATCCTAGACTACTTCTATGGATATGTATAATACTTTAGAAAACTCTGCACATGGATAAAACATTATGTGGTTAAACTTATTGTGCAAATATCTAACCACTGTACGATCAAATTTACCCATTTTTGCTATTTCTTTCCACACGTGCGGCAAATTTGTTTATAAATGTCAGATAAATTTGTCATTCTCAATTGTTTCTAGCAAGGCTAGATTGATGACTACAATTTCCGAACTGTGCAACAACTGCTTGTTAGTCGAGCTACGAATATATGAATCCACCCTCATATATTGCCTTGTCTTATGCATCGACAATAATTAAATATTTAATTTAATACCTTATTCTAGTATGCACTGGATACAAGGTGTCATGTCTACACAATCTATACGTAAAAATCTGGTGTGTCACGCACACAACTTCCTTTTACAGTTCTCTTATAATTAGTAAAAAATTTGATTTTTAATTTTTAAGCATGTCAAAAATTTTCAAAAATTGTAATTTCTACAGAAACCGTACAAAATAAAGAGTTAGTTGAAGAGACAAATTTTCTCTAGAATTTTAAGGTGAATTCAAAAATGTAATAATATACCGGGTGTTTTATTTAAAATAGGAGTTAATAAAAAAAAATAGAAAAAAAAACAAAAGAAACCAACTTTAGAAGTATTCAACTGGAAAATCACCTATTTCACATCAATACACATTAAAAATGTAAAGTTTAAAAAAATCGTTAGAGCCGTTTTTGAAAAAATCGAAAAAAACTGAAAAATTACTAGAGTAAACACCTACTTCCGGTTATGCGATTTTCTTCAAAAGCTTGCTGTCTCATCTACATAGTACACAAAACTTATATATGAAGTTTCAACGCCATACCTCTTTTCGTTTTTGAGATATTCTGTTCACACACAGACACATACACAGACCAATGAAAAAAATATGTTTTTTGGGATCAGGGGACTCTAAAACGTGAAGATCCGTTGAAAACTCAATTTCGAATTTTTGGGGTGAATCCAATACTTCCTTTATTGTAAAAGGAAGTAAAAAGGTAGTTCTAAGTAAATTTGACATGTTCATAGGTGAATAAATAAGTATTTGAAGAAGCATTTCAAAACAAAGTAGAAGGTTTTATCAACACAGAAGCATTAAACCAACGATAGAGTATACACTACTAACAAATAAATATGAAAAGTGAAGCAAATATAACTTGCGTCATTAAGAAAAAGATGATGAACAGGATAAGTTCAACGTAATATCTTTTCGATTCTCTTATATGTGATCACTCTGACAGACCATGTGCAATAAGGTCGACCTAGTTCACATATATTTAGGAGAATTTTTTAATTATCATGAATGAATCATGAAGGTCGTCCAAAGAATGGGAAAAGTTACGAAGTAGTATATACTATGAAAATGGAATACACAAGGAATAACGACTGTTTTTTGTACGATTAACTTGATAAGAGGCTTCCACGAATGGGGCCCCCAATTAATCCACTGCGAGTTCCGGTTCAATGGGATTGCCGGGAACTGCCACTTAATAACCCTAACTTGGGTTCAGTTAGTTGTTGGAGTGAAACAAGACTTAACAAACACGAGTATATTGAGTAACAACGATTACAAACGTCACTGATGGACCGATGGTTTTTTACAAAAGCTTCAACTGTTGTGACACGCTTGGATTGGCCACGCGAAAATAGCGAATTGCGCGTAACCGTAACACAAAACAACCTGGAAACGACTTTACCAGGGAGTTAGACCGAAACGCAAACTAGCACAAAGCATAGCTGAACTTGCTTCCTCGAGGCTCTGAATCTAACTAACTCTGAATTTACAGCGAGACGAACTCGCCAATTCAAGGAGGGGCAAGCTCAAACACTATTGGCTGAGGCGATCCTGCGTAGCCAATCGGAGCATCGCACGTTATTTAGGAAAAATGCTTATTCTAAGAAACCTTAATGCTAAGCTCTCTCAATGAGGCAATTGAACGAAATCCATAAACCCATGATTCCCAAATATGCTAAGTCGGCTTAAGTTCTAGTAGAAAATGTATCCATCCGCTTTAAAGCCATTAAGGGAAGCTTACAAATTCCTTTCCAACATTAACAGAGGCAAACAAATACGGCAAGATGCAAATTTGGCTTTACCACGACCTTTGAATGAGATAAAACAGTTATGACTTGAATTACGTGATTAATTATAATCAAAAAGGTTTTGATGCACGCATCTGTGTGAATCAAACATGCCGCCCCCGAAGTGCCGACTATGGCACGACGTGATTAAATCCCAAAATTAAACTGAAATCTAACACTACAAAATAATCAAATGCATAACAAGAACTAATGACAGATGATAATCCAAGAGTCTTACAGATAACTTACAACTAGCATGAATACAAGCAAAGAAACAACTAAACCTAGCAAAATGTTCAATTAGCGAAAACTACCAACTTAGAGCAAAGTCAATGTTTATTGCCCTTGATCGCAATGATCGTCTTTGGGTAGGATGTACACTTTACGCACCGAGCGTTTCAGGAGATTCCCTCGGGAATCGCGCACTTGCACCACACGCACAACACCATCCGCTCCTGGATATGTGGCCGAAATGATTGCCAGTGGCCAACGGTAGCTTGGAGATGCCTCGTCGTGGACGAGTACCACGTCGCCCACCTGGGGGGCTAGAGACGTGCTGGAGGACTTCCACTTAGGCCGGCGCTGCAGGAGGTGGAGGTAGTCCCGGGACCAGCGATCCCAAAACTGCTGGGACAGCCGCTGGACCAGCCCATAGCGGCTGAGACGATTTTCCGGTATGCCCTGGAGTTGGGCTTCCGGAAACGAAGTCAGCTTCCGACCGATCAAGAAGTGGGCAGGAGTAAGGACTTCGGGGAATGAGGCGTCGGTAGGGAGAACACAGAGTGGACGGGAATTTAGTATCGCCTCCACTTGAGTCAGCATGGTGTAATACTCAACGAAAGTTAACTTTGCATTGCAAGATATTCGCCTTAAATAATATTTCAATGACTTTACCCCCGCTTCCCAAATGCCGCCAAAGTGCGGAGAGCGTGCCGGAATAAAATTCCACTTAATGTTATGTTTCGACAATTCTTCCCTTATGCATTGCTCACTAGAGCCTGACAGGATATTTTTTAATTCCGATAGCTGATTTCTGGCACCGGTGAAACAGGTAGCATTGTCAGAAAATATGTTGGAGGGTAAACCGCGTCTGGAGATGAATCTCCTCAATGATGCGATGAAAGCCTCCGTCGTGAGGTCTTCCACGAGTTCAAGATGAATAGCCTTCGTGGCTAAACACACAAATAGGACTACGTAAGCCTTTACTTCTTTCGCGCCTCGCCCGGATTTGTTTTTTATAAACACGGGACCAGCGTAATCTATCCCGCAATTACTGAAAGGGGGAGAGGGTGTGACACGAGCTTCGGGTAGTGATCCCATCAAGTGTTCATTCATCTTAGGCTTGGCCCGGAAGCATATCACGCAATTGTGTATTACTTTACGTATTAGGTCTTTGGCTCTCACGATCCAAAACTTATCCCGCAATGAGGCCAGTAACACCGAGTGTCCACAATGCAAGAGCCGCAAATGCTCTTGCTTCACGATTAGCAACGACAAAGGGTGACTAGCTGGTAACAAAAGGGGATGTTTCTGATCAAAGCTTAGATTGGAGTTTTCTAGACGGCCGCCCACGCGCAGTAGGCCCTGATCGTCCAGAAATGGGTTTAGAGAAAGCAGCGCACTATTTTTCGGCAATGGCGCTTTTTTAGACAAAACTGCTATTTCTCCGGAAAAGACTTCCGCCTGGGCAATTTTGATCAGGCGGCGAGTCGCGTCCTCCAATTCGTCAATGGCTGGAGGTCCCGACCAGCGCGTTTCGGTGTTTCTGTTTCTCGCGAGACGCAGGCAGTACGCGACTACGCGCTGTAATTTTGTAAAACTGGAATAGCGCCTGAAAAGTTCAAATTCTGGGACGCGATGGTGAAGAGTGGCCACTACTGGGCGCGACTCTTGGGCTGCTAGCTCACCCGAATCAATTTTAACGGGCTGGGGTTTTAAGTCCGCCTGTGACAAAAATTCTGGCCCGTGCCACCACAAGCGTGAGTTGAGTAACTCCTGGGGTAACATTCCCCTGCTAATTATATCGGACGGGTTGCAATTTGTACGCACGTGAAACCATTCTTCCCTATTGCTTAGTTCGTGAATCTCGGACACCCGGTTCGCGACGAACGTCTTCCAATTACTCGCATCCTTATTTATCCAGTGCAGAGTTATGGTGGAGTCCGACCAATAGTACACGCGGTCAAATTTAAATGCGGAGGAATCGAGTATAGTTTTAATCAAACGAGCCAACAGTAAGGCTGCGCAAAGCTCCAAACGAGGCAAGGATATTGTTTTTAATGGAGCGACCCTTGACTTAGCACAAAGCAAATTGGTGGTGACATTACCGCGCGCGTCAACGCAACGTATATACACGGCGCACCCGTAGGCTACAGAACTCGCGTCCGCAAATCCGTGGAGATCTATCGAATTTATGTCATCGCAAATTACCCGTCTCGGAATTGCCAACGAGCCCAAAGAGCGTAATGAAGAATGGAGTTCGTCGTATCTGGAGCGCATCTCCATGGGCACCGTTTCGTCCCATGACAACTTCAACTGCCAAAGCCGTTGCACGAGAAGTTTCAAAGTTAGAACGCTTGGACCAAGTAGTCCCAAGGGATCGAATATTTGAGCCATACTAGAGAGTATAGCCCGCTTGGTAACTGATTTGCAACAGCTAGGGTTTACTCTGTAACTTAGCACGTCCCGCCGAGTATCCCAAAAAATGCCGAGAGTTTTCTCCGTGGCGTCTTCCGTCAAAGAAATGGGCTCCATGCTGCCGCGATCTACACCAATGGCGCTAGCTACTTCACTGTCGTTGGATGCCCACTTTCGCAATTCAAACCCGTACCCCGACAAAGCGCTACTAATTTCGAATTGCGTTTTTATGGCTTCCGCCCTATTTTCAAAACCAGTCAGTAGGTCATCTACATAAAAATCCCGGCTAATTCTTAATGAGGCCTCTGGAAGCGATGCTTCGATTTCCTGGGCGATTTGTATCAAGCACCTAGTTGCTAGGTACGAGGCTGATTTAGTACCGTAGGTGACCGTTAATAATTTGAAGCATTTTACCGCTGAGGTTTTGTCGTCACGCCATAAAATTAATTGGTATTGCGTCTGCGAGGGGTCCACGAGAATTTGCCTATACATTTTGGCGCAATCTGCTTTCAGCACGTACTTGAATTGCCTAAAGCGACAAAGAATTGCAAACAACGACTGCTGGACCACTGGGCCCTTATGTTGAAGGTCGTTAAGCGATACTCCGGAGGAGGACGCACAACTGCCGTCAAAAACAACGCGATGTTTGGTCGTTGAACTGTCCTCCTTTATGACTGGCAAATGTGGTAAATAAAACCTAGGATGAGGAAGGCTCGCTTCGTCGTCCACCTTGCTCAAGTGACCAAGCGACTCGTATTCTTTGAGAAATGCGGAATACGCGGTTTTCAACTCGGGATTTTTTGACAATTTGTTTTCTAATGAATAGAAACGCTTTAACGCTATACCGCGCGAGTCTCCCAGCGATGGAGCATCTTTCCTGAAAGGTATGCTCACGATGAACCTACGCGGCTCCGACGACGCCCGTTTCGTAGTCGATTGAAAATGGTCTTCGCAAAATTTGTCATCAGCAGAGAGTCGGCCTGATGAACCGTAAGCCCCCTCGATTTCCCAAAATCTCTGAATGCCGTGCTCGATGCCGGCTACACTTAAATGAACTCTATTTGAAAGCATGAGCGCTCGATTTTCGATGTTCATGTTTCCGCCTAAAACCCAACCAAAAAGAGTTTTTGTTAAGAATGGCTTCTCTGGGCCCAATTTCACCTGTCCCTGACAGAGCACTTGCCAAAAGACATTCGCGCCTAATAAAAGATCAATCTTTCCCGGTGTATTACAATCTGAATCGGCTAGCACAATGTTTGGTGGGATCTTCAAATCCCTCAACGAGAAAGAAAGGGCCGGCAGAGGGTCCGTAATTTTGTCTAACACAATACAGCTCAAAATGTCCTCGTATTTCCCGTTACGGGAGCGGATTCGAACGTTTGCTCTGAATTCAGCGTTCAGAGCCCTGGCACCAACACCCGACAGTGAGGTGATATTACCTCGTTTCTCAATTTTCAAATTTTGACACAAGTCGGCGCTAACTAAGTTAAGTTGGGATCCGGGGTCCAAAAGAGCTTTTGCCCGGGAAAATGACCCGGAGGATCCTTCTACGAATACGCTAACCGTGGACAATAAAACTTGCGCTGGCGCCGCGATTGCAGGACGGCTACAAGCTGCTGAAACGGATGCGACGGGTGCCTCGCTCGGGGAGACGGCCCCGACCTCCCGTGCGTCACTGCTGGATTCTGGCGGTCCAGGACGCGGCGACGAAGTATTTTCGTGCGCGTCGCGCTTTGGACGCAAACACAGTAAAGTATGGTGCTTTTTTCTGCATACGCGGCATCTCGACGATGTGCATTTTACCACGAAATGTCCGGGCTTGAGACAATTGTTGCATAATTTCAAACGACGCGCCTCTTCGATACGAGCGTTTACCGACAATTTTGAGAATGATTCGCAAGCGCTAATCGAATGATTACTATTTTTGCAAAAATCACAAGAGTGATTACCTTGCTCTCTGGCTACATGAGCGCGTGCATGACTTTTTTGCTCGGATCCCTGATTTCCCAAACTCGAACCTATTTTCGCAGCTTCCAGCGAACCTAATAAGTGACTTTTGCTCTCTAAAAAATCTAACAACTCTCGCAAAGTAGGAAATTGTCCGGCATGTTTGCATAATTCCCAGTCAGTCTGCATTGCTGAGCTGAGCTTCGAAACTATGATATGTATTAGTATGGTGTCGACTGTGGGTTCCCCGTACGCCTTTAAAATTTCCAAAATTCTAACTACACTATCGAGCAGCCTTTGAACAGACGAATGTGAATCCTTTTTTACGTTCTCTAAACTGAATAACGCATTTATGTTTGATTTTACGATCAGTTTCTTATTTTCAAATCGCTTGACTAGAATGTCCCAAGCAATGGTATAGTTATCGTTGGTAACTTTTAACGACGAGATTGAACTAGCAGCTTCTGCCTTAAGGGAAGAAATCAAATAGTAAAATTTCTGAACGTTGGTCAAATTAACGTTGTTATGAATAAGCGACGTAAAGGAGTCATGAAATTGAACCCAATTCTCGAATTTCCCCGAAAAGGAAGGCAAATCTAAGGGTGGTAATCTTAATCCAGCGAGCTCTCCTGAAGGGCCACTTTGCGAAGAATTTTGACCTACATTCGGTTTTATACCCGAACTGATCTTATTTTTTGATAAGAATTCCTTTACTGCGCTACTAATCTCGCTAAAATGAGTCAAATTCATTGAAAAGTTCATCAACGTTTTCAGCGTCGGCCTCCATTAGGCCCTCCATTGACTTCTTATACTCATCCAACAAATTTTGGAAACAACTAAACTCTTCTGACAAGTTGCCGACCTCGTGAGCCTTCACGGGGCTGGACGAAGAAATTCTATGAAATAGAGTTTTGAAACGATCTACTTGGGCTTTTATGAATTTGCAACGAGTGGTTAAAGTGCGAGTTTCCGACATGACCGCTGATGTCGAACGAGTTTCCACCATGACTGACACAAGCAAAAAACAGCACTAAACGAAGGTGTAATGGAAAAGGACTTACTTTTGATTTGAGAACGTAGTAACTTCTTGACGAACAGAAAACCAACCCGCTGCCGATCGCTGCCGCTTGACGTGGGACCTGGACTCGGTGTAAGCTCTCGATGGTTGAATTTCCTGGTGTTGGCGAAGCTTCTTGACGCTCTCCGACGAAACGATGTTGGAGCAATTGCATCCACCAGCTACTGGAAACTTGTACACTCGCGTTTTTTAGCTTCTTCCACATCCGGCTCGAAGGACCAATGTTTTTTGTACGATTAACTTGATAAGAGGCTTCCACGAATGGGGCCCCCAATTAATCCACTGCGAGTTCCGGTTCAATGGGATTGCCGGGAACTGCCACTTAATAACCCTAACTTGGGTTCAGTTAGTTGTTGGAGTGAAACAAGACTTAACAAACACGAGTATATTGAGTAACAACGATTACAAACGTCACTGATGGACCGATGGTTTTTTACAAAAGCTTCAACTGTTGTGACACGCTTGGATTGGCCACGCGAAAATAGCGAATTGCGCGTAACCGTAACACAAAACAACCTGGAAACGACTTTACCAGGGAGTTAGACCGAAACGCAAACTAGCACAAAGCATAGCTGAACTTGCTTCCTCGAGGCTCTGAATCTAACTAACTCTGAATTTACAGCGAGACGAACTCGCCAATTCAAGGAGGGGCAAGCTCAAACACTATTGGCTGAGGCGATCCTGCGTAGCCAATCGGAGCATCGCACGTTATTTAGGAAAAATGCTTATTCTAAGAAACCTTAATGCTAAGCTCTCTCAATGAGGCAATTGAACGAAATCCATAAACCCATGATTCCCAAATATGCTAAGTCGGCTTAAGTTCTAGTAGAAAATGTATCCATCCGCTTTAAAGCCATTAAGGGAAGCTTACAAATTCCTTTCCAACATTAACAGAGGCAAACAAATACGGCAAGATGCAAATTTGGCTTTACCACGACCTTTGAATGAGATAAAACAGTTATGACTTGAATTACGTGATTAATTATAATCAAAAAGGTTTTGATGCACGCATCTGTGTGAATCAAACACGACAAATATAAATCGTTCCAGCAAGTTTTCAAGGGAAAATACAAGGATGCAGAAGACTAGAAAGAAAATTCGATTAATGGCTAAACGCCTATCGACAATGAGACAATAATACTTGGTGCAAAATCTTCTTTTTTGAGTAGTTCAATAGAAATGTACAAGATTTAAATTAATCCATTTTTAACAGGTAAATTAACAGGAAGCTCTGTCACGGTACTTGCACTTTTAAAAAGGTTAATTTATGTGCTTATGTTCGATTATCTTATAACTATTATACGTTTTATTGTATTCCTGTTGTAAATAATACTAGTTATTGACAACACATTTTCTTCTTTTTAAAACATCGTAGCTTCGTCGTTCGTTGATGATCAATTTGAATCTTGGTGGCTGCTCTTTTACAGCAAAGTGGTCTTCGCCTCTAGTCTTCTTCCGAATGAGATTTTTAAAAAGTTTATATATTTTTCGGCACATTGTAACCGCATATTTCAGATTCCGCTTCTTGATTACCAACATCACACGACCTCTTGGTAGCAGTGGCGGTGATATGCATAAGCGGAAATAAGCGTTGTCGCCCGGGCCCTTAGAGGGCCCTTTGGGGGGCCCGGTAAGTTCTGTATTTCCTTATTGAATATTTCGATATCTTCTACTTCATTTGGGTGTAGATTCATAGCACTGCAACCTCAGTCCCCACTCTCAGTTATCAGCCATCACGTCATCAGTGATCAGCCTTGATTTGAGACCTTTGAAAAACTAACAAACATTTTTGAATTTTTAGAACCGAAAAACGTTTTAAGAATGCAAGAAGCTGAACAAGTCCGATGTGATTTGCTACAGAAAAATTATTCTGATGTCCTCAATAATAAAAGTTTGTGCACGCTATCTCCTTACCAAAAGAGTGTTCCAGATTTGACAAGTGTATTCCTACAGAAATATACCTAGTGTCCTCAAAATCAATTTTAGCGAAATTATTACTGCATTGGTGTAATTCTTGACTTTACCTGTAACATTAGCCACAATAGAAAGATCATTTAGCAAGTTGAAAAAATAAAACATTTAAGAAATTCTACCAGCCAAGATAGGCTGCATGACCCTTCGGTTTTGTCAATTGGGTAAAAAGCATCGTCTATGATGGACATAAAAATCTTGTGGGACAATTTGCTGTCAATAAGGCCAGAAGGATACATTTTAATTTCTGATCAATTTATTTTTACGGCGTATTACAGGTATTAATGATACCAATAAATACTAACTATTTGTTACCTATTTTGACGTGGGTTCTTAGGATTTTACCTGAATATTATTCTATTTTACTAGTGTTACCTAGGGAGATATTTATCCATCAGTTTTTTTGTATTTGTGCCTATACCAACTTGAAGATTTTATTTAGTTTTATATTTTTAATTGATATTTTGTTTGATATGTTAATTATAATAGCTGTTTACGCAACAAGTGCTAAAAGTTGAGTTAGCACGAGTTGCATGCAATATTTTTTCTACGACCTTAAATTTACTGTTATTAATCCATAAATGTCGATTTAACAAAGGTTTGCATCGATGACAGTTATAATTTATGTCATAATAAAAAGAGGGCCTTGGCGCGTAGGTGAAAGTTTCTGGAGCCAGTACTGTCAAAGTCAGTTATGAAAGATAATTATTAATACTACACATCTGACTGTATTTATTACATAACACTTTAATTATTTAAAAAACACTTTATCTCTAACGCAAGAAGTAACTACAATAACTTTACAACTTCACTTCCAGTTCGAAATTGTAGTTTTTTAACCTCACTTCAGTTTATAATACATGTGCTAAAAGTAAACAGCTAATTTCTTTAAACACGCTAAATTATAAAACGTCACTTTTAGTGAAAAAAGATAGCGCTAAAAGGCCTACTTTTAGTGTTGGTCGTAGAAAAAATGAGTTAAATGTTAGGCATTTACTACTCTATTTCTGTTGGTTATAACAGGATGTTATTTCATTTTTTGTTAAACGTTTACTTTATATACTATAATTATAAATATACTTTTCATTAAGAATATAAATCTTTTTACAGGGGGGGGGGGCATCTTTATATTTGCTTAGGGGCCCAAGGTGCTGTTGGACCGCCACTGCTTGGAAGCTTGTCGATATGCTTTACCTTATCAATCAAATATGTTCGGAGAATTCCCTGATATTATCCAATAATTTGTTGCAATAAGCACTAAGATTTTGTACCTTCATTGCAGAGAAAAAAGGAAAGAACAGCTGGAGATTACCAATTTAATTATCCCTGTTGTTGCGGAAATTATTTGGAAGACCACCAGTGGAAATTAATGGAGGTTGGATTAATTCACGAGCGCTTGTCATTAGGGAAAACATTTAAGACAGCCTAACTGCTAAAAATAAAATATAAGGATAGATTTCATTCTACATGTTATTTAAGAATAAGGAGAGAACTGGATGCAGCATGTTCATAGAATGCAGGACGATAAGTTACCAATATAATCCTCACGACAGAAGAGATGTAGGCCGTCCAATACTAAATAGATACGAGTAATAGTTGAGAAAGCAGAAGAACTAGTGTAGCCATTCTTAATCTATACAGAATTCATCGGATCAAACGTTTCTTTTTCTAAGTTTCTAAACTATTTTTTAAGATTTTATAATTTTTAGGTAAAATTATATCTCTTAAAACGGCGTTAATACTTCTTAATTGATTCAACAGAAGATTCACATAAATAATTTAAAATTCTGTTAAACAATTTTGTACGAATTCTATGATTAATATTTATATTGTAATGGTATGATGCTTACAGCAATTCTGGTTGCATAACTAACGCACGAGGGATATTGCAAGATTCATAGGCCCGGAATTAGGTATTGTATTTATTGCACGAGTAAGAGTCACTAGTAAACATAAACACACATAAAACATAATTAGCAATAACTGTAATTAATTAACAGAGGTTAGTAATTGAATATAACAATATCGACAGGGTTGCGTTCTGCTTATATTCAGATCTTGTGCTCAAGAAGGCAAATGTAGCTAATTTTATGATGACTGACAGATTAACGGTGTAACGTGAGGAAACGATAAAAAAAGTCGCTTTACTACAAAGATGTGTCGAGGCTTTACAGCGATTTAATGCAGCGCTTTAATTCATATCGAAATGTCAACAATCGATCACGCAGCTAAAGGGTTATAAAGCATTGCAATAAGGCACAGTTTAATGCAAAGAGCATATAAGAAGCAATCTGAAAATTAATGACGACTACAAGAATGTGCTAGTGGTGTGAATCAGTGTTTGTTAGCTAAATGTGAAAAAGTGCGACCAATTGTAAGGCTATAGTTTCCCGCATGACATTTACAACAACAATTATAAAAATCTGGTGTGATACACTCACACAACTTCCTTTTACAGTGATCTTATAATTAGTTAAATATTTAATTTTTAATTTTTAAGCATTTGTCAAAAATTTTCAAAAATTACGAATTCTACAAAAACGGTACAAAATAGAGCGTTAGTTGAAGAGACAAATTTTCTCTAAAATCTTAAGCAGAATTCAAAAATGTAATAATATACCGGGTGTTCTATTTAAAATAGGAGTTAATAAAAAAAATAGAAAAAAAAACAAAAGAAACCCACTTTAGAAGTATTCAACTGGAAAATCACCTATCTCACGTTAATGCACATTAAAAATGTAATAAAAATGTAAAGTTTGAAAAAAATCGTTAGAGCCGTTTTTGAAAAAATCGAAAAAAACTAAAAAATCACAAGAGTAA
Organism: Agriotes lineatus; assembly: GCA_940337035.1. Lineage (NCBI taxonomy): Eukaryota > Metazoa > Arthropoda > Insecta > Coleoptera > Elateridae > Agriotes > Agriotes lineatus. Next base: position 134,657,455 of record OW679197.1, on the reverse strand, counting down.
ACACCTACTTCCGGTTATGCGATTTTTTTAAAAAGCTTGCCGTCTCATCTACATAGTACAAAAAACTTATATATGAAGTTTCAACGCCATACCTCTTTTCGTTTTTGAGATATTCTGTTCACAGACAGACACACAGACACACAGACAGACAGACAGACAGACCAATGAAAAAAAATATGTTTTTTGGGATCAGGGGACTCTAAAACGTGAAGATCTGTTGAAAACTCAATTTCGAATTTTTGGGGTGAATCCAATACTTCCTTTACGGTAAAAGGAAGTAAAAAGATAAGAGAATGTACACTTTCAGATAAACAAATGTCAATCATGTTGCTATTATGACCTAGAGTGTTGTTTGTGGGGGAAGCCAAGCTGTCAGCTTGTGTGTTGTTTGGCTCCCCGGTTTTGATAAATTTTCCCAATAGAAGTAAATAATGTGTGCCCAGTTGTTGCGTTTTATTTATTGCCTTTGTACGGAGGCCAGCTGTGGTTAAATTAGTAGTATACCGGAGTGCAGTTCCAGTTTAAATTGAACCTGGAGTTTCGCCTTGATGTGATCGTCTTCGAACCTTAGATTCAACACGTTTTGGAGCTGAAAGAATCAGACCTGTGCGAGGTCGTCTTTCGAACCAGATTCAACAAGACTGGGAGCTACGAGAAACGGACAGCAAGCTACAGGACCTGGGGGAGGTTTGGTTCGTACTCGAGAGACAGGCAGGAACAGCTGAAACCGCCCCAGGAAGAGAATAGAAGCTTGGCATCCCTTTGCAGAGAGCGGAAGAAAGATAGGCGTGCATTTGAGGAAAAACAAATGCGAGTTGGCGTCATTTTGCACTTGAAAAACAAATTCCAGGTTAGCCAAACGTATTTGATTATTAGAAATGCATTGTTATAATTTACCTGAGGTCGACTGACTGTTGGTTAATTTGTGTACAAAATACTCTGAATTTTCTGTGTTTCGAACGGCTTTGGAGGCTGTCATTTGTTATAATCGAGGATTTTCCATGCAATAGTTGAATTTATTTAAAGTGTAATAACGTAACCCTGTAGATACACGAGTTTTAAATTGCTAGCAGGCGCAAAACTTTTCATAAGTTGCAAATGAATAGAATCAACATATCTTTATTGCAGTAAAGCATAATTAAATAATTATATTATTAATTAGCCAAAAAAGAGAAGCAATATAAATTTGAAAAATAAGCTAAACTGTGCTGTGTGGGTTCAACTTTTATTTATTTACTATATTACAAAGACGGCGGATCAGCATAATATAAACATTAGATGCTTTCGATGTACGTCTCCTCTTAAGCTTTCTAGTGGTCTCTATTTTGTCCTCCTGTTGTTTTACTAGCATCGACTCTCAGGACATCTGAGGTCGACCTCTACCCCTCTTTCATTACCACGCTCCCTATTTATTTACTTATGAAGTAACTACCATAATGTGTGTGACGCAGGCGACCGTTGATGTACCCCTTATACATTAGCTTGCTTTTATGTTTTCTGAGTGTTAGTATTAGGATTAATCGTCCTATTGCTCTTCGGGCTTTAACTATTCGATCAAAATTATTTTTCGTACAGATCTAGGTTAGCACTGCATACGTTGGAATGGGAAAGTTGCATATTGCACACGCTAAACATTTTAGCTCCCATATGTAGGGGTATGTCTTAATTTTTTAGTGTGAAATTTAATACTGAATGTTATTCCTATTTTTCTGCTCAACGCCATGCTGTGATTTCCTTTTGTTAATGTTATTTCTTGTTCTAAATATCCATACCTGTCAAAATTTTCTATTAATTAATTTCTCATCACTATATCTCTCACGATGTTCGTTTTATTGCGGTTCATCTTTAATCTACTCTACTGCAACTTATCATCTAATTTATGTAACATTTCTTGTAAATTTTAGTAGTTGTCCGTCAATAGCAGTATGTCACCTATAAATAGCAAACTGTTTAATCTTTCACTGTTCTTTCGCACTGTTTTCATTTCCAAGTTATTTCTTTAAAAATTTCGTCCAGTTAATATTAATGTGAACAGTTTTAAGGATATGATGTCGCTTTGTTTAACGTCCTTCTTGATTGAGATATGGTTTGTCTTATTAGTAGTTTGCAATGTCGATGATATACATTCTTTAGTAAATATTATAAATTAACCAACTGTACCTGTAATCAACTCTACAGTTTCGTAGTAATCGCCGTCAAAGCCTTCTCATAAGACGCACAACCTAGATAATTGTAGTTTATATTAAAATCTTTTTCGGATAAGATTTTCAGCGTATGAAGACGATTGCAGGTACTGAACATAGACTTAAAACATACCTGCTCTTTCGGCTGGCCATCTAGTTATCTATTTTCTAGTTTCACGTTCAGCCGTTTTATTAATATTTGTGATAATGTCTTGTATATATGTGGGAGTAGTGTTAGTGGTCCATAGTTAATATTCTCAGATACTGGAGTTGCTGTTGTTTCATTACATTCTTTCACAATTCTTTGTTGTTTTAAATATTAAACACATATCTGCTATTCTACCATCTTTACCAGTGGCTTTGGCGATTTTTGATTTCCTTACTGCGGAGACTTTCTATTCCTCATCTAATTCTGATACACCTACCGAATTAATGTTAACTTTTTTACGGTTATTTATGGCTTGTTGATTGGGAGTGTAGTTTGTTATGACAATTCAAGGAGCCAGTATGAAGGTAGCGAGAAAGGAGAAAGTCGACGAAAGTAATTATGGTACAAATACCAACCAGATAATATAAAACTGAAAATAAACCATTAACTCAGGACGATTAACTCCTGTTCAAGACTCGTAAATAAACAACTTAATTCCAAGAATGGTGAGAGGCGACGTCAGGTGAAGGAGAAAAGATATTATTGAAAAGGCAATCAAAGAAAACAAAGATATGAAATGTCTAGGAAGAACAACAGGGAACAGGTTCATAGTTGCACTGAAGAATAAAGAAAACATTGAAAGTAAGGATAAAGATATAATAGTAAAGATTACAGAATACAGATTACAGATTAATTTATCCTTCTTATAAATAAGCAAATTATGAAAAACAAAATATGACAGAAATCCTTATTTTTTCTAGTGTTTGAAATATTATATATTAATATCTCATCACTTAACGATCATTGATGAACACTTTTCGGATTGCAAATAAACTTCTTAGTCTTTTTAATACCCTATTTGAAACAAGTCTTTTGCTAGCCCATCTGCCGGTACGTTAAATTCAAATGAGATATTTTATAAGCTTTATGTTTATACATTATTTGCCCTGTTGTTTACCTAGCTAGCTTAATTTTCAAAATATGAAGCTGGTCTGCAACTAGGTTCCGAAAACAACTTCGAACCATATGCACAAGAATAGCAAATTTGTTTACATAAATGAACATAGATATGCATACATAGGCACATATATAACCATAAATAATATTAGTATCAAACCCTAAAGTAAATGGTAGTTCCTAAACATATTAGTCTGCAATAAAAATAAATCATTAATGCACAATGTGTTCGTCGGAATTATTGTTTCTGATTAGTGAATTCTTTGAAATTTTCTGAAACATGTGTCCTAATGCTTTGAAGTAATGGCAATTTCAGATAAACTGCTTTCCATAAAACGAAAATAATGCTGTAGTAATAGGCGAGTTGCTGGGTAATCCAATTCGGAAATAATTCATGGTAATGGTTTTATCTCTTAAGTTATGGCCTAATATTACTATCCTAAGTTTTCCTCCTCCGCGGAGGTCAGCGTCGGCTCCTAGGAGCAAAAACGTGACCTAAAATTGGGCGTTTTTCAGTTTTTCATAGATAACTCTGAGAAAACCAAATAAATAAAAAAGTGGTTCATATAAAAGTTGTAGAGCTTTAAATTCTGCGTAAAATGGGTACCAATATGATATATTTTTATTCAGCAATACCTATACGGCCTTTTGTCAAAGTTGCACCATTCTGTCAACTTACCAAAAAAATTTTGTTTGAGTAGCAATGGATTCGTTTACTGATTCCATAGTTAAAAATTATGCGAAGGATATATTTGTTGATTAATGTTATGGTTTTTCAGGTAAAAAATTGTTTTTTTAGTTTTGGCTGAAAAACCATTACATTAATCAACAAAGAAAGTTCGAGAACAGGAGCCAGACCATGGGATTTATGGCGTTACCTAACCAGATCTGTACCAGCAGGTACACCCGGAAGCAGTGTTGGCGGGCTGCTTCCAGCGTTGGAGGTAGGGAAGCCAGATTGAACTTCTTTTTCACTAAAGATTTTGCAAATAGGTGGAAACGTATCATTCAAGGTATCACCAGTCTTACCTCCACAGAGTGCTACTAGAACTTTTGTCCGGCATCAACAATAATTTACAGGTTGGCGTCTTTGCTCATAAAAACATCACTCACTTTCGAGAGATGTTCACCTGGCAAACCTCTTCTTTCCTTGTCTGTAAAGTGATGAAATGGTATCACAACCATTAAAGGCGTGAAGGAATAGTAGAGCGTTTTTCACTTTTTCTAAATGTCGGAAACTGTTAACTGAGAATATGATAATTGGTACCTTCCCTTTTCCGGGTTTCACGTAGAAAATCTTGGTTGGTGGCGAAGCTAATGCTGTGAGCATGATAAGGAGATCTATCTTTGGCTACAAGAATAGTACATGCATGCTCTTGTGTAGCTTCTATAGCCGTCGTGAAGATAAAGTCGTCTGCATCCTCCTTGGCTTGCTATACCAAAAAACCCTCGCTTTCAAGCTTCTCGGTTAGCATGGCTATAAGCCTTACTTTGTTCCGATCGTTGGAGAGGAACTACTCCTGAGTCATTGTCGCAGTCATCCACTTGTTGCACAGGAAATCTGATACTATGTGTCTCTTAACACGCCATAGGCGTTTTGCTGACTTGGTGCTTTTCGCAGGTAAATCTTCTGGGTACCCGTCAAAAACAACAATAGCGGCGTCTTTGCTATAATGGTTCTTTATGTATTCAACGTAGTTGTTGATAACTGCTTCAAACATTTCACCATTCTTCCAAATCACACGATTCAGGAGGAATCCTCCATCAATAATATAGGCTGCACCAAGAAGGTTGACACTGTCAGTTATTGGAACGAACAAATCATAAAACACTGACTTAGGAGACTTCCTCATACCAGTTTCATCAAAAAGCGACAGTTTTTCCTGAATCATGGGATTCAAACCAGTTCACAAACTTTAATATATTTGTATTGTCACGCAGTACTCTAGAATCCCTGGCATCGACATGTTGTTCAGAGGTGGTGGTGGATGATCTTCCACTTGTGAAATTTTATTAACAATGGGCATGGTGAGAATCCATTTACATAGAGTACTGTCAGAGATACCGCGACCATGACTAAGCCCTCCACTACTTGTAAAAAAATGTTTGCTTTCTTTTAACAGCATTTCAAATCACATATATTTAATTTTAATAGAATGGAATGTTAGAGAGGAAGAAAAGCTTCATTTGACCACAAAGGACTTTACATTTTAGGGCATTAGAAAAATTATCACAACATTTTTGAATTTACTATTTTTACTGATCAACCTATTTGATTCTCATTGTAGCAATATTTCTTGTGTCAGAAATCATTGTTACTCCATTTCTGCTTCATCTTTTTTTTTTACTTTTTTTCGTAAGTTGATAAAATAGTGCTACTTTCACAAAAGCCCGTACAGGTATAGCTGGAACAAAATATACTATATTGGTACTCATTATATGCAGAATTTAACGCTCTACAACGTTTATCTAAACCACTTATGATTTACTACGTTTTCTCTGACTTATTTTCGAAAAATCGAAAAACGCCCAATTTTAGGTCACATTTTTGCTTCTAGGAACCGACGCTGACCTCCGCGTATAGGGAAAACTTAAGATAGTAATAATGGGAGATAACTTAAGCGATTAAAGAGGTAAAACCTTTATCATGAATTATTTCCGAATTCTGTTACTTTTTAATCCCCAGCAACTGGCCTATAAGTTAAGGAACAATATTTTGAAATTAATTTTGCAACGGAAATCAAAGGTTCCTTGCGACACCACTGGTAATTTCAAAATAAGCGAGTGCGCAGCCGGCCTACATGTAATCTCTCATCGTGCGATCTGTAACTGCCTTAAATGCGCGAACTTTAAACTGCATTAAAATTAGTCGTCGGGATTTCATGCATAAACACCCGGCTTCATTTTCTGTAGGTATTTACATATTTAGTAAGTGCATTCCTTTACGGGGGTGTAATCTTCACACAGCTCGGAGTAAACGCTTATTGGGGCCTCGTAACTACAACGTAGCCCACTGACTAGTTTACATCATTAACCCTGAATAGCGTAATGCATGAACCTTTTCCACGAACACTATTGGAAAGCCCCTGGCTTTTAGCTCTAGCACCTGTCTGGCGGCTGACGTCACGAAACAATAAGATACCAACCTTATAGGTACTGCGCACAAACACTTTAAGGAGCATATTTCATTTACTGCACGACTTCAACCGCTTCTTATTTATTTCGCGGCAAGCAAAAATTGCCTCGAGTCGCTCACAAATGTTCACATTCAAGCTTGGCACGCCGGCGACTGACCCTGTTTCACGCGAATGTCGCACAGCCCCGTACTCGCTCACTTTCAACTATGCTACATTACAATGATAAAATTTAACTGACAGTGAAAAGACATACAAGAACAGACTTGTTATATTTGTAAATAAACAATCCAGGTAGGGGCGGCCAAATGTCCGTTTTATATTCCCTAAGCCTTGGGAATAAACACTAAGTTATTCGACATTACCAAAATATGGTAGCTAATGGCATAGACATACATAAAGAATAGGATTAAAGCCGGAGAGTCACGTGACTTTATAATGATGCTAAAAGTAATATTATAGGTGATATACTACAACAGAGAAACCTGTACAATAAAACAGGTAAATGAAAGAAATTACAAAATTTCAGTACCAGCTCCTATTCATTTCGTCGCTTGTATCCATACTTTGGATTTGTAGTTAATGTAATTTGCTTCAAATTTAGCTTGATGTCGAATATGTAGATATCATCAGAATATTTAATTGTGTGGTTCAGCTCTGCTTGCCTTCATATTGTTTTATTAATTACCCTTTCAGCAGGGTTTTTACCTTCTGACACACCATCTGCTTCAATTGAATTTATGGAACATTAAAACCAAAAAATAAAGCCGAAAGAATTAGAGAATATTGAACTGGAACATATTTATTAGAAATATTTGAAGGACTTGTATAGATCTCGAGTTCAATTTATACCATTACAACACTGCGAAGGGATGGTTTCTTTATTTTATTCTCTGTGTCGTAACTTAATTGACTAAATTTCTTATGCGGAAGTAATTAGGTACAGGGCGAAGTTATCCGGAGTTCATGTTCAGGTTTTTGCTGAATTAGATGGCATTGTCGTCCGCCTCGGTCTTAATGTGAAATCGAACAAATTAATTTCCGGATCGCGATTTCGGGTCTTCGTGAAACCACCAACTGTCACTTTGTCAACTCATGAACGATTCCATTAAACAAGGTTACGTACGTAGAAGGTTCGACTCGATAATCTCGACACGCGATCTTTTTCCAACTTTCTCGCCAGACGACACTTGATGCGTTTGCACATTAATACTATTTGAGTGCTCGTTACTTCAGGACGGAACGAATGCAAACAAATCTGTCAAGTTCTTACAAACGTTCAAATTAACTAAGCCACTGACAGCAAATCTAAAGGAAATCAACGACTATTGCTGTGTATTCAAAGGAAGCAACAGATGGCACCATTGTGTGCGTATTGATTTGTATTCTATTATTCAGCATCTAGTCGTTGCAATTATATTCAGAGCAAACACAAACGTCCGCATGAAGGGCAACGAAGCCAATGTTGTGGATTGTAATATTTTAGTAACTGTTCATAGACTTCCGAATATAACTTAGCTAGGACACAGATGTATAACCTTTCTTGATTTCTTATCTCATGGATTTTGTAGCTAAACACATCAAACGAATAAGTATCTATATTATATTTTGTCAAGCTGAATGTATTGAATTTAAACATTTACACAACATTCAGTGATACCAAGCAGAACATTCAGACAGGAGGCACGAGAAAATAAAAAGTAGTTTTTTCCTGTAAATCGCATCTCCACAGATTTAAAAATTCCTTCTAATAAGAGACCTTTACGTTAAATTTGAAGTTTCCCCGAAATCACTATTTTTTTTGTGTCCGTTTTTCCTAAACCTTTTCGTTTTTATATGTTATTTTAATGTAGCTTGAATATATTTGTCTAAATGTGTATTGTCATGGGTAGCCGATGTTACTTTGTGTCTGCAATATACACAGTAAATTACCGAAACTAACTATATGCCTGTAAATGTAATCACCGATGCGGGTGTATATTGATCAAAATTCAAATGTAATCATCTGCAATAATTGGAAAGTCACAAGTTTGGTTATTATGATTGGGTCGTCCTCCAGCATATTACTATGCAGATATTATCGGACGTAATCGGGGAAATCGAAATTCTTGAGCTACTGAAATGGTTTCGGTCTTGAGCACATAAAGCGTCTATCACCTTTTGTTCATTAATGTCTTTAACGTCTCACTTTCTTCAGAATTATTATTAACTATATAATATTTTCATACTAGGAGAAGTAATACCTACATAGCGTTCTATCATTCAAAGCGTGGATTTGCTTTATTTAAGCAAATATTGTATTCAAAAGTTAATACATCGAAAGAAGATGCATTTAGCGATTATTCGGAAAATCTAGCGCACTTTATTTATATTTTTCATAAATTTTTATTTATAACGACAGGTACGAAAAAATTTATGCAAAGCATACAACTCTGCCAAACTCGATATCCAAAGCTAGTTGTCCTGAAGGTAATTCCTTTCAAGTTAGCACGTAGCTGAGCTGTCATGAGACTTCAGGGTGAACCTACTTGCACCTAGGACTCCAAAAATTAATATTACATATTTATATTATTGCAATACTGTTAGAAGTTATTGTTATTTCTAAAAGTATCAATGTTCTCACTGATAGGTTTTGTAGGCTGGCATGTATTTCATGAAAAGATCGTACCGAGCTTTTATTAAAATCTGGTCAACATTTAGCAGCTGAGTAATGTCAAGCCCAACAACGGTTTATGAACTGAAAAAATGCTGCAATCGTAATTTATAACTTGAATTATTTCGACATGCAGCACTGTTATCTCAAAATTGATGTTAGGTCAAATGTCTTTGTAATGCTGCTTTGAGTACACATTCGTTCATGTTGATAGCATCCCCACTGCAAGGATACAGGCACATGACAGGGATAGGAACAGAGACATCATTGCTAATATAAATGCGTAGTAGAAGAAGCCTTCTGTGCGTAAATCAATTTGTGGTTAAAATAAATGCGAAGTAAAAACAGCTGTTCCCTTCGTGGGAGAGTATTTAGGTTTATTGTTGCTTAGCATTGTCTTTTGTAGGAAAGTATAGTTATTTGTTATTTATTTGCATGCAAGAAAATTGACCTTTTGTTTGAATGCATTTTTAAGCACAATATTCTCACATTAGCACCAGTAAAGGTTAACCGTTAGTTGATTTCAATAGGGGCATCTCTTAATCACGACCGGGGGTATGGAAGGTAAGAGAGATCTCATTGCTATTAATCTAGCTGGCACTAAAAAAGTGCAAAAGTAATGGGCCACCTCCAATGCCTTCTGTGCACACCCTATCTAAATTATAAAAGGACAAATTACACTTTCTACTGCTTCAATTAAACATCTGAAACCTGTTTAAGCTTAAATACTGCTTGGTATACCGCACAGTCAATACGTTATAATTTTGCAGACTAGCTTCAGTCATATGCTACATTTAATGTCCATTAGCTAAGTTAACTGACTGTTCAATAAATGGCTTGCTAATAACGCAGACGAGAAACAATAATTTGTTTGTGGCAGTAAAGACTGAACCGCAATTGTTGAGATACCACTTAATATCAAATTAGGGTGAACTCTACATAATTGTGACGGAAAATGCGGCGATGTGATCGTTTGTCCATAGTTATGAAAGTCAAATACTTGTTATCTTACATCAGATGTCGCTTTATGGCATAAATTTTATGGATGCCGCATTGGTAATGAAGCACTTTTATTATATACGTCTATGTCAAGCGCCAAAACCATTACTTGGCTAGCAAGTCAATTTTTTGAAGTGTAGCAGGCATTGTTGAGGTCAAACATATTACGCTCCTACGTACAAATGTTGCTGGATGTAAAAGGAATTTTGTAAGTTCCTACATTTTCCAAACGTGCACCCAGCTGAAGGAATTTTTACGAGCGACAAATTAATGCAGTGCTCTTAAAATTATACGACATGGACTTGAAAGTTGCTTTAATGACATTTAAATATTCCGTTTCTGTGAAAATAAGCAAACATAACTTTGTGAATATCAAATGAGGCAATGTTCGTATCCCTTCCTTTATGTTTGCACGGATTTATCCAATAGCTGGGATTACTCTGCAAACGAGAATCTGTTCAGGTTTGTTTACTCGTATAATAGGCAACCAACTTGTTTTGAAATACTAAAAATCAGTAATTGCTATATACCTACGTATTGATGTATATAAATAGATATAAAAGTGTTTTATTAAATGATTTCCGAAATATTTTAATTGTTGAACAATTATTTGTATATAACTAAACATTGGGAATTTTTCTTAAGAAAATGATAATAATTTAGTTCATAAATATTAAAGTTTGTAAAATTTTAATTTTTGAAATGTGTATATAAAAACTAATGCACCTTCACTAGATTCATGCGATCATCAACTCAAAGTAGTAGCAAAATCGTCAATACTCTATTCTAACGTGTGAACAAAGTACTTAAGGAATAGTTATCAAATTTAGAGGGCGTAGTAGCTTCCTACTTACAATGTATATATCTCTCAATGTCAGCTAATATTTACAGTAAACTGTTTTGTACATTACGAACACAATGGAATAGCATCATAACAGGAGATGATAATACCGCTATACATACCTCATCTCATTTTACCACAAATAGAAAAAGTTTTAACTGTTATATAGGCAACACACTTGTCGCTTAGTATTATTTATAATAAATTCGGGAAACCCTTAGAATAAGGTCCTGCCTATTAAGTATGATTAAAAATTTCTCGCATGCGCAGTAGATTTCGCGCATGAATGTGATCAGCGGTTTCAGAACACTCTTATAATTCTTCAATTAAAAAAACGATCGAAAGCTGTAACTAACCTAAACAAGCTAGAACGACAAACAGAACGTAATGGGTCATTCACTTTAAAAAACGATCAAAAACTGCAACTAACCTAAACAAGCTAGAACGACACAAAGTGAATCGTTTATAGTCACTGCTTCTTCACGTTTGAGTGAATTCAACGAAACCACAGCGACAGCATCAACCAATAGGGAGGTCGACTCAGTTGATTGGCAAACACGCGCATTAAGTAGGACGTTATACCAGGGTTACTCTGTGGTTACCATTAAGTTGCGGTCATTTGTATTATTATGTCTTATGTCTTTTACATTCTATGCTTACTTAATAGCGTATGTAAAATATGATGATATAAACCAGTTGTGAGAGGATTAAAAATAAACAAAATCAAAATTGACTTGGATACATTTGTAACTATTACCAAGCAGTGACCTACAGAAAAATAAGACAATATCAATATAATGTACCCATTGTAGCCTCAGCAAAAGCACATGGAGCTCAAACTCATCATAGGTTTTGGACCACTGCAGTTAGGGACTGGAAGCATATTTCGGAACGCATAATAAGTCACGAAATGTCTAGAATCCATGCTCGTGCTTGTGTTCCGTACGAACAGTGGCGCAACTATAGAGGAGCCAATTGATAAAAGATTGGAGGATAAGAAAACCTTTTGGCGCGAGGTTTTTGAGAGAATCCTAAATGCGACGCTAACCCTTGTAACAATATTACTTTGAAATTAAATTGCTAATTAAATTTCTTATTGTTGAATTGAATTACTTTTCAAAATGTGGTAATTGCAATTGATAATCGCCATTTTTGCTATAAAGTACTTGGCAATGACTTTTTTAAAGTAATTAATTACTACTTTTATTACTCTAAAGTATTTAAATAACTTGTATTGTATTCATGTATTATCGGTAACCTCATTTTACCTTGTGGTGTAGAGGCTAGTGCTTTATACGCTTGCGTCTGGCGGTACAATGCTCAACTTGTCCCGGATTCGGGTTAGAAAGTTGGAGCGCACCTTTTGTGCTTGCGAAGCAACCGTTGTATGAGGTGTGTGTCATGGTGATGTGTTGACCTTGTTACTCTATCTCTTAGGTCTGTTGTTCTGGGTAGTGCACAGTTAATTTGGTGCCCAACTGTGAATGGTCTCACTGAGCCCGTTTCCAATGGCCAAGGCTTTCAAAAAGTCCTGACACTCGCGGGATTCGAACCGAGGACTTACTTAATGCAAGCTAATATCTTTCCAACTGCGCTACCCGCTTTATTTTATATTACTTGTGGTGACTGAAGTTGCTCGTGGTTATTGAATTACTTTTTAGTAAATTAATTACTAAATTACTAATATCGATTGCGTATATAATCGCCAGAACGCAAAAAACTAAGATAAGCAAATTGCAATAGCATATTTCTAGGGCAATATAAGTATAATTTATAATTTTTTATGATACTCGGATAACAGCTAATTTTGTACAGCTACAATTGCAACGACGTGTGCACGAACAAAGAGAAAAATACTTGGTGCAAACGCGTATGTTTATAGATGGGATGTGTATGTGTTGTGTCTTGTGCAGTGTAAGCTGTGTAAGGTATAACACTCTATATTGCTAATAAATATTGTGCAAGCAGTGAAAAATATGTCTGTGTCTACAGATTATAGAATACAGTATGATAAAAAAATAATTTATTTTTATTCAAAATAATCCACAACTCGTTGCATTAGACGATGTTGGTACATAATTATTTATTAATTTCAATTTGCTCGTTTTAAACGATGTACTAGGTATCTTAATGCTTTTCATTCATTCATTATCATTTGCCTCTTTTACCGTTCAGTATCGAGCACCATTCACACCCCCAAAAGAAGTTCAAGGGAGGTACTACTACATACAAATACTCGACAGCAATATCTAGTGAAAGTAATTGAAAAAGTAATTTATGTTGTGCAATTACAACTACCAAGTAGTTGATAATTACTATTGCATTTGAGTAATTGATATCTCTGGTATTTCAATTACTACTTTGGGCAGTAATTGGTAATTAATTACTTTTTTAAAGTAGTTTGCCTAGCTGTGCTAGTGAAAGGCTTGGCCATAGCAATAAGGGAAATTTCCTATTCATCATTGAGCTCTTCTCAAAGTATGACCCAATGTTGCACGAATTGCTTCAGCGTGCACATGGTGCGGTGAAATACCTAAATCCAAAATTAAAAATGAACTTATTATCATCGCAAGTTAAAGATGAAATCACTTATGAACTTCAAAATGGCCCATTTTTTTCTCAAAACTCTAGATGTCGCTAAAGCTAAGCAGTTTTCATCTCCTGTAGTGAAATCAAAAATCAATCAGGACAAGATCTTGAAGAAAAAAGTCACTGAGGCGAACGGTTAGATTTAACAAAATACCGTTGGCAAGGTCACTATGGGGCATAAGAGAACTGGTCCTTGAGGCCTCGGAGATTTGTGAACGTTGGAGAATAAACAAAGAGTTTCGCCAAAGCAGGATTAGAGGTGAAAAAACATTTCGACGAGTTATGTGAAAACGAAAGGTAACAAGTACCAGAATCTTCTTTGACAGTAATTGTCTACCCAATGATTGACACTTTATGCACTCAGCTAGATCACCGTTTTCACAAAATTCGTGTTAATGATTTCTTGAGTAACTTAGTTGATCTCCAATACAAGCACTCTGATACCAGGTTTGAGAGAGGATATTTCAGAAGTAGGTTTTGATATGCCAATTGCATAAGAAAGCTGCACAAGACAACGCTCAGCCAGACCTGCAAAGACAATATTTTTAGCAAGATACCTTCACGATATTAAAGCCGTTTTCGACACCTATCAAGTAATTCTACCTAAAGTTCTTGTCAACGCGAGTTATAGAAATTCTACAACAAAGCAGTTGATTTTATTGGAATGTTTCCGGAGGATGTGTTTTCAATATTTCCATCCCAGATATATTTAGTAAAGATTTCATTTAAAGACAAACGTGAGAAAATTAAGAGAGTCAAATGATTTGTAGATCAGTTAATAATTGACCTCAACTCACGTTCATCAAGTTATCCTGATAATCATTCGATAAAGTAATCAATAACTTTTCTTCTATAAAAGTGAGAAAAACACATTTATATAATCCAATATTATTCACTGAAACTGTATACGATCAATAACAATCTGTAACTAGAGTGTATAAGCTTATTTTAAATATTTCTTTTTGTTATCTTAGTAATCACGTGATTGTATTGGTCCAGTGAATAATTTGCAATCAGTAAATAGTTTTCCTTAGTCATATCGAATCTGCTTCATTGTATATTAAATTCAATATCAAAAGTTAAGCTGCTTCGTGTTTGCTTTGAATGCCATTTTCTTAACTGATCAAAAAACCCAATAACACACATCAACAAGGCTTATTAAAGGAAAGTAGGATAGATGTGAGAGAAGAGAAAACAGGGAGGCCCATTATTATATGTTGTCCCGGGGCCCCCAAACCTCTAGTTGCTGCCCTGTACTGATCTTTTTATTTGCAACTAGTCTATAAGTCTTTCTCCGCTAGCCGTACCTACTGTAAGTGTGTAAATTGTGCTCAGTAGCTTGACCAAAAATGTCGTTTGCCTAACAGAACCATATATGGATTTCATACGTTTTCCCCTTGACCTTCTCCCGGTTTGGTTTTAAAAGTTAATTTGGATCTTAAAGAGATGTTTGAGTTACTAAAAACTATAGGTTACGCTGATGAAAAAAAAAAACCACCACTAAGTGAAAAAATGTTTGCACATCGCCCCCTATTCCATTTCATCCTCTATAATTCAACCCCATGTACTATTTTAATAATTTTTGACTTTAAGGCCTGTTCCTATGGTATAGACTAACTTCTATAAAAATTTCAAATGTCTACGTCTTTTGGAAGGAGTCGAAATGTGAAAAGCTGACCTTTCTTAAGGCCGCCGTATTGAATTTTACGTATTTTTTCTATGAACCTTAGGTCCCAAGAAATGTTTGTTCCGATTTTAAAGTTTGTATGTGATTGGGAAGTACAAAAATAAGTCGGTCATCTTTTTTGCGACATACACGAGTGTATTTTATATATGTATATTGATGATATCATCTATTAAAGACCTTTCCTCCTCGTGTTGAAGGTATTTATTGATATTTTTCCAGAAATTGTGTGTTAGTTATCTGTAGCTCTTCCTCCTAGGTTAATGTAGTCTGTCGTAACTATATAATTATTTCAATTTAACCCGTTAGACTCTTTTTATAACGGCTTAAAAAACCTCGTTTTGGCTTCACAAGTAGTACAATCCAAGGGTGACAGGGATGTAAGATGATCTATAGCAAGGTGGTAACTTCAAATTAAGTAGGGATAAATAAATATGCTTGAGACTGCATCTCTAACTTCATAATGAATTGCTGAAGACTCAATATAAAAAATTAGGGAGATCATCTCAACTTCATCCATAGAAACAGCCATGGGTCAAGTCACCCTGCTAATACAATGGTTTCTGTTGCCTGCTATAAGCCGTCGAAATGTCAATTAATCTCGTGTGGGCATACGATATGCAGCTATAGATATCAGCTATAAACCCAAAATGAAATTACTGAAAAATAATAATTGTTATTTCAAATAACTCCTGTAGGTACCGGTACGCTAAAAAATGGAAGGGTGGAATTTGCCTGTCATGGTGCGACAAAGCCTCAACATCAGCCTTCCTGAAACGCATTTAAATGAAGCCTAAACCCGACCGATGTATTGTAAATCTGCTCACGTCGCCGAAAAGGTCACAGTTCAGATATCAAGGCATTTTTATTGTGGATCTAATAAAGTTAAATTTGGATGATAAACAACTTGAAAGTTTGCGGAGTCTTAAACAAAGGGACAAAAATGGGTTATTCAGCCTATGTAAACCCAGCAGCTCAGTTACAAATTAGATATAAATTCATATTAACCACCTTGAAGTTTAATTTAGTAATTTCTATTTTTAAATATTGTTGTTTCTTTAGGGTGCATTTTGGAAATAAATTGCTCGAGTTTAAAGTCTTTTTGAACATTCAAATGTATTGAATTTCCAAACCTTGTGAAGACTAAATAATGTTAGTCCCGTGGCAGCTTCGAAAAGGTTAAGTTAATTACCGGTAGACCATAAACGGTACAAAAAAATAAATAAAAATGTAATTACTCTTTAATAAAATTTTAAAAATGATATATTGACCTATTAACAGCAACGATTCAAGCTCCCTAACATCAAACAACACGCCGCTTAAGCACGAGTCACACTAGGCTGCTTACCAGCTGCTGCTGACCAGCGGCTGGCAGTAACACCAGCAAGCAGCGGCTGGCAAGCCGGTCACACTGTCGGCTGCTACTCGCCAGTTTTTACCATATATCTAATACTTACTATATTGCTAGCGGCTATGAGTGGGAAACTCACCAAGGAAGTGAGACAGACAACCAACTCTTCAATGTATAATGGTGAGCTGTGTGCAAGTGCGGCGGCGTCGTCCGGCCAATGGGGAAGTGGTCAAGTTTAAAATTCGCTTCTAAAGGCGGAGTTCGAATTCTCACGCATGCGCACGAGACGCGTTATACTCTAAGTGAGACTATGTCGGCGCCGTAATGTTTTCTGACGTTTCCAGGCCCTACTAGCAATATATGTGTATTATATATATGGTTTTTACTAGCAAGAAGCGGCCGGTACCACTTTTTTTGGACTTTTTAACCTTATTCAGTTCTTTTCGATAGGTGTCCCGTAAACTTTTAATTTTTTTTAATCGACTTAAGTGTACCAGGAATTCCTGCAGTTTTTAAGTCTTCTAAAAGGTTATTGTACGATACCTCTTTCACATTCCGATTAAAATAATCTTTTGACGTAACGTCCCACAAACATGGATAATTTTGAAATATATTTAAAAACGAAATAATTTCTTTCCCATTCCACTTTAATTCATTCATTGTAACAATATATATAACAATTATAACAAAAAACAAAAGACCACGTGGTAGGCACGATAGCTGGGTATTCGATGCTGATAGTGGCAATAGTGGTCAGATTGCGCTGCCGGCTGGTATCAGCGGTCACGTGATCTATAGTCGCCGCTGCCTGCTGCCAAAAGTTGAACATGTCCAACTTCGCCAGCCGCTGACGAATACTCGTCGGCTGGCGACGCCAGCGTCGAATTTTGTGGTCACACCAAGCTGATTGACGGCTGACAGTAGCGGCTACTAAATTTTTGGCTGGCAACCAGCCTAGTGTGACCCGTGCTATATTGAAAAACTGCGCATCACCTGGTAATTCACTTTGGCTACAGTTTTTTTAAACTCTCACACAGAATATTTGTTTCGGAAGTAGCAAGAATTATTATAGTTTGCATTATATTTCCTAAAACAAAGTACTATACAAGTCAGTTTCTTAATTATATATAGATAACTAAGAAAAGTCAAATAAAAGATGATTGAGATGGAGATAGCTAAACTTAAGAGGTAAATAAGAATGTATTCTAAGCAACCTTTTTTACAATGGAATACGTAGGTTGAGATGGATGATCTGTATAAAAAGTAATTTTAACTTTTTCGAAACTTTTCTGAACCATTTTATTTGAAGGACAG
The DNA here is from genome assembly GCA_940337035.1 of Agriotes lineatus. Classification (NCBI taxonomy): domain Eukaryota; kingdom Metazoa; phylum Arthropoda; class Insecta; order Coleoptera; family Elateridae; genus Agriotes; species Agriotes lineatus. Next base: position 134,639,602 of record OW679197.1, on the reverse strand, counting down.
ACTAAGGACTAAGAGCTTGGAGTATGCTACAAGTTTCATTCGCATTTTGATCAACTCACTGATAGAACTAAACGCTTTTCGTTTGTTTCAACTTAGATATTGTTTACAAAGTTTTTCATTTAGCGTCCCTATTGACCAGTCATTCTGGAGTTTCCATATATATTACTGCTAACCTCTAGCATTTCAGATTTTGAAAAGGTGAGCACATAACCGATTAAATTGTAGTTATTATTACTTGTTCAAATTGAAAATGGAGTATGAGTCTTTTTTATTTTAATATTGGCTTCTCTATTGTTTGATAAGCCAAAGCAATACCTTACTTCAGTTAGATGGTTTGTTCAAATTGACTTTAGAAATTGCAAATGGTTTTTCACGAACTCGGTAAAAAATACAAGATGTGATTAAAAGCTAATAGTTTAAACAATTATATTGTGCACAGTCCTTATATGTTTCAAAAAACTGTTTTTGGTATATGTAGTACTCATATGACTCCCAAGTTTAAAAATATATGCACGGAAAAGCTTTATCAAATTTAATGCCTTATTCATAGGCGCTAACGTAGCTTGTAAAGTTTCCTTTGATGTTAAAAAATTGTCCCAGTTACTTGGACGAGAAGCTGTGACCTTAGTCTTGAATAGCTGATATTGTACTTGAAAGCCGCATTTGGCAGGCATATTAACGATCGAATTTATTGGAATGTGGATACGTTGCAGCAAAGTACCAATTTGTTTGCCATATCGATTACGTATCAAGCTTTTATTTTTAGGTAGGTTTCACTTTCTTTGAACCTTATGCAAAATTATATTTGTTAGAGAAGCTTTTTCTGGGTAGAGTGTTCCAAATGAAATGGAATTTTCTATAGCGTATTTTTTTGTATATACTGTACGGTACATAGAATAAATTGCTACACGTTGAATTTCTATAAATTAAGTAAACATTTAATAATGCGCAATAATGCTTTACGAAAACAGAACACTGTGATTAAAGAATTGCTTTGCGGTGTAGCAGTGATTTAGTGGCAGGATTGGATGGGTCCGTCCGGAAGCGTCGCTGTTTTGAGACGATCCAAACCAGAAGACCTACAGCTGGTGGTGTAAAGCCCTAAACGACATTTCCCATAAAGAAATACATTTAAAAAGGTCTGAAATTGCTATAAACCCAATATTTGAATGTGACGTTGAATTTACTTCAACTTTTATTTGGATTTTACTAGTTGTGAATATAAAATGGTTTATACATTTACACAATTCTATTGGTAAAATAGAATTCAAATAAACTGAATAAAAAGCAGACTCATGTATGATTATCATCGCCCTATAGGAGCACACGTCTCCCAACTGTAAACAAAAGCTGAATGAAAGCAGAGTGCGGGGGGATAAAAGCTAAAATCATAAGAGGTTTGATTACGCTAGGAACCGAAATCCGCGCAGAAAGCATAATCCCTCCAAATGCTTGTACTGCAATTCAATTTGTGTAATAGCCGTCAACGACCAAGAGACAAGAGCTTCAGTATTCCCTCGCAAATAAAATTATTGCGCAGAAAGGTCGTTAAACGTGTCATCGAATCTGACGGCCACTATAAAAATACTAAATAGTCCTATCATGTAAAGACTTACTCAACGAACACGACGCCTGCAATCAGTAAGGCTGCAGCCGATTCATTCTTCAACTATCTGCATGGAATCATACTGTAAAGCATAAGTAAAACGCTACGATAAGTATTCAGCGTACGCACAACGTGTTCCGGTTCTGCGTCTTCGCGTACCACAAATGGCTTGACTACAATGGAAATCTTAAAATACGTACTTGGGGTGCGCAATCCTGTAGGACGGCCATGAAGGAGCCTCGGAGAGTTCTTGTCCTAAATTCGATTGTGAAGGTACCCCAACAACTGCATGGTTTCAGTCTGTAGGTTTTTGTCCAGTTAATGGTGCGAAAGAGTAGGAGGCCATGGTTTCGAAACACTTCAGAGAGAGGTTTTTGCTAAAGCTGCTAGACAGCATACCTAAACCGCCTACAAAACTTTTCTCCAGGTGTTTCTCGAAATGGCGTCAAATCCCCAAAAGAAAAAACCACCAAGCCGGGTAGTAAGAGGCCAAGGTTGGGGGCCGTCAATACGTGAGTCTTGTTTCTGAAATATTTCTGAATCTTAGCATAACTAGATACATTTTATCTACATGCACAATGCCCATAGGTGCTGGAATAAACTTTCCACGATAAAAGAGATTTCAAATTTACATTTAAGTGAGTCCTCGGAAAAGAACTAGCACACGCCCGTACTTTAGAGTGAGAGGGGAGAAAGATCTATCCATATCTTGGTAATAGAAAAATGCGTCAAACTGACATCAAGACACCCTACCTATAACCAACTGCGTTTCGTGAAGCAAGTATTTTGTTTCACAGTTCATAGAAAAACGTGCAATAACAACAATAGAAGGGTAAAGTCGATTCCGATAATATTCGGTGTGGCACTTCATACGAATATAACGTAAATCCTGGAAAGATTATGCACCATTCAAGTGTCCCGTCCTGAAACGTCAAAAATCAACTACTTTATTTCATCTTCCTAGTGCAACGTACAATTAAGTGTTAGCCATTTACTGAGAACATCGCGAAGAAAAAGAAGAAAAGCAAAAACCTTTGTGTTACATAATTGCTAAGTCCTTCGTAGTTCTGTAGCATATCTGGTTTTATCGATCTTGTGAAAGAGTTTGTGAAAATTAGGTGATTTTGTAATTGTTGGCTAAAGCGGATTAAGTTAGAATTCCAATGAGAGAAGTTCATCCCGGTGTTATCTACGTCTTGAATTTGACGTACATGACACATTAAGAATTAAAAGAATTAATTTTCTTTCTTCTGGTATAGTTTATAAACCAACTTTATAGTATCCCACAAAATTCAATACGGGAAAATGCACCCAGGAACAGTTGAATAGTATTGTTCAAGCAGTATGCAACAACCAAATTGTCATCAAAAAGGCAGCGAAGGAAAATAACATAGCGAACAAGATTGGCAACGGGTGAACTAAATAAGATTGGACTTGGTAAACATTATTATCTGAGCCAGAGAGTTGAAGCCAAGATAGTGCCACACATATAAGAATTGCAAGTAGGGTGACCACCTCTCAGGGTTTCACCCGGAGTCTCAGGGTTTAGACACCGCGTCTCCGGGCTCCGGGTTTTGTAATAATTTCTCCGGGTTGCACTAATTTTGTAATAATGTCTAATATTAACTTCACCGTTAGTTATATCAATGAAAATAAAATACGTTTCATATAATAGCCGCAAATAAAGAGAAATATTTGGACATTTCATATAATTAGGTACAGAATTTTTGAGTATTCGTTTTATTTTTAATCTACTTTCATTTGATTTTAGAGGTAATTTACTTTTGTATTTCTCGTTATTTCGTGATTCCTATCTCTTGAATCAATGGTTAAATTATTCTTTTCAAACCTCGTTGTTTGTTCTGTTCGGAGTACCTATTCATTTTAAATGTGTTTATGTATTATCCTTTTAAAAAAGCAACTAAAGAGAAGCTAAAATTGTTTTTTATGTTTTAACTCGTATATAATATACGAAACCGTAGAATTTAGCAATATTATTTAAGATATTAGAAGAAAACTCATTACAAGGGGTTTTAAAAGATGCAGAGGTATAAATCCATAATTATTAAATTTGAAAATTTTGAGCACCCTATACAGCATCAATAGATAACCTCGAGTTTTTTTTTTTTGAATAAAATCGTTATTATTTCCAAAACCGTTAACTTTAGAACAGCGGTTCTGAAGCCTTTTTCTTAACGCATCTCTTAGCATGTTAGTTGTTTCTCAAGTATCCTCGAAGACTATTGTGTGCATAATATTAGCATAAGCTTTATTATTACAAAATAAAAGATCTTCATTAATAATTGAGAGAGTATTTTATAAAAATGACAACAAAAATGCAACGAATACATATACTATTTATATTTTTAGTAATTTAACTAACAATTTAGAAAATTAATAGTACTATGTATATGGTTTTTATGTACCAAAAAATTAGAAAATATGTGGATAATAGCACTAAATTTAATAAGACACTTGTCAAGTTATCAGCAATTTTTAAAAATCTGGTTGTCACGAAGTAACCTGGCACTTCATGAAACTGAAGTGTAAATGATTACGGCTTATGTGTAGCAATATATTTTGCAAAGCCACACTTGTATAAGTCTGTACTTAATTAGAAATGACAAAAGCCTTTTCACTGCTTTATCGGTTATATTTTTCTTTGTATGTCATATCACAAGAAACATCGATCAGTCCCATTTCTTCGTTTGTGGATACGACAGAATTGCTTCGCATTGCAGAAAAAGGGTTGATTATCCACATATGATTTTCTATAATTTCAATATATTTTTTTTTAAACAAAACAAATGAAGTCCGCCATTTTGTATAAACAACCAGGCGTACCCCTTGGAACCACCCCGTGTGCCTCTACACGTACGCCTACCCCTGATTGAGAATCCCCATACAACTGTATATTATACCTAACTATAGGGCATTCTATTAAAAAAAAAAGTAGGTTTGGTCCGCCACACTTCTGTGAGCCACCCTGTAGAATAAAAAAATTTCATTAATGTGCATCATTTTAGTACCTACAACTTAAGCGATTTTCATATAACTCTCATAGTTTTAGAAATACCTTCCACCCCGCATCATTTCGGGACCCTGTATGTATATGGTATAACTGAAATGTTTGGCATTATTTTAAGGGCGGATTTTACGTCACAAATTGACAAAATAAGGTCATTTAAACATAGGTTCAATTTTCAACCTTTAGGGAGATATTAGGGGCGGGAGTTGAAATTGGATTTTTGTCATTTTACTGAAAATTGGGAAAGGATATTCAAATTATTGTTAATGCTTTTATTATTATTTTTTTCAACTACAAAAAACGTTATTGATATTTGCGCAGTATTTGTGACAAAAAAAGTATTAATAGACGTGAAAAATTGAATAAAAATCAAAAATAAAAAAAAACAACAAAAACACCAGTTCCTTCGACAGTTAAGTTAAAAAAAAGGAAATTGTCTCTTGTAACCGCACCTATGACATTACGCATTCAGACAGGGAGATATTTTCTACCAATAGAAGACTTCCTTAAGAATTAAAAAAAAAGTATATGACTTTATGGTGTTCAAATTGGCAACCCATACTGTATTTGTTTTGTAAAAAAACTATTAGTTTTAAGAAAAAAACTAAAACGAGCTAAAACGTTTTCAAGTAAAACAGATTTTTCAAATCATTTTATCCAAAATTTTGTACGTTAAGATTTTTTAATAAAAACATTTAGGTATACGAGTTGCTAATTTTAATCTCTTAAAGCCGTACGGAAAAAAACATTTCACAAAAAGCCCCCCCCCCCCCCCCCCTCCATTAGTGTATCCGTAAAGGTTGAGAATTGAAACTATGCTTATATGAACTGTTTTGCCCAATTTGTGACGTTGTGGGCAATTATTTGAGTTACACCCTGTATTATATTTGCTAACCATTAATAGTAAGGAATGGAAACGTTGTTTTTATTTGCTTGCTTTTTGTTTTCTATAAACATTCTGTATTTCTCATTGAAGAAAACCTTTTTTTACTCACGAAGGATCTCAGGGTTTATATAAATTGAAAGGTGGTCACCCTAATTGCAAGCAGCGTGTTTAGCATCTACCACAAAAAACCTGCGGCAGCTTGTGCGCAACTTATCAAAATCCATGGGATTGGAACGATACAACGTGAACAGAGAGACAGCTCTGTTTTGTTGTTGTTTGAGAAGTATGTAATATTTAAAACACATTTTAAAGCGTTGAGAAAATTTTGGTATGTTAGTGAATTTCATTAGTTTGTGCCAGTATTTTTCCACGGTTTGTAAAGCAAGCTCCGTTGGTATGTTGGTGTACAGGGAAACTACATCTAAAGATAGCAATTCATAGTTAATAAGTAATTTTTGGTTGTCAATAAAATGTTTAAATGACCAACAATCTTTAACACTGTCCATGTTTTTATTTGTTAAATTTGATAGAATGTTTCCTAAGTATTTGGATAAGTTGTAGGTTGAGCTATTGTATGATGCTACTATTGGTCTTAAAGGCATGTCTGTTTTATGTAATTTTGGTAATCCGTAAATTAAAAGTGGTGTACTATTATGTGAAATGAGTTTTTTATATGTATTTAGGTCAATGTAATTGTTTGTTAAGAAATTTTCAATTAAAGTATTAATTGGAGATTGAATATGATTAGTGGGGTCTTTTTTCTATTGAATAGGTAGTTTCATCGTTTACTATGTCATTCATTTTCTTTTCATACATGTTATTAGTTAAAATTACAGTTTTTTGTGTTTTATCAGCTTTAGTTATTATTAAATCTGGGTTATTTTTAAGAAAAATTTTTGTTTTAGTAATTTTAGTTAAAAGGTTTTTATTTAATTTTTATTGTTCAGTATTTAATGTTTTAAGTTTGTTGGGCATGTTTTTATAATTAGTTAGGATGTTGCAAATATTGGCACGTGTAATGTTTTGTTGTTCTTCGTTCTACCAAGATTGAAAATTTAAGGAATTGGAAAGGAAAATAAAATGTAAAAAATAAAAGTAAATAAAGGAATCCTACTTAATATTTTAATTGCAATTCAATCAGGTACGTTTATTAGTGAGGCTACTATTCTTTCACATATCTAGTTTTATTTTTGTATTCTTTTCAGAACTACCATTTCATGTAAAAGGCTTTTATTATTAATTTTTAAATGTCCGAAGAATGTGTTAAATTGACTAATACTAGTTTCTTTTTGGAAAATTTACTTTTCAAAATGCATTTTAGTAACTACTTTAAAAAAACTCCAAACGCAACATTATTTATAAAATCAGCCGTAGCTGAGCAAACATTTACAAATGGGCACGCCAGAGTATATTTGCCAGAATACCTCACAACTTCTCTCGAGTGATTCGTGAAACCAGAGAAAAACATTCAAATAATATAAACAAGGAAGACGCTTTTAACCTCAGTAAAACGTGGACCTCTGTGATACGGCCACGACCCACGGATTACGTTGCACTTGAACGACCAATCAGCTTTACGTCATTCCGCGCACCTGACACAGAAGACTAAAAATAACTCCACACCGACCTTCAGTTCTTAATGCGACTTTCACTCTGATGATGGGTGCGCAAACAGCAACAAGGCCAAATCTGCCTAAGTATCCTTGTTCTCAAGGTACTCAAATAACACGAGCCACCACAGAGCATGGCATGACCATCACGCGGATTCTTGCTCGATTTCACACGGTGCTTGGGCACATTAAGCCAGAAAATGGTGGATGTTTATTTACAAATACTACGCGGGCTAAACCGAAATTCTACGTTAACAAGAATAATATCATATTTTGGCGTATTATCGCATCATGTCATTATGCTAGAACAAGTCGAGATTGATTAGAAGCGAAAACCTTTTGTTGGGAGATGGTGACTTTTCGTATTCAGAGTTTGTTGATATTTATCTATTTCGAACATTTAAACAAATATTATTGTATGTTTAATTTGTTTCTGCAACGCCTATTTAAAAAATAGTGGAAATTAAATTAAATAATCAATTACGCATCCCCTCATATGAAGGCTGTAACTTCATAATGAAGCGGGATCTTATTTTTACCACTCAGGTGGCTTACACGATACAAATTAGTATGTACATTTCCAATATCAGATCTTTGACGCCTCTTAAAAATCGTTTAGTATGCGTCGACTGAGTCACCTAAAATACTAATTGGTGAGCCCAATTATCTGTTCGACTGGAACAGCATATGAATATTTCATATATCAGGACAGAAGTACAGAAACATGGAAAACCTATTTGAGAGTGACATATGCGTTTATCTATGCAGTACTACATGCATCAGGGAAGTAGCACCTTGCGTACGGATAGATAGTATTCTAAGTGACTGAAATCGATACGTTGAAATAAGTACACAATGTTGTTCGTCTTTAAGAATAATGTTGTTTAATTACTTATGGCGGAACAACGAATCAACAAACCCAGTTGTAGGTCCACTCTGTCCCCCGTAACAAAATGTCGATAAGAGAGAAAGGGCAAAATGATTGTTTATTCTTAGTAAAGTACATGAATGCCAGTTTCACACAAAATGTAATTTTTGTATTTGCACGTCTCTCGAAAAAGGGTAAAATTGTGTAAGGTATTAAGTGAGTTTGGGAGTTATAATAATTAAATTAAACAACATTTAAATGCATATTGGCAATTAAGAAATTAAAAAAGCAGATTTAAATAAAGAGTTAACGATTTTGGATGGAGCAGCTAGGTCAAGTAAAGTTGTACGGCTTTCCGAGCTTATCATATTCCAGTTATGCAGCCAGTATTTATAGCCAGGCAGTTCCACTTGACAACGTTTGGAAATTGTTCTGATAAATTTACATTGTACTTGTTCCAATTCACTAATGTGAACATTATAGCAGGGACTCCAAACTTGAGCGATAGCACGCACGTAGAGATAATTACAACCTTATCATAGCCACAATATTATGAAACCGATTTACTAATCTAAAAGCTAGTAAAAGCATGCTGACTTTTTGGAGAAATTAAAAAACGCGATTAGATTATAGAGAATCACTAATTTTGAGGTTATTAGTGTTTAATAAAAATAACATTATACGCAGCTGCAAACGCCGTTTAAATGTACATGGTGTTCCATTTTCGATGAGGTTAAATTGAAATGTCCGTTATTATTAAAGCTAAAAATAAATGGTTAACTTTTCGAGGGTAACACGATACCGCAAACAGAATTTTTTTTCCAAGCTACAGTAGTAAATTAAAAATTCAACATTCAACATTGTCAAATGATTTCGTCAGCAGAAATAACATGTTCGCATTTTTATATATTCGAACTAACTTAAATTGGAGTATATTGTCACACTAAGGTGGTTGTGAAAGTGTAGTTTTGTACTCTGCCATCGTTAATAATTTTTCAAAGGCATGAATTATTCAGTATAACATGAAAATATTGAACTTAAAGGTCTTAAAGTCGCTAAGCTTGGAGAAGTGGAAGTAGACCTTAGGTATATCGGTCCAAAAAGATTTTGAGCTGAGATCACTAGAGCATACTAGGAAAAGAAAAGGCCCTAGAGCAGACTCCTGTGGTACGCCAATTCCAAATCCCTTTTGCAAGAAATAAATGTGTTCGACTTTATGTTTCAAAGTTCTTTCAGAGAGAAAGTTGGATTTCCAACTTTCTCTCTGAAAGAACTTTGAATGAAGATTTTCACGAATGCCAAAACTGTCTGTTGAATTGCCAGTCTCCAACGCCTTAGTCCAGTCGTTGACACACTCAAAAGCATGTTGCTTTTCGGTATATCATGTTCTCTCAATTGAAACTTAGACATTTTCTCAGCAATTGCAAACTCTATAATACTAATCCGACTGAGGTGAGACTGATGGGGTGATGACTGCTTGTCATTTGTTCCCCTTTTTGAAAATGACCGTGACTGAGGTCTTCTTCTGAACAGTTGGAAAGAAATGACCTGTGAAAAATGCATTCATATTGAAAATCGAACAAATACCAAAGAGTTTGCAAATTGTTCGAGAAAATACGAAGAATGTCTGTTCAGACTTGATGATGACCTGTTTTCAAAAATTTTAAGACGCCTTTAGGTGTTAAATTTTTGTTAGTTAGAATGGATTGAATGCTGGGACACATTGTAGTCAGTTGGTTTATTAGAATACACACTCGAAAAGATGTGGAATAGAGTCTTGGCAGTTAGAGTTAATGCATTATTTTAAACAATTATATACTCTTCTTTGTGGTATTCTCTAGCTTGGAAAACATTAAAAATGCCACCTTTGACTTGCTTTTTTTTTGGGTTTCCGAAAAGGTTCTGTCAATTGATCGGTTCCGAGCACTGCGAGATGCTGTTCTAATTGGTTATTTTATACGAAATTACATTATCTGGCTGATGACGATTATTGAGGCTAAATTGAAGATGTGCAATCAAGGTTGCGTGATTTGACCTATTTGTAGGAGTTTCTATTTTGCTTCTATTTGTTATTACCTGGCGGTCAATGGCAAATATTAATTCCAATATGGAATGCATATTGTTGATACAAAACCTAAAATGATTTCGAGTAGTTACTTAAATTTTTTATGTTAAATTTTTAATTGATATTAGTAAATTTCGCATTCACATTATTGAGAAGCTACAGTGGATCTTCAGAAAAGCTACATCATTCGCATAGTCCCATTTCGATTCCTTTTTCTTCTTTCGAATTTCGCACAGTACAAGTTAGTCAGGTTGGTGATAATAAGCATCCATGTCGCCCTTTAGTAATATGCAAATCTGTGAACTTTTCATGTTCCTTACAAGCTGTATAAGTTTGCGATACATCACTCTGGGAATGCATTTTTAGCATCTGTAAAACGGTTACAGTATACACACATCTTTATGGCGATCCTGACGTTTTTGAACTTTTCTGGTATGTACCTATTCCGCTTCGAAAATCGAATTGCGCTGTCTGTGCAGAGTGACTGCTCACATTTTATGCAAATTATATTATGGATTTTTTTTAGAATCTTGAGTGCTTAACTCGTCACTCTAATTAACCTATAATATGCGTATGCAATGTTTAGGATTATTCCTTTATTTCAAAATAATAGATAAAGGTGAACTATATCCTGTCTCGACTAAGTTTGATAATTTCTTAATTTTATGGTCGGTTCTTCATCTTCAACCGGTTTCTTAACATACTTTATCTATTCATAAGCTATGTCTCTTCTTGTCCACTTATTAGACTATTGTCATCGTCTAAGAATTTTGCATGGAGTGTCCGTCTGCATATATGTGAAAATCTTATCTTGTTATAAACATTACAATGATCATATTTTTTTATTTTAATTTCCAATTTACTACATTCGCCGCTGTTTGCTTCTTTCTAGCTTATTTTTCATATATTTGCAAGCTAATTTCTTGGGTCTATATGATTATCCTAAAAAAACCTTATTAAAGTAATTCTTTCGTTTTCCAGAATGGAAGCCAGTGAGAATAAACTTTAAGTTTCAGAAATTTTCATAGAATCTCTTAAGATAGAAAAGAAACGGAAACAGGATGTCTCTACAATTAGTAAAAATCAAATAATTAACAGTTAAAAACTAATTAATGTATGTAAATGTAAAACAATATATCCTAAGGTTGCCACAGCCCCAAATATGAGTCAATTGACTAAAGTTATTCGTTTCGGTATATATTCACGACGGTTGTATAACTGGTGTAATCTCAACATTATTGCCATATTGTGGATAAACATTTAAAATTTAAAGTATTGCAAGACAAAGGCCGGGTAGATAAGTTAGTAAAGCGCTAGGCGTGTATTAAGCTAGTTCTCGGTTCGAATCCCGCGAGGGCCGGAATTTTTCCGCAGCCTTGGCGTTTGGAATCGGGTTCGGTGAGACCATTCACAGTTGGGCACCAAATTAACTATGCTCTACTCAGAACTACAGACCTAAGAGATAGAGTAACAAGGTCAACACATCACCAAGACACACACCTCACACAATGGTTGCTGCGCAAGCACAAAAGGCCCGCTCCTAAATCCATTTGGAAGTCCTAACCTCAAATTTAAACCTCGCTTAAATACAATTTTACTCAACTAAATTGGGGGAAACTTCCATTGCCATTCTTTACGCAATAAATATGTGAACAGAGTATAAATTTTCGTTTTTTAGCACAATAAAATTAATCTGATTACGTAATGACATACGACACTATTTTTTAAACTTCGACTACCTACTCTATTATTTATATTTATACGCTTAATGTCGAAATTTAAGGTCATTATGAATAAAACCATATTAGTAAGTGACCAATTTAATTATCAAGATCTCTTTATTTATTAGCAAAAGCATAACCAGTTATTAACCCCATAACGGTTCATAACGGAAATGAGTATCGAGTAAGACTATTATATTGCAATGAAAAATTAATGGACGTATAACAATTTTTTTATAAATTTATACTTCTGTAGCTACTAAAAACTTCTTGTATAAATATTAGGTGCCAATTTAACTGAATAAGCAAGTAGTTTGCCTTTTAGTTTAATCGTTACTTAAGTCTTTATATAAATTAACTACGACTTGGGTAAAATGATAATTTTATTAAATTGCTATTAGATTCAATGCAAATTTAGTTAAATAATATTCTTGCATTATTCCAAGTAAAACTTTTGAAATAACCTCAATTATATTTAATATGGAATAAAACAATCAAATTACAATCCATTTAATCAGGTAGTTTTCACCCCTTAGTATTTATTAAATTAGATGCTTGTTGCGACCCGAACCTTACGGGCACAACGAAATACCGGCGGAGAATCACGCAAGTCGTCGCGGTCGTGAATGATTGAACACAACGAATATAATTGTAATAACACTTTATTTACAATATATACACCAATGTAACACTAAAAGCGGACTGTATAATTACAAATTTAAACTTGCCGGTACTGATTATAGAGGAGATGTATATCTCTCGGTGTCTTAACGTGACTCTGTCGTGTCTGTCTCTTCGAGCCCAAGAAAACTCGGACACTCGTTAAACCACCCCTTTAGGAGTAGGGGGAAGGAATGGTCGACCATCGCAAGAGAGAGCTGCATTTCGCCGAAAGCTCTAACAATAAACTAATGACATCCGTTTTAAATTGCAGATGGTATTTACAAATGACATGCAAATCCAAGATTAGGATCTTAAGTATGATAGATTGCTGGACAGCGGGAGATGAGCAAGACTTAAATTAACCTGGCTGCAGCTCCTAATGCCACGAACAATTTCTAGGATTATTCTCAAGTAAATATTAAATATGATGCTTCAACATACCGGCCCCTATAAAGGAACTGGGGACCTTTATAACAATACCTTATAAAATAAACACAGGAAATACATCGAAATGATACACAGAAAGTACACGAGATAAATTAGATGCAAGGCAATTAATCAAATGTAAGAACTATCAAGAACATACTATGTATAGGAGATTTACAAGACACTGAGCACAATAAAAGCATGAAAGAACATAAATATAGACACGTGTGATCAAATGTCTCTAATCATAGTCTATGACACGGGAATTCACTGATCCGAAGCACTTAAAAAGTTGTTTATTAGTTCAATCACCAACGCAATCGCTATTGGACTGGTAGCGGACACACCCTTGTTACGGCACGAATAATAATGCCTTTCGAGGTGCGGATTGACACGACTCGCGTTTTGCCATCCTTCCCTGGATGGGTAGCGATAACGCGACCCAACGGCCAACGTAGTGGAGGTACGCAGTCTTCCTTGATCAAGACCATAGTATTTATGGCGATATTGGTCTCAGCGTGGTGCCATTTAGCACGCTGTTGAAGCTGGGTCAGATATTCGGCTGACCATCGTTGCCAAAAGTGTTGACGTATTTGCTCAATGTGTTGCCATCTTGACAAGCGATGAATGTTGAGCTTAGTCACATCCGGTTCAACGGGTGCAGTGAGCACGTCTCCAATAAGGAAGTGACTTGGAGTTAAGGGAATGAGGTCATTAGGATCGTTACTGATTGGAGTTAAAGGACGGGAATTGAGGCAAGATTCGATACAAGTTAATATTGTGTACAATTCTTCAAACGTGAAAGAAGCCTCACCAATAACTCTTTTAATATGATGCTTAACCGACTTTACGGCAGCTTCCCAAATGCCACCATGATGCGCGGCTCTAGGCGGGATAAAATGCCACTTTATATAATCTGTGGCTAGAACGTCGATGACCTCTGAATGAAAAATTTGATTTTTAAATAGCTCTCTCAATTGTTTTAGTTCGCGGTTAGCGCCGACGAAACAAGTAGCATTATCGGAATATAAGTTTTTTATGGTTCCGCGGCGTGAGATAAAACGTTTCAACGCTGCGAGAAACGCTTGCGTCGTTAGATCTGATACGATTTCCACATGTATTTCCTTAGTGGCTAGACAAACAAATATCGCAATATATGCCCTTACGGATCGTTTTCCACGGCCGGAACCTTCCTTTAAAGAGTACAGGTCACGCGTAATCAATTCCGCAATTAATAAATGGTCTGGCGGGCTCGACTCTAGACGCGGGCAAATCACCCATAATTTGCCTTAAGGGCTGCGGGTTTGTCTTAAAACAAGTTATGCATTTATGCAGGACATTTCGTACACTGCCTCGACCTGAAATTGGCCAATACTTATGACGAAGTGACGACAATGTAGCTTGTTGCCCAGCATGCAGTAGCCTTGTGTGCTCACGATAAATCAAAAGGTTCGTGACATGATGTTTGGGCAGTAAAATGGGATGTTTAATATCATGACCCAATTTTGAATTTGCTAAGCGACCACCAACTCGGATAATATCATTATAATCAAGAAATGGATTTAGAGATTTAATAATGCTGAGCCTGTGAACTTGGTCACCCTTACGCAATGCTGCAATTTCATCCTTAAAGTTACACGCTTGAACTTGTTTTACAATAAATGTTTCTGCATTATGCAATTCAATTGATGTCAATCCACCCGTTTGTCTTATAGCGCCCGGTTTTGAATTGTTGACGAATCTTTTGCAATACGCAATAACGCGTTGCAATTTGGAAAATTTAGAAAATCTTTCGAACATTTCAAAAAATTCTTGAGTTTGGTTGTTTTGTGTGACAACATTTGAGACTAAACTTCGTTTCTCTAACGAATCGTCCGAAATATCTACGTGGTCATTAATTGGCCACTTTAATTTCGAGTCCGATAAAAAATCTGGACCGTGCCACCATAAACGATTATGAAGCAGTTCGTTCGGTAAACTACCACGTGAAACTATATCGGCTGGGTTTAATTCTGAAGGAATATAATTCCAATCGACTTTATTTGCTGCTATATTAATTTCCGCGACTCTGTTGGCCACAAACGTTTTCCAATTATGTGGCTCCGCGGATAGCCAGACCAACACAATTTTAGAATCAGTCCACATAACTGATCGGCTGATATTGAGATTTATTATCGATTCAACTTTACGAAAGGGATGCGAGAGAAGAACGGCGGCGCACAGCTCTAAGCGCGGCAATGATGCCCTTTTAAGAGGGGCAACTCGGGACTTCGCGCATAATAAATGTACGGCATATTCGCCTACCGCGGACCTTGATCTTATGTAGAGACAAGCTCCATACGCAAGTTCCGACGCGTCGCTGAACCCATGAATCTCGATAAATTCAGGAATTTCAACAACAATTCGAGGGATCTTTATTTGGCTTAAAACCGATAAGCTTGTGAATAATTGTATCCACTTCTTACGTATCTTGGACGGTATCTCGTCGTCCCAACCAATTTTGCTAGCCCATAACCCTTGTAGAATGACCTTTGCCGTTACAATAACCGGATTTATCAAACCCAGAGGGTCAAACAATTGAGCGGTGACCGATAATATCGCCCGTTTCGTGATTTTATTTGAAATCTTTAATTGTGTGTTGTCATATTGCAGCACATCGTTAATGCAATTCCAAGACAGTCCGAGAGTTTTCGTGTCGCCCGCCTTGTCGAGATTAATCCATGTTTGATCGTTCGTCAAATCTGACCTTTGACAACGTGGTAATAACGCGGGTTCATTGGTTGCCCATTTTCTGAGTTCAAAACCACCCTTACTCAAAACTTCTATTAATTGTTCGCGAATACTCAGAGCCTCATTAAAATCATTTGTGCCTGTTATTAAATCATACATAAAGAAATCGTTAAGAATAGCGGATTTTGCCCTTGGAAGTATTTCCGTTTCTTCGTGAGCTAATTGCTGCAACGTGCGCACGGCTAAAAAAGGTGCCGACGCGGTACCATACGTAACGGTATTTAAATAATAACTTTGTAGGGGTTCATTCGGATTGTCCCTCCATACTATTTGTTGAAACGTTCGATCATTTGCATGAACAAAAATTTGGCGATACATTTTATGTATATCAGCTGTTAGAACGGATTTATACGTTCAAAATCGAGTAAGCAAGGAAAACAAATCAGATTGAATTTGAGGTCCGGCTAATAATGTATCGTTTCAACTGACACCCGTGGTCGTTTTAGCACTTGCATCGAATACAACTCTTAATTTGGTGGGAGTACTGGATGGTTTAATCACCGCATGGTGTGGAAGATAAGCATGTTTTGAGGGAATGTCCGACTCCGGGCATGAATTTAAGGTCATATGACCTAGTGCACGATATTCGTGAATAAATTTAGTGTATTCCGATTTTAAATTCGGTTGGTTTCCCAAGGATTTCTCCAATGTGAAAAAACGTTTAATCGCGATTTGCTTGGATTCACCCAATACTTCAGCGTTTTCCTTAAACGGTAATTTGACTACACATCGCCCGGTAGAATCTCGAAAGTAATTATTTGCGAAACTTCGTTCACATGCGGAATGCTCAATGGAATTTACATTGTATTCCGGTATTGTCTCGAGTTGCCAAACATTTGACAATTGACTGTCTAATGCAGCATGAAAACTTACTGGACGAGGTTGAGGCTGTAAAGCCCGCATTGGCCCCCCGAGTATCCAACCTAATTTGGTTTCTTGCAATACTGGGCCATGGTTTGATAATTTTAATTGACCTGAGCCCAATAAGTCTCAGAATTTTTCTGCGCCGATAAGCAAATCAATAGGCCCAGATATATTGAAAGTTAGATCAGCTAATCTGATATTATTTGGGATTTTGAATAACTGCCTTTCATAATCCATAAGCGGTAAATTCGATGTGATTTTTGGCAAAACAGAGCAATTTAACGCGGTTTCATATTTGCCGCATTTTGACCTTAACTTTACGACAGTGCAACACTGTACGTGGCTGATAGATTGATTTATCCCTGCAATCGGAAACTTGACGGACTCTAATTTAAGCCCGAGTTTCTTACATAGTGCTTCATTAATAAAATTTGGCTGTGACCCTGCATCTAATAATGCTCTAGCAGTGTGGGGCTTATTATTTGCATCGAGCAAATCGATCAACGCGGTTGATAAAAATACATGTGCGCTCTGATTTGCACAGTGGTTACTGCTGGAGGTTGTAGCAATTACTTCCGGTGTCAAAATTGCAGAAATTGATTCGGAACTGAAATTTGGTGAATTGTCAACCTCAGCTTGTTGAAAATGTAATAAAGAATGATGTCTACCGTGACAAACACTGCAACCTTTATTTCGGCAATTAGTACTAGAGCATGATTATCGCGTAGACAGATTATACATAATTTGTTTTGTTTGGCTGCGTGGTACCGGTTTCTCGGCTCTAACTTCAGAAAAGTTTCACACCCTTGTATGTTATGTGCTTGTTTGCAATATGCACAGCGCACCTTATTTGTAGCTAAATGCGACGCACCTTGAAAATTATTATTTTCCCTAATCTTGGAACTGTTCGCAAATGTTTGTCGTTTGACCGGTTCTTTTTTAAAGCTAAGCGCCTCTAACAGCTGGCATCGTTTTGTCAAAAAAGTCAATAAATTCTCTAACGTCGGAATGTCTTGTGTAACCGAATTTTCCCATTCGCGATTTGACATGAAATCAAGTTTTGATGCCACCAAATATATAATTAGGCTATCCCAATGATGGGTGGCAAGCTCAAAGATTTTAGGACCTTTAAATGTAACATTACCTTATCTATCAGGTTTCGTAATGACTTGGATGAATCTTTAATTACATTATCTAAATTGAACAATGCGTGAATGTTCTTTTTTATAATTAATCGTTTATTCTGATACCTGTTGGTTAGCAACTCAATCGCGATTTGATAATTATCGCGGGTAACTGGAAGAGAACTGACCAACTGAAGCGCCTCTTCCCTTAGACACGATTTTAAATAATGAAACCGTTGCAAATCGTTTATTGTCTCGTTTTTATGTACCAACGTTTCGAAAGATTCGTAAAATGATAACCAGTTTTCACAATTCCCATTAAATTGTGGTAAATTTAGAGCTGGTAGTTTAACTTGCGTCTCAATTGAATTATTTGAAGACGCAGGACGAGGGGTGCCTACCTCTCGAGTGGAGCCATTCAGCTTTCTTAATAATTTATTAATATCCGTCATAAGGGAAAGATATTGTACGAAAAAAATCGAATCTACCTGGTTTGCATTCAATTCTTCAATTTGAAATTGGATGCTATCAAATTCATCATTCAGAGGTTGTACTTGATCTTTAATAGTATTTAACTGATCAACGTCTAACTCGTCACTGATTTTATTTCTAAATTTAGTTAATTTAGATTTTAGCACTGTGCGCTTGCTAAGCAGTGCTTTAATGTCTGCCATTTGGAATCAAGCGTAATAACTAAATAAAGTAATTTTACTGACGTTACTCAAAAAGAGCAAACAATTATGAAAAAATTTCTTCAATTAAATTTTCCTCGACGCTAGTAATTAATGAACCAATTCTTCACGTTGAAAGAACGTACACAACATTAAACATGCGACAAAGGGAAATTAAACAAACGGTAGGATTGGAGACCACTCACCCCAAGAAGTTGACGCTTTTTGTAGGTACTGGGGACTCCACTGGCCTCGTAATGATGTTGCAGCTTCCTCCGATGAATGCCATACACGGAAAATGTGAATACAGATGATCCTCTTCCGATGAAGACGTTGAATCCAAGGTGTACTTGGTTCGAAATTCGGTTCGATATGACCAAAATATGTTGCGACCTGAACCTTACGGGCACAACGAAATACCGGCGGAGAATCACGCAAGTCGTCGCGGTCGTGAATGATTGAACACAACGAATATAATTGTAATAACACTTTATTTAAAATATATACACCAATGTAACACTAAAAGCGGACTGTATAATTACAAATTTAAACTTGCCGGTACTGATTATAGAGGAGATGTATATCTCTCTGTGTCTTAACGTGACTCTGGTCGTGTCTGTCTCTTCGAGCCCAAGAAAACTCGGACACTCGTTAAACCACCCCTTTAGGAGTAGGGGGAAGGAATGGTCGACCATCGCAAGAGAGAGCTGCATTTCGCCGAAAGCTCTAACAATAAACTAATGACATCCGTTTTAAATTGCAGATGGTATTTACAAATGACATGCAAATCCAAGATTAGGATCTTAAGTATGATAGATTGCTGGACAGCAGGAGATGAGCAAGACTTAAATTAACCTGGCTGCAGCTCCTAATGCCACGAACAATTTCTAGGATTATTCTCAAGTAAATATTAAATATGATGCTTCAACAATGCTATAAAAAATATACATATTTATAAGATACCTGTGTATTCTTTCACTATAGCAAAGCTACAGATGTCCTCTTTTTTATGGCAAGGTTACTTCTAATTGTACCGCTGGGCTATGTAAATGCAAACCAAGTTCTTCAACGAACACCAAGCAGAGGATTACTTGCCAAGCCTAATTAGCTGCACTGCACCACTTGTATTGAAATTAAAACACCGTTTAACTGCATTATCGGGTTTTATTCGTGTAACATATCAAACCCATACCCATTAGCTGACATGTGATTTGTTTTCCATTCACTTAATGCAAACTTTTGTAAATGTCAACAATTTGACACTTGTTCACACATTGTAATAATTTTTTTCAGTAAACTATTTTAATCTTGCTTTCAGGTACCTTCAGCCTTATTTCTTAGTTATGATTACACACGCTTTATGCGATTTATGTAATTACCAACATGTTTTATGTGACCAATCTCACCTTTTTTAAACAGCTTGTAATTCAATATTAATTTTAGCGTGTTTTAACATTATTTGGCATTACTTTTAAGGTCACATCACAGTAAACTTTAGCTTAGTTGCCTTACGCCAGCATAACCATCCTTGTTAAAGGTGTCACTGTATTGTACTGATCTCAAAGCAATTATTAGCATTCATATCCAGTTACTCATCTTTCAAATAAAAAACCTGCTTCCAAGTTATAGTCAATCCTATTCTTCTAAACCCTTTAACATTTACACCAGCATATGATGTATTATTTTATTAGCAACTGTTATTTTTTCCACTATAATCTGTTCAACAATTAAACATAACTATACCTGTAATTGTTTGGCATAATTCTTTTAACAGAAAATGATCAATTGAACAGCATATGCTCCGGATACAATACAACAGCAATAGTTTTGTTTTTGGAATCACATAAAAAAATCACCTTCCCTTTTTAATTGAAACAAGCGATTTATGCCGATTTATGCTTTTGGAAAAAGCTGGAGATTTAGTAGTCACCTCTTCTATTTCCTTCCATTTCACAAAATCCTACCGTACATGTTTGGGAGTAACTGCTGCCATATCTTTTTTACAGGCTTACGTGGATATTTGGAGTTTTCTTGTTTGTTTTAGATTTAGTCGGTGTACGTGTTTGATATGTAGTATATGAAAACAAGCAGTTCATTCTTTCGCACGTCACGCACATAACGTCTTATTTCGCTGATGATTTACATAAACTGCTCAACGCATTCTGCGATCCCGCTTTATTTTACTGCTCAACAGTTTTTATGGCCTTACGTGCTTCATTGCATTAACATGTAAAACAACTACTTTTTATATTCCCTCGCCGACCGACGCCTGAAATAAAATCCTGACCACAGTTTCAATGTAAAAATTTTACTTATTTGTTTTGTTACTGTGCATTCTCTGTAGAGTCAACTAAATAGGGTCTACATATTTCTACATTTTTCAAAAATATGATTTCTAGCAAAACGTTGTGAATTATACAATTGTGTTTGCTTAGTTTTGCTTGCCTTTCGGTTATTTGCCTGTTTAGGTTTAGGGCATCGCTTTTTAATGCTTCGTCTAAGTACTATGAATACTATATTAATAATATACCTAGGCTAGGAGAAAAAGGCGCAGAGCACTGCTTATTTTATATGTTTCAATATAGTGACCACTTAACTCTAGTTGCAATAATCTCTTAGATAGACGTATTTTTTCTATTTAGCAAAATAGCTGCTAATAGCCGGCTAAAGTTTTTTATTTGAAGAAGTTAGAGAAGGCGGTATTGGGGCCATACGCTGAATGTTCTAACTCAATGAATCCTAATTTTTGTATTAGCTTGAACATTTGGGTCTTGTGCATCTAGAATTCTATTCGTCAACAAATTTGGACGATTTCCCCATATAGCACGATGTAGTTTCTCATGTGTGATAGAATAGGCAGTGGCGGTGATTGTTCATGTAATCATTTCCATGGTGGTCTCAAGTATTCGTTTCCATAAGCCCTCCTGGAGACGCTGGTGTTAGACAATTTTTGAAGACCTAGAGGCCTCCATTTTGGAGGTGTAGAACCTATCTGACTCATACCTTGATCATTTTAAGCTTTTGATGCGAGATGCGTAGTACACTTGATTCGGATATCATCAACACCACCACATCGATACCTGCTACCTTCAAACGTCGCTTTCCGAGAACCAATCGGCTTTACCTTTCTGCACATTTCAGAATTTGTTGCAGTTTTCGGCTATCTTGGTCTTGGATCGTCTTCTCATTCTCGGTCTTGACCAGTATTTTTTATACAGGTACAGTTGATTCTCACGATGCACTGCCAGCATCGTTCTGTTCCTGGCTTGCAAAATTTAGAATTTTTTATAACGCTTCTGTGCTCGAGTTTAACTAACTCATCTTAATGAAAAACTAATAAACAAGAAGGATGGCATTTTGCATAATAACTAGTAAAACATAGAGTATTACGATACAATGAGGTTTGCTGTAATAGTCATTTATTTTCATGTCTAGGTGCTAAAGCGGTACATTTGACGGTTAGTGGTTTTCCGTACCTATTTATAACGATTAGTTAATATATCAGTGCTGCACTTTATCAGATATAATCTGAATTGCTAATGAAACAATCTATAAATAATAAAGCGTAATATAACTGCAATAATAGATATAATATTGTGTGTATACCGAGTGGTGATTTGCGCTACGCAACATAGGGATTTCAATATCAAATTATTTGACCCCTCAATTATTTTAGCGCTGATCAGTGATGAACACAAAACGACAATGGCAAATGCAAAGTGCCCTTGTTTGTTTAGATAGTTCGAATGCATAACAGATTGGCTTAAAAATTGCAGTTTTAATTTTAAGGGACAGGATCTATTAATGCAGCTTTTTTTCATCAAGGAGGTTATTTACATTTTAGCTCTAAAATAACAAATAATTTAACATTGATATCCATATGCAACGTCGTGCAAATCACTGCCCACTATGTGTACAGTGTGTTAAAATAAAAAACACAGAATGTTGGCAATAAATAACAACGGAAGCAGTAAAAACTTTGCAGTACTTATATGTGTACTTTTTGTTTGGCCTCGCTTGTTGTTAACAACGTAAGGAACGTAATTTATATTTATGCAACGGCAGTTAGTATTCTTAAAAAGCATTTATTATACAGGGAGCAGCCGAAGAACAAAATGTACAAAGACGACCGAGGCTACAATATACAGTAGCCGCCAAAAATTCGGCATAATATGGGAAAAAAAATTATTTTTGTTTATTCAAAAAACTTTTTACGTCAATAATTTGTGCTTGTTTAAAAACCTATTTAGCCCCCTATCATACGTATATACCGAGTGATTTTTACTTCTTTAGAAAATGGAGTTTTTCAAAATTGTCAAAATCCGAAAACTGCTATTTTTCGGAAACTAAGAAAGGTTTCAATGAGATTTTTTAAATTGTGTTAGTTTTAGCGAACTGAACAATCTCAAGGCCAGAAAACCCCTAATTTTTTTTAACTTTAGCTTTCTAACCCATTTAGATAACTATAAAAGAACATTTACAAGATTTTTGTAACTGTAATTTATTAACATTAGAGTTTCTTGAAGCCATTTAAATAGATATTAATTAGAATGGAAAAATATTTCTCTTAAAAAGCACCTTGCATAAAAAACGTAAAAATTATACAAAATTACTACTTTTCGGTAAATAATAAAAAATCTAAAGAAGTAATTAACATTTTATATTATTTTTTCCTACTATAAATCTTTAATGTCCTCACATAAAAAAAATTGAATTTTAATATTAAGTCTTGATATGTGAAATTTTGAAAAATATTAAAGAAACTGAAAAATTAATTTTTAGCTAAAGTTAAAAAAATAGGGTTTTCTGGCCTTGAGATTGTTCAGTTCGCTAAAAATAACACGCTTTAAAAAATCTCATTGAAATCTTACTTAGTTTCCGAAAAATAGCACTTTTCGGATTTTAACAATTTCAAAAAACTCAATTTTCTAAAAAAGTAAAAATCACTCTGTATATATGATAGGGGCTAAATAGGTTGTTAGACAAGCAAAAATTATTGACGTAAAAAGTTTTTTTGAAAAACCAAAACTAAAGTTTTTTTGAAAAATCAAAGATAATATATATCAGATCATAAAGACTATGCAATATAAGAAATACATCGAAATGAAAAGGCTGGTCGAAAATAGAAGACAATGAAAGCAAATAGGGTGGAGTTAAACCACTGAAAAAGATAGATAACTGGGGAGGAGAAAAAAGCACTTATTTCAATACCCAAACACTTTACACATAAATACATCGGAGCGCTGCTCCATACACTTGAATCAGGGCAGGCTAAGCTGAGTGTCCAGACAGAACTGAATTACAAACAGAACCTTAGTCATAAAGTAAACTTTTATCTCTAAAGAATGCAAGGTCTCTTTAGAGCGCCTTGTGCTCCCACAGACGTTATCTATAAACAGTTTTCACTCCGGTAGGATGCAAGATTATCTTTATGCTACAAAGCATTTATAAGTAACTCCTTCATCCTACGCATCTTAAATATGGTGAAGAATTATTTAAGTTACATTTGGATATTATAGTTAAGAAGTTTGAGTGTTCGCAGAAGCTTTATTGGTTTTAATTTGAAACATTCATACTTATAATAATAATATAATATAATAAGCCGACAGTACGGCTGACTGGTGTTGCACATCTCACGGCACTTGTAAAAGTTAAGCTTCAGTCTGGTTGGTGTACATCTGGAGAGCGGGCGTAGTGTTCTAACTTAGACAGGCTACACTTACCTCAAGTACTTCAGCCGAATTTAAAAATTCACATACCCTTAGCTGCTGGATGTGCCCAATGTTTACATTATCTAGTAAGATTTTATATAAATTACCATTTAATAGTTTTTGATTTTCGGAAAGATGGCGCATTGTAGATAGGCTGCTGTTAAGGATTGTTAGATTATTTTCGACCTCTTTCGTTTTGCTCAAAATTACGTTGAGTTGATGCCGCTTTAATAGGTTTTTTTGTCTTGATAAATTTCTGAAGACGGCCCTGTCTAAAGTTCAACCCTGGATCTTAAAGCTACATTTTAAATTTCTTTTGGCCCAAACAATAATGCGTTCACGATTCGTAGAATTCGTCCCGTAAGCGTTCTCTTTTTAAATTCGAAACAAACGGTTTGCATTCAGCAACAATACATTTAGGCAGCGTAGCTTAATATTTCCTGTTATTAAATTCGACGGCCGCGTAGTTTGCGATGGTCTTTAGCCCTGTACTCGGCTCTGGTTGCAATACAGAAAATACAAAATACAGTCACAAAGGCACAAAGTCGAGGCAATGCAAATAACTGGGAAAAGTCATGTAATTTTAGTAAATCAGAATAATACTGGTGGAATGGACGATTAACTTTAAAAGCATTCAAATGAGTATACAAATAGGGGAACTCAATTTCTAGTGTTGGAGTTAATAAAAGAATTTCAATTATAATTTCAAAAGTTTGGCAATGTAGAAGCCAGACATGAATTAGTTAAAATTGACAGAAGAATTCAAATTGTGCAGAACTTGAGATGAAGCGTTAGTTAGTACAGTAATTAAAGAAAAACTGACGTTGTGAGCTTATTTGATTAAGGTAAGAAAGGATTTACGAATTGGATAATGCAAGCAAGATTAGCATAAAAGAGATTTTGGCAAAAAGGACACAGTTAGTTATTTTTGAAGAAAATGAAACAGTAAACAGGAAATAGACAAGTTTAGTGCTATTAGTGAGTCAATGAAGTGATGTGAGCAAAAAGACATTTGTTATAAACAATTTAATGGACAAGAAGATAGGTTATAAACAATTTACTTTGAAAGACAATAATTTTAGTATTAAGAGTTCTAGTTAAATGTTTGTAAAATGTGAACTTTATGTTAAATGTTGTTAATTTGTACTAAGCTGATTTCCTTGTATTTGATTTTTGATGTTCATTTGTTTTTAGAAGCTTGGATATTCAATTATTATTAAACGTTGACACCAGCAGCATCTGCCTTTTACTCTGCAATTAATTAAAGTTTTTATATGGTTAAAATAAAGATACAGAGTTGAAACTGTACCAAAGTGTGCAGTTTTATGTGTGTAACCAGTGGTGTTAAAAGGGGCGATCCATCTTGAAAGAGAAAAAAATTTTCACGCCTCCTTCGACGAACCAGCAACGGCAGGCACCCGAGGAGATTGCAATCGAGATCCCAGCGTTCCGGAGGGCTACGAACGGGTCCAGAAGGTGGAGACAGGCTGTCCGAGGGTCCCAGCAGCGATACCGGCATCAAAGGGCGACCGCAGGTACCGCAGGCACCAGGGAAGGCTTTCCGCAACAGCTACCGATGCAAGAGCGAGGTTAGTGTGGGAATTTTCATTAATCGACCGTAAGGGCGTAAAACATATGAGCCTACCTGTGTCTCGTGAGCTTCAAAACCGAGGTCCAGCATTAGTTTCTGTCCAGGCAACGATAATCAGCCAAAAATCTCAATTTAATCCAAATTTGGAGGTTAGAATGCAAGAAACAAAAGAGTAGGCGCAAACAACGAAAGATCCGGTTTTCCTAGAACGAAAGAATGTACAGACGCTACCACAAAGGCGCGAAAATCAATCCATAACTCACCTGATTTTTAATTTGCTCATAATTTGATTTTACTAGTCATTTCACAACGCAGAAAGTCGCACAAACTGAAATTTATGTAGGTCAAGGTTAACTGTCAATTCGAGCACCGGCGCAGTGCAGTTTTGATTTTATTTCCCAGTGGCGTGCTGCCATTTTCAAATAAATTTAAGGAACCCGACACCTGAGAGCTGAGTTTTCATGTTCTTAATTTTGGAGCTAGCAAATATTATCAATAACGGTTATATGCAATGTTTAAGAGTGAAAAATACCATAGATATTACTAGTTAATTTGGTGAACCCAAGATTAGTCAGTTTAATGTAACATTTACCGATCTTTGAAAAATAATTGGTATGGTAGACAATTTTAATTTAATTTATTTTATTCTATAATAATAAAAACACACATATCATATCATAGCAAGTTATCACAGTTGTTGCTGGTTAAATTCTATTTCCCCGAAGTGTAAGCAAAGTCATTCTTTGTTCTCCTTTTCGCGATAAGACCGTTTCGAATTCCAGCTCTTTTAACTTACTCACTGGCCGCTGTATTCCAGCCTGTGAAAATAAATTTCGAGCAGGTATTTTGTCTGAAGCAATAACGAAATTAGGCCTTGAAATTTAGTGTTTCCTGTCAACAACGTCTAAAAGTTCTTGAAAAGTAATCTTTGTTATTCGACACCCTGGGATCCGTTGCAACAGCAAGAAATTTCTTCTAGAACGTTCTATGGGCAAATGAAATAAGTTTTGATAAGCCCTTAGTTAACCGCACATATAGAAATGATGGTTTTGGAGTTCGAAGTTTTCTTCCGTTGTGCTTCTTCGCGCGGAATTCGATTTGAAATTTAAATCTGTACCCAGCACTTGAGTAAACTAGAGGTGGTGTTTTTTGCACCCCCGGTTCGCAGCTTGTGCCGCGAATCAAGGGGAGCTTTTGCTAACTGGTGGTGATTAAGTTGTGAATCCTTTTTGACTTTTGTGCAGACTTTCAAGTGCCTTGGGGCACGTTAATGGCGAGTGCAGTTAAACCCGAATCTTCGAAGTGAACATTAATAATTGGGTGTTAAAAAGTACGCGCGCGGTGGGCAATTGAGTTTATCGTAATAATTCAGTGTTGGTAAATAGCCGAGTCGTCTCCTTAAGTTGTTTTACTTCCCAGCGGAAGATAGTGGCACCATTTGCAGATCCAATTAGAGACGACATCTTTAAGCTTGTGATTAACGGTTTCCTTCTAAGCAACCATCAGGCCCGGCTCCGGCCTTTTCTGTACCTCTGCAACGCCCTGCCAAGCTTCCCCGAGGACGAGTTTATAGCAGAAACTAACGACGTGCTTACAGCTATCAGGTAGGAGCTATGTATTACACCAATTGTGTTCTTGTGCCTAATTAAAGTGCGACTATATTTGTTGTGTGTTTTCCGGGAGTTCGTAAAGGTTGCGCACGTTCACTTAAGCTTAAGCCTATGATTTGATTTGTTTGTTGTTAACCAGGGGCTTCACCCCTGTTATCTATTACGTTTTGTCCAGTGTGTAACAACATATTTAGACAATAAGGTAACTTTGCTTGGGAGCCCCTTTTATATTCATGTAGGGTGTGCCTTTTCTTTTTACTAAGCTTGGATTCGCCTCCGGGTGATTATTTGCAATGTAAAGCTGAAAGTACGCCTTGTTGATAAGCAAGCCGCAAGCTCTGGGCTAGTGTTAGTGTTCTTTTGTCACTATTTGGCAAGGGTGTGCCTTAAGGTAAGTCGTTTGTGTATGGCCACTCTTGGTGTTTATTCTGAAGACTCGGTGGAGGCTTGGACAGCGAGGCGAGGACAACCGTGGACCTGGGGGGACCTCCTCATAGCTTCGTGAAATTCTTGCTTTATTCACGCAAGCAACCCTTTTAAAAGCAAGTGGCGTCCTTTGGCAATTTTTTTACGCAAGCCATAGGGTAAGTACTACGTCAAGTACTCCGTCGGTTTTCCCTTTTGAGTATTCGAACCCCACCCCAACCGATTAAGCTAGCCTGAAGGTAACTGGAGCGATGTCATCTGCTCCGACACATTAAGATCTGTGATTTCTAGGGAAAGTCGGTGAACCCTGTAGTTTGTACCCGATTTTGGACAATCAATACGACCTAAGTCGATCTGATGAATTAATACCGTAACAGGATCCCAGTTTGTTCTAATAAAACCTTCTTTTGGGTTTCGGAATCGTGATATTATCGTAGACTAAATATGATAATAGTATGAACAGATGTAATAACAAATAAAAGGTGTTGTGCAAAGTACTTTAATACGAGCGCTTATAAAAAATAAAAACTTCATTATAAGTTACTTTACAGACTTACAATTAATTCATTTTTAGAGGTAACATTGACATCTTGAATTTGAAATTCCGTCCTCTTTCGTTATTGTACAATCGAATTTCATTACCCCTGATCATATCTTTGAAAAACCTTGGGTTGTCTCGCTCTCAACCGTTTCGTTACAATCCTATAAAGCAACGTTCTACACCTAGGCATGACCTCAAAAGCCTCTTTTTGTATCTATACCCGCACCCGGCACTTTACGCTGCAAGCTTTTCACTGTCCCAGATAGAGGTCACGACAAAAATCCGGCCATTGCAGAACGGGCGTTCACCAAATCTATGCTCAGTTTTGATTACTTCATCTCCTAAGTTAAATTTGTTTTATTAGTTAAGCAATGCACGTGGTGAAATGCTACCAACTTTGAATATGCTATAAAAAGTTAAACAAATAGGTAGTTACAAAATTAACCATTTAGGCGAATCTAAGCTTTTATTATTGGCGCCCCAGCATTTGAAGCTTTGGGAGGTAAGAATTATATTTTTAGTTCTGTTGTTTAATATAGCTGTATCAGGTTTCATTTGTAAAGCGAACTGCAGTTACACATATTCTTGATGTAGGATAAGCATTGCAGAGAAATTACGACACAAGGTAAGTCATACTTTGCAGCTAAGTACTTCTCCTGCAACCGAAGGGAAAACATTAGTTCATCCCCGACAGTCACATAAATTAAACGGATTTGTTCTATTTCAGATTTTTGTATCCCTCTTTGACTTTAATGTTTTTCAATCAGCAAAAATGAATTTGAAGGTGAAATAGCTAGCTAAGATTATTTTAAACTGTGGAGGGGTGTAAGAAGGTCTATTGGCTGTGTGGAAGGGTTAAAATAATATTACCGTTGCTACATTAATTAATAAGAGTTTTTGGTAACATGTTATTTTGGCTTATGATTGTCCTTTTTATATAGTATATAAACTTAAAAGAGGAAGCCGGGGAGCGCAATTTATAAAGCGTTAGGTTTGCATTAAGAAAGTCGTCGGTTCGATTTCCACGGCGGGAGGAATTTTTCCGCAGCCTTGGCGATCGGTGTCGGGTCTGGCGAGACCATTCACAGTTGGGTACCAAATTAACTGTGCTCTACTCGGAACCACAGACTTAAGAGGTAGGAGTAACAAGATCAACACGTCACCTCACACAGTGATTGTTATGCAAGTCTACAAAAGGCGTTCTCCAACTTTGTAGCTCGGAGCACGGGCCAAGTTGAGCACTACACCGCCATATGTTGAAACGTACAAGCACCAGCCTCTACACCGCTAGGTAAAAAGAGGTTACAGATAATAAATAATTACATAAATACATAAACTTGCAAGATTTGTATTGACGTTCTCAACTTCTATTTGAGTTTCTAATTCGTCTCTGTTTAGCCTTCTTTTACAAAAACAAAGTTAAGTATCAAATAAACCTTCTTCATTTTAGCTATACTCGGCGAACAACAGTTTTCAGTATAATAATCTGTTGTAATTCGTTCCGCCCATTAGTTCAGCAATAACACCTTAGCCATCTGCATACAAAATGTAAGCTTAAGCGTCCTCGCTAAGAAAACGGCATTTTATTCCATGAAATGGCGGTATCAAATGTGTTTACACACCTTGAAAGAAATTTTCCACAACTTACCATTTCAAATTTTTATCGCAAGAGACGTAAGTGCACGAAAGCTTTCTCCAACCTTTGGCACTTATCCAACTGTAGAAGAAATTATTTTAATCTAAAATAAATGTAGTCAGCTTTAATACATTAATAAGAAAAGCATAAAGGTTGTGGACAATATTAGTTTCGATATATATATTAACTACTTCTTCATCTAAGAGCGCCCAGAAAGATAAAATCCCAAAGAATTGCTTAATAAAACTTTAAAATCTACTTAGTAACCGCTGTAAGCAACCAAATTGGGCATCTAGTATAAAACCAAGTCGAACGTTTTTAAAAGCAGAGAGTTTCATGAATTATTCATTGGAAACGACAGGCTGTAGAAGCTTTAATTCTAGAGGTTATAAGTTCTGCAGAAATCGTGATAAGAAGCTGCGTAACCTATCGATTCTGACTTGCATCCAAAAACTCCTGAAATTACACTTACGGATACATTTAGAAGAGACTAAATGTACCGGCAACGTTTGTTAGTAATCTATAATCATGCATATTCTGAATAAAACATGGATGAAATATCAATTTATGTTCTAATAGCTTAGGATCGATTCAAACGCCGCCAGCATACACTCAAGCACAACGAAATGAACTCAACGATCTCATCCCGCGTTTACGTCACGAATTCCAATTAGGTCGAAATATCAACATCGCGTTCGTTATTGGGGATGGATTATTTTACAGAGAATGTTTGGCCAAGGTAAAGAAGAGTCGTCTTTTGTTTCCAAAGTAAACATCCATCCAGAGCGGCCTTTCGCACAGGTTTGTTTTCAAACGCTTTCCAGTTGTTCTTCCTTTACCCGTTTCGAGTGTTCGGAAACTCTCATTTGTACGCGGGAGGTAATCATAGACTTTGGCTTAGTGGCTAGAATAAGTTGTAGTGATGAAAAGAGATACGGCTTATATCTCTACAGATTGAAGCAAATGGCTGAACAATATGAGTCGAAAATGTAAATTGCGTGGAATTATCAATGCGTGCATTCAAAGGTGAAGGCCGAAGGGGTAGCTGTGTTATTGCTTGAACGACCTTTCGGTTTTTTCGCAGGACATCAAACTCAACGTTGTTGCCTGCCGTTATACCTTCAAACTGGTTTGTGTGATGCGGTGGTGTACTTCGGGGGATTTAGAGGGACATTCAGAAAGGGATAGTCATAAAATGCTGTTTTTTACCGGATCGCTCGTCCGAGATGAACCGTAACTCTATAATGTTAAAGATCTAAAATCTTAAAAAACAGATTTTAATCAAATAATGGTATTTCATAATTGGCGAATTATCGATCGTATGGAATAGTCACAGTAGATATGTAAAATGTATAATTAAGAACAAGAATTACCCTTTCATTTATATTTCTTACAGGGTGTTTCACTAATAAGTACCTTAAGTTGTAAGAGTGTTATATTTTCGCTAAATAAAGGAAGTTAAATGCAGTTTTCTCTAAACCTCCTGCTTAAGGTTATACGGGGTGATAAAGAGTTCAGACATTGCATTTCATTACACAAAATCTCCAGAATAGGGATATTGATAACAAAATAAATACATATTGCTTACTCCTATTGACGAATCCTGCTTAATTTTGCCAAATTGTAATAATCCAGAGACAGAGATTCAGCGGTTTAAGAATAAAATTTTGGCCAAAATCGTTTAAATCCTTGTATTAAAAAAACTGTCTGCTTACTATTCTCCATTCAATAACATATTGCTGTAGGTAGTAATATTTCAAGAGCAATTTCGTTAAATTAGAAATACTGAACAGTTTAATTCACAATAATTTTTCACGGTGAGACCTCGAGCGAGTTAAATCAAGAGTACCTCTTGTGTGAGAAATTTAATGGAAAATAGTAAACACAATTACAGAGCATCAAAAATGTTTGACCAAAAAATATTCTTAAAGTGCTAATTCTCCGACTGTAAATTATTCCAATTTGACAACATTAAGTATAGTAATTGGTCAGCAGGAGTAGCTAGTAGTAGTTGTTGTTGTGGGGAGACTAGCAAGTAGGTCTTCACAGGCTTATTTTTCCCACCCCATGCTATCCCCTCAACTACCTTCATTATGATACTATTCGATGGGCTCTTCTCCTAGATTTTCTAATGAAGATCAGAATATTGGCCCAGGGTAGGGAGTTTAACTCTTTCATTCGAAGCGTAATTGGTCCAAAGGTTCTATACCTCAGTCGCTGATACGCCTCGCATTCCCCCAAGCAGTGAAAGGATGATTCCTCATTTCTTTCACATCTCTTTAGTTTTGCAGTGGCCTGTCAAGGTCCCTATCAGAATATGTGTGGTTCTCCAGCTCCTTCTCATTAGCCAGACTGATTTCTTTGAATAAAATCTTGCTATTTGTTACTTCGCCTGTCGATAGCCCCTGCACCCTTTCCACTTTATCTCACTTGTTTTGTAGGCCCACTTGGTTAGGGCTGCAGAGACTTGCTTTTTGTTTCAAAACTTCCATTTGCGAGGAAAGTTCCGAGTAAAGTCCTTGAGAGATTTTTCGTTCTGAATAAGTGTTCTAAAAGCAGTGTTACACACTTCTTTTTATTTTGTGTGTGTATTACACCATGTTACAATTATACAAAAATTTTTGAAAATAACGATATCCTCATTATATTCAAATCAGTGAAAAAGTCGAGTGAATTTGTCAATTATACGCAGGCAATATAAAAAATTGCAAAATATTAAGAGAAACATTTTGCCACGAATCAGTTAAATACAAATTTTGTTCAGCCAAAGGCGACCTTGACTTAACCAACGCCTATTCCTTTCGTTTTGCGTCAGTTTTGACACAGACTGACTCATTCATAATTGGTCATTTTTAGTTCTACAAGAGATTGGTAGAAAACGTACTTTTAGTAGGCGTCGTAGAAAAAACTATATACTGATATATTCAATATATTTCCTGCTTTTCGCGCACTCTGTATATTACCGTAAAAGCATAAAACCACTAACTGCACATACTTACTACCTAGTTTATACTAATTATGCCAATAAAAACATTAAAAGACAAGTCAGTAGGTTTACTAGCAAATACATACTTGGTTCTAGCTAGCACCAAGAAGGCTCTCTGTGAGGACATTCACACAAAACAGAGAGAGTCAAATTTCGTAAGAAACCAAATCGACTAAATTTTTTTAACAAAAGATTTAGTACGTTGATTACATTAGCCAGGATTAGTCTATACCGACTGTAGAGCCAACTTACCATCGAGCCATAACCTTCCTTTAGATTCAGGCTGTAATAAATTAGCGTCGTTGCCGTAGAAAATAATCCAAATCAAGATTAGATGTAAATAACTTAAGGAAAGAAACAATAAAGTCGGAGTTATAAACTGAAATAAAGAAGCAACTACGAACGAACATCTATCAATAGAGAAAAAAATGAGTTATAGAGCACCATCAAAAATATTGTGAAAGATAGCGCTCAAAGCAAAGTGGGTTATTAAAGAAATAACACATGGTAGTCTTGGAGAGAACCCAGCATGAGAAATTAATTGATATATTAAAAAGAACAGACATAGATGTCACAACAAACAATGCCATTACACGTAAGCCATTTACAAGGCATTTCAAGATGAATATATCAGGATAAAGGTGAATGTATTATATATAGCGGAACTACACAGGCTGTTCCAAATTAAGTGCACACTATATCTAACTTTGTTATTATAGAAGCTACGACATAGGTTAAATAGGCAAACTAGTAGCATTTTTTATGGTGATTGCAGTGGAGAAAACAGAAAAATTAATCAGCATCACATTTCCAACATATCTACGAAAACATACTTTTTGTATTGAAACCTGTTACATATTTTATAGAGAATTCAATTCTGAACAAAGTAATTCTAATAGATGATTGAAAAAATACAGAATTAAAGGATTTGTTAACATAATCTTGCAATATTTTGATGTTGTAGATAAAATGGAATAGTTACACATGATAAAATTAGTATTTAATTCCATAGGAAAAGAGAACTGTATAGCGCAGGTAACGATAAAATTATAATTATTTATAGTAAATGTTCAAAAATATTGCCCTCCTGCTCAATATACTGCATCAACCTTTTTAAAACACTACGAATTCCTCCAAAAAAACTTCGTCCATCAATATTTCCATTCACTATTGAGTGGTCGGTCTAACAAATTTAAGCTATTCAGAAGTATCTTGGCATATCTTGTTGCGCGTTGAGCAGCGACCCTAGGTGAGTCATAGTCCCGATTTAGAGAAATATCATCCGCGCTGGCCATTTAGCTTTCACGTAGTTTTTGTATGAGCCGGCGCGGTGTCGTAAAGGTCGTTTTAAACCGTAACAAAATATATGGGAACCCTCTTCCTCTTCTTCTTCTTCAGCCGTCTTTTGTCCACTCCTAAAAGTAGGCCTCCCCTAGTTTTCGCCATTTCACTCGATCGTTTGTTGTTCGTATCCATGTGTTCCCTGCTATCTGTTTTATATCATCTTCAATAAATATAAATAGTAATGACAAGCAAGGAAGGTTTTATGACGAAGTATGTTTTAAACGAGATTTAAAAATATATTTATAACAGTTTGAATGAAAACGTAATAATAGGTATCACATAGAGATTCTCAGTTTACGTAAAGCAAACAGATTATTTACTACAGAAATGAATGATCTAAAAGGAAATATTCGAAGAGCAGGGACCAACAGAGTTTACACTTGCAAAAAAGGTGGGTGAAAGTGAAAGTTCTAGAATAGATAGAAGACTTGTCAAACTGTTAAGGCAAATGAGGATCCAAACCTCATTACTACAGGTTTTGCGTGGTCCATTATCTCGCTGTTAATTAGGGAAGATTAAATTTATAATTTTTATACAGCTTTCATTTCTACAGGGTGTTAAAGAGTAATCAAAAGTATGTAAGGCCAGACTCCACACCACACAATAAGAAAGTTCATATGAAGGTGCGACGACAAACCAAATTTCAAGTCGAAAAGGTGAAAAAATGCACAATTGTAGGTTTAGTTAAGCTACGGCATTGACATAAGTTATAAAACTTTAAATGCCAATTCTGACCAAACGATGAAGTTTAAATATACTATAAGATGAGAGTAAAGGGTTACTTCCCCACAAATGAAGAATTTTACTTCAAATTAAATAATATAATAA
This sequence comes from Agriotes lineatus, assembly GCA_940337035.1. Taxonomy (NCBI): domain Eukaryota; kingdom Metazoa; phylum Arthropoda; class Insecta; order Coleoptera; family Elateridae; genus Agriotes; species Agriotes lineatus. The sequence goes on along the minus strand of OW679197.1, from coordinate 134,604,607 downwards.
ACATTTCGATTTCAGTTTAACAACCAGGAAAAGATAAATAACTTATTTTATTTTATTCCCAAACAGTCTATTTTTTGTATATATTTGATGATTTTCTACCTGTTCTTCAGTAAAGTATTTAGCTAGTTTATGCAGGTTATGTTTGTCCGGTGTACGGAGATAAATTATAACTTTTTCAATATCATATGTGTTTTTCGATTTGTACATGGCCTAGCATCAATAAAATTAAGCATTGTCGTAACTACCCCGTCAAAATGACGAACCGTTGAACTCTCGAGCTGTCACGAGTTTGAATCTCGGTCCAGGCAATATTATTTTTAAGTAATCGAAAAATGCGTATGCAAATTTCTGTTTCTTGTCACATTTAAATCTGATATGGGACATTCCGATTGCGTTATTGATAAATCGTTGACTAGTTTTTAAACCAATTCAACCGATTCAACAGATCACGAAGTCTAAATGTGGATTATTCTCTATAAATATTTATCGATCCTAAAAAATGGTTTGGATATTTGATCAGACACAAAATCCCTTTGAACAAATACCCAAATTCAATTAAAAACCATCAAATTTACCTTATACTATTTAATATTGTTCTTGGCAAAGTCCATCTCTGAACCGCATTGTTTTATCTTGCAATAGACGAACATCTGTTTCTTTAATGTTGGAAACCTTACAGTGGCTTAGCATTAAGCAAAGGATTTATTTTAATACGCTAGTTTTAATTTTTAAAATTATTAATAATAAACTGCCTAGTTATATGAATGAATTTATAGTATACAATAAGGATATTCATAATTATAAGACTAGATTTGTAAATGACTTTAGATTGCCCTTAACAGCAAAATCATGTTCTCAAAAAAACTTATTCTATAATGGACTCAAATTATATAATGAAATGCCGAACGAAACTAAACAGGCTGCTAATTTATATCAGTTTAAAAAGCTTTGTTCAAGATATGTTAAATCTGTTTGTTAAATAACAATGTCTGTTTTTTTTTGTAAACATCTTAAGGATGAATAAACCAACATCTATCTATCTATCTACCTACATTTAGCACTTTACCACATAACAAATCGAAACAGAAACCGAATAAACAAGACGTAGAAGTAATTTTAGAAGTAATATCATTGTTCAACATAGGAATAATATAACTACTTATATTAGTAAAGGGCATTGATCTCAAACTATTCGAGTACTAACAATATTACTAAAACCACTTGCGTCAATGTCAAACAGAACGTAAACGCAGCGAACATATTAATAACAACTAAGCTATCCGAGTATTTGATAATTAACAACTGTAAAGATAAGGAAAGAACAAAATAATTAGATTGAGGTAATTAACTAAAAAAATCTATTTCGACAAAAGTAGTACTGAAGAATTAATTTTCATTTAAGAAAATTAATACATTAAGGCTACTACAAGCATTTTCACAATTACTACAAAACATTAGCCAATTTGTAATCTTAAAAAAAGTCGTAAACCATTATACAAAATATCTCAACAAATGGAGATAATTTTAATATGTCAGTATTGTTGCAACCGTAGGTATTAGTACTACCTTAAAAGTAATGAATAAGGAATTACTCACCGGTAAAAGCATTGAAGAGGAAAACTTGGCAGAGCTACTAGGTAATCAATTGTAATCAGTCTGATCAGCAATACTCAGTACTGGCATGAACGTTGACGATTCGTGTTTTCCTCAATTTATTTACAAAAGATCAAAGATTAAAATGAGCAAACATAAATGCCTGTCAAAAGTGAACATTAACAGGAATTACTTATTTCTCAATTCAAAAAAATGTATAACTAGAAGACTCGTTAAGTTCGTTCTTGAATTAATATGTCCAGGCTTAAAAACGTTTAAGGGGCAGTATTATGATGCCACTGTCTTAAAGGCGTTAAAGGTGATAGAACTAAAAACGACAAGGATATAATTAAAGCTGTTTAAATTTTTTTATTATTCAAATGAAAATTAGGATTAGCTCCGCCTTGACTATTTCAATTCCTTTCTCTGTCTTTAAATAATGCATAAATTTCCAACTAGTCTCTGTAATGTTTTATATTTAAACATTTCGAAACCTGTGGACTATTTGTTTGCCAATACCTGCAGGTTTCTTGATGGTCTTCGGAGTATAATTAGAGAGTAAATGCTTTTTAATATTTTATAGTTCTGCGATAGTAAAATACGATTTGAGAAATATTTTTTATTTAATAACTGAATAGTTTTTTGCTTACATTTTTGTGTATGGCTGTTTTATTTGTTTATTAGAAAAATATAGTACTACTTAACTGTAAAGGACGCGATCGAGTACAGAAACAACGAACAAGATTGAAGAACCCGTGCCTTCTTAATATAGGTAACCCATTCAGCACTGTTGGCAACAATGTTTAAAGAAGTAAGCTAGACCGTTCACTGCTACGTGCCACATATAAAAGAATTGACGTATTATAGGAAACTATTTAAGCAAAACAATAAAAAAATCACTAACTTAGCTCTGAATCTGAATAGAACTATTGTTGATGCAAAAAAATGTTGTGACTTGAAAAATTAACACAACGTGAGAATGCAGTCAAATCCGTGCTTGCGTACTACATTAGAACATTTAATTCACCAAATCTCTAAATGTTATTGGTCACTTCGTCTTTTACTTTTTATGCTATCTCTGTATTTAAAATACTTCTATACTTTATTCACATAATTCATACTATTTTTGAAATCATTTATCACATAAGAACAATTTCCAATGCTTTACTCTTTAGTGTAATGTAATAGTCAAATTATTGGTATTGAAAGCTTTGATAAACTATTACCCAAAGCTGTGTTCATTCCAACAATGATATAGTTATACATGGAGAAAGAGCACCGCTTCAAAACATAGGCAGAATTTGACAAAGCTGCTGTTGTTCCTAAACGTATGAATCGAGACTATGCCAACGCATGATTTGTTCATAATTATATCTAAAAATTATGATAACTTAATATTCTTTTATAAAAGGTACAAGTACATTGCCTATTACAAAATTACGTTAAGGTAGCATCAAATCTTTTTTAAATCCTCATAACGGTGCTCATCTCTAGAAGAAGTAGAATGAAGGACTTAACAAGTGAAGTGTTGAAATCGAAATTTAATTGGGGCGAAATTTGTATTTGTCAAACATCAACTTTTCAAGCTGACTTCCGTAATTACCCTACAGGAAAAATTGCCTGCTCTTCATTTATCGCAGAAAAGATAATATTTATTGATACTAGAAGTTTTGCAACAACCCCAAAGAAAAGTAAAAGTAGAACGTCAGCTTTTTAAAATTTCTATATTCTATCTATGGGTACTGTACAAGTTAATTACTTCTGATTTATTTATGCCTTCATTATTCTACAAGGTAAATATAAGACAATCTTAAAGATTATTATTTCGTTTTACCATTTTGAAAGAACAAAATTTCAGTTTCACATTTTAATTTTTTTATGGTAAAACAGCTTCCTGCGACTATATTATATTCTCTTAAACAGCTAGCACTCATAATAAGGTGTATACATTTATTATATAGAAGTTCCCTTCACCTTTGATATAATTATAAATAATGGTACTAATCAGATAACAGCTCTTCTTATCTTCTCTTTCAAACATCCATGCACCTCAGGGAGGCTAAAAATAATGCGTAATTGGTCTCACTGTGCTATTACATTGAAAAATCAAAACTCCTCAGTCTTTAAAAAACGAGGAGCAGGCAACGCTTTTCATTCAAAATAGGCCAATTACAAAGTCCCTTGCAAGGCTAGCGCCACGTTTCGTTGATTGTTATTTAACTAGCCCTTGTTACTTTTTAATAAGCGTAGGAATTTGAAGGGCGTTGAGTGAGGAAATTTTAATGAATAAGGTGCGAACGCGAATTATTTGCAGAGATCAATTTTTATTTGATTTAGTATTTGCCAAAACGCGATTTATTTCTTACTAACCTAGGTTTATCCAAAATTATGTTTGGTTACGAAAATAGAAATCTCTAGTAGGCCATAAAAAACAAAATTTGGGAAAACCTTAGCTACGCTTATTATTACACAGTAAAAATAATTGGCTATGATCTAATTGGCAATCCAGAAAGTGGAATTATAAATTTTAATTAAACAAAGATCATAGTTCAATTTAAAATATAAGACGATGCATAACACAACTTTATGTAAACAAACAACAAAATAAAACACTAATAACTTAAGGAATGTGTTCAAACAGACCACTATTTTCTTGGATGAAAACTCTAATATAGTTAAAAAACTATTTTTGACCCTCTCAGCATATAGAATGTGATACTTCTAAATGAGTTACCAGTGTTTTATAGCGTCTCTGTGGTCGGAGCTTTGAAATGGACCATTTCTTTCTCCCAGCCTCAGAAAAAAAAATGGATGTCAGATCTGGAGATCGAGGAGGCCAAGCAATTTTTCTGATCCATTGATTCGGTCTTCAAACTTTGATATATCACTGCATCCTTCTATGAAAATGTGTTAATGCGCCGTCCTGTTGGTACCATAAGTTCAGGCGTTTCTGAAAGTTAACTTCTTCTAATGGTAGAGATAAGCCATTCTCTGGAAAATTAAAATAGCTTTCTGCCCTTAGATCGTTCCCGAAAAAGTACAGACCTACAACATGGTTTCTCATTAAGCGTATCCGAACACTGTTTGATTAAAGCAATTTCTAATCCCGTTAAAAATAAAGCAATGGAGTTATATCGTAAAAATTACATTTACGAAGTTCAGTTATTAAAAAATTCTTTAAACTACATTTATATTGCTGAAAAGATTTTAATAGCATATTATGATACTAGTGTATAAGTACGCTTTTAAAGCATGTGCTTTAATGGCACTTATACACGTTTGTCATACGCTACTTTTTCTACGATCATAACAGAAATATAAAAACTTAGTTCGGCGACACTTTTTCCGTCACATTGTGTTAGATATTCTAGGTTATGTTGACAGTCAAACTTACGGCAAAGTATGTTTTAATTTAGTATTAAAAAACGCTTCAATGGCAACGTGTGAATAAGACGTACTTCGGGAGCTAATGTTAAGAGTGCTACAAACGTCGCTTTTGATACTAGAAACAGTGCAAAAATTTGTCATTTTGACAAGTTCGTAGAAAAATATTATTTAAATGTTTTTTTAAATTTTATTTCAACGACCTTCAACTTTATTCAAACGAATTTGAACTAAGCAATAATGTCTGTAGTACAATAAGCGTTGCAACAAACTGCATGCAAGACATCCCACTTTCGATTAAGACGCTTATTCGTAGATAACCTTATGTTTCTGCTGCTTAGAATTTAAATATCGATCTTTCAAATCCTAAGCCAAGATTTCGTAGGCTTATGCTGAAATCTTACTCTGATTACAACCTAAGAAATGTAAATATCTTATGTGAACTAAATTGTTAGGAAAAGGCGTTTTGCATATTTTAATGTAAGGTAAAACCGGGTAAAACCTTATTGCTTTCGTCTTTGTTTATTGAACTGTTGCAGTATAATTAAGTATATCACTAAAAATCTACTAATCGAATATGGAAGTGATGAAATATGTATTCTAACATTTCAAAAACATTGTTTTTGTACAAAGACGTTGTCGAGATTTTCGGTTTTAGTTCTTCGAAATGTTTGTTGTCGATTTCAGCTCTACATTTAAAAAAATCAGTCAAGGGTTTTACTCGGAACTCCCCTCGCAAGTAGAAGTTTTGAAACCAAAAATTTGGAAAATATCAAAGGAAAAGAAGAAATTAAATTTTCTAAGATGCCCACCCTGCATGTATTAGGTTAAAAATACGTCTATTTTAGCCAAGAGTAAAAACCTGTGCTGTATGTAAAATATTACTTTCCTTTAGCTCCTCAGCTTATTTATGATAAAGCTAATGAAATGCCTCTTTCTCAGCTTTATTATAATAACACTAGCAACCAGTGAGACAAATGTCTCATTTAATAAAACAGCGTCCCGGACGCATATACGTAATCTGCAGACGCATAAGGTATTATGACAACTGTTCGGCTACAATCGGTAATTGATTAACATGGAGCCAATGAAAGTGGTTTCGCTTTGACATGGTATATCTTGTTTTCCGCGTAGTCAAAGAACTAGTTGTTAGTTCGTGAAAAGAATATTTAAAGTGCCGGCTAAAATTACTATAAATTGCTTAAATATGGAAAGTATGCTCCCACAAGGCTACTAGTAAAAATTTGTAAACGACACAACTGTTAGATTAAATCTAACTAATAAGAGGTAGTTGAGGTTAGCTTCGCATGTTTATATTTCGACCAACCAAAGTTTACAGACCGAAAAAATGCCGGTAGATATACAAATACAAGCTGTATCTAACCAAATTTAGCGCTTACAAAATGTAATTTTTCGAACAGTAAAAAAGGTGACATATTCATTCTGTTTTCAATGTGTGAAGCGATTCATTTTCGTACACACAATACAGACACACACAACCAGACGCAAAATACTTTTATGTTCTAAAACGTCCAGTTGTTGAAGTCCGAAGTCCCTTTCGACCAAATTTTGAGTTACAAGGATCACTATGCAAAAAATAACGTGAACAACACATATGAAAGCAACTTGTTTTACTCATTTGCAAATTCGTGAAAAACAGTATGACTTTCATAACTAGTTGTACAATATACTATGGGGTTCTAATTACAAAAATAACTATTTATAGAACCAGTGTCCTAAGTGAATTATTTTTAACATCAATGTTAAGAGTTAGTCCAAGAAGCGTGCATTATTACATGAGAGTGCAGAATGTAAGTACTTTCTGCACTGTCGTAGGAGTAGCATATTATTATACTAGTTTAATAAAAGGGCCCATTGTAGCACGAGTGGGCTTGGGGCACGACGTGAGTAACGAGGAGTGCTCCGATAGAACGAGAGCTGCAATAATTTTGTTTCTATTTTGCGTTAAGATTAACTCCATTCTAGCAACCAAATGACGTCATTTAAATGTTAGAATAAGTCGCTATAAAATGACGTCATTTGGGTGCTAGAATGGAGTTATTCTAAATGCAAAATAGAAAACATTTTTATTTTTAATTTATAAACTGGTATAAAGCGGCACAATAGAAAAAATTGTATAAAACACTAGTTGCAGAAGGTCCTTCAAGCACTCATTTGTTCCTCAACTCGCAGCTATGCGGCTCGTTTCGGAATTTCAAATTCCTGCTTGAATAGATGCCTTCTGCAACTTGTATTTTAATATACTATTATTAAACAAGGATAATACACTAATGTTATTTACTTTCCACAAAAATAATCGAAAACTTTTAATTATGACATTTCATAAATATGACAATCTGTCAGTTGGCTGAAACAAGATAGGCCGTTTCAATGGTTTTGATATGAAAATAACAATACAAAAACTGTGCTTTGATATACTCCATTATAGCACTGTTTTCGATGTTATAATAACCACATTGTGACATTACTATACGTAAATAGTATATTTGTCGTCAAAAGATAAAAGTATAGTTTCTTTTTGGGGGATGATTTGACAACGAGCAGTGTCATGGTAATTTTACGGAGGAAAATTTTTATCGCAAGAAGTAAATGTTATTTTTTCCACAAATATAAAAATAATTAAATTTATATTATGTATTGCAAAAACTACAAATGAATTTAGAATCTGACCGTTTTATTTATTTATTTCAATAGCAACGCGCACTTTCATCTGTAGAGTGAAATAAAGAGCTATACTCTATAAACGCAAAACTATCTAATAATGCACTATTTTATAACTCAGTCTAACATAAAGAAATTTTTACCCTCGTAAAACTACCACTCTGGCAAAAAAAAATCACTTTTTGTACAACTGTCATTAAAAACGACATTTTTGTTCCAGGTAACTACACTTATATACGTCAAAATTAAATATTATGAGAGAGCACCTTAAAGTAAACACTTTTAACATGTGTTGAAAATACTACTTAGTAAACCAATATTTGTCAGGTAACTAAGGAAAATCAATAATTTTCAGTTGTTCGACAGCTCGTTATTTAAAAAAAAAAAGTAACGCTTTCTGTATTCTAATCAAATGTCAAAACTAACACGATTATTTTGAAAAATATCCACCACGGTTTGCTATATTATACTCAAATTAATAAAAGTGACATTTAGTCCATAAAAATAATTTTGCTGATTTTTAGTGGCAGTTTTATAATAGTATATTGTACAACTAATTATAAAAAGCATACTTTTTCACGAATTTGCAGTTTTATTAACGATGGCGAAGTTCGAATGTATCAAGCAAATAAGTAAAAAAAGTTGCCTTCATACGTGTTGTACACATTATTTCTTTTGCATAGTGATCGCTGGTAACTCGAAATTTGGCCGAAAAGCAGTCATATTACAAACATGCAGTAACGCGAGAAAATTCTTATTTCAAAGTTAAATAATAGAATCTAATTAGACCTGACGAAAACTTCGTTTAATCGGAATGAACCAAACATTGCAAGAAAACACACAGTAATAATAATAGTCTCTATTTATCAACTCAACATACAATAAATAAGAAAAAATAGTGGTCACGGTGCTTGCGTAAAATGCAGACGCATTATAATTCAACACGTCTGCAGTTTACTTCTGTTTTGATTGGCTGTACGATTTCGGAATAAACGATGTGATGGGTTATACCTTATGCGTCTGCAGATTACGTATATGCGTCCCGGACGGACCAGCGTCCCGGACGGACGGAAATCACGTGATTTCTCGAAAAACGGAAGTGTCACGTGACTGAAATTCGGTTCCTGACCTGACATGACCATTCCAAACATATAACTTTAATAACTTTTTTCTCTATCTCTTACGGTTTGGCTGCTGAAACAGCGTCCCGGACAAGTCTATTAGATAAAGACTTTTTAAAATATCCTTATAAAAACTCTTTACTACTTGAATCCCTTCATCATAATTATAACACAATACGAAACACTAAATTAATTCCATATAGGACTTCTATTTAGCTAAATTTATAGCGTCTAAAAACATATCTTTAATAACAGCAACTACATAAAAAATAAAAGGTCGTTAATCATATGAATAGTATCAATTATAGAATTTAATCTGTATTAATGTAATGTACTTTGTTGGATGTTATTTCTTAAATATAGTGTCAACCATGTGAATTTTATATAAACATAATGAAGTGTCTTCTCTTCTATTCTGTTCTATATTTTACTACTTCCTATCGTGATTTTGTGAAACTTACATCTCTGTGCTAATTCTTCAAGAACAATATCAACTGTGGCGGTAATGACAAATGTTTGTATAATTTATTTGAGGTATAGACCTACGCTTATATCATTTCTTCATAAAGAGGCATCACTTAACTTTTATTAGTTCTTTAAGTTATTCATCATCTGTAGCCTCTTTTATATTTGCATGTGGAAGACGTTCACCGCGCGACAAGTGCAACGGAGGTAATGGGTCGCAGGCGATTTACATTCCGCCCCCTCCCATCGAAACACACCACATGTTCAACACATCTTAATCTAACGTAAAGCCCGCTTAAATAATAAGTTGCTGCTAAGCTGGGCGACACATACACCATTTGCCATTGAAATGTAATGTGTGTTGCATACTCACCTGCTTAAAGCTGCGTACATTTAAGTTGGGCACTCTGCATATAGCAATTCTATCTATCTAATTCTATCGTATCCTAAAAAGATAGAATTGCAACAGACATATCTACAAAGGTGGAAGACAAGTTAGAGAAGGCATAAATCCGACGATGGATGACATTGCTAAATATGATGATGATGATAATGATATATATAAACGTGTGTGTTGCGTATTTGTGCCTCTGTATCTGTCACGTTTTTATCGTCTCGATCAGGCTTACTTCCTGCGCGATCGGCAATACTTTCTTATGGCGCTATCAAGTTCTTCATAACGCAACAATAAGCAGTTAAAGCAGAGCAGGTAAAGCATTTGACTAGCACTCAGCCTTGAGGCGCAGGTTCTAATCCCACAGACAGCAACGTTTTTCTTTCTGTGGGAATTATTGTATGTAATTCGTCTTTCCTTTTACTGTTTTAGTATTAGCATAAATACCGATATGGATATGTTTATCGAACACTCTTCAGCCGTTATTCGATTTAGTATTTTTTCTTGCTGTACGATTTCTTTATTATTTTTCTCTAACTTTTTTATTTTATTAAAAATGCGAAAATAATTGTTTAATAGAGTAAGGCCACCTATGTGGAGTTCTTCAAAGCTTTAAAGCACTCATAATAATTTCAATTTACGTATGTTTTACAATTATTTCTTATAGGCAAAGTACAACCCAATTATACTTGAAAAAAGGTTTGGAGGTTTATTAAAAATATCTTGAAAATAACGTAGCACTTTCCATAGACTGTTAAATTGTTACATATCTATAAAGGTGTGATAGTAGTCGATATGTTAAATAATTTTTAAGTGTAATTATAGCTTCTTCTTTGGCGTATTAACTTCGAAGAAGTTTTTTAAAATTTCCTGTTGAACATGTTGATTTTAAGGTTATCATAAACGATTTTTCAACCCTTACCCATTACTAAAATTGCTTACTTAAATTATATATATATATTTTAAATTGTAGCTCTTCCCAGCAGAAAAAGATATTCACACATGCGTGTTCAACGAAACACATTAATACGTTACATTCGCTTATAAAACTGAATATTTAACTATTCGTTGTATAAATGTAGCAACTTTACGATTTTAAAAGTAATATGAAAGATAAGTAAATGTAGCCTGTTATATTTATTTCCTGCCGCATACAATTTCAAGTACACGCCGCCGATCTTAGACCATTGGAAGGAATGATTTTGCGTTAAAAGCGAGGAAGACGACCCGAATTGGCGCTGAAAGCAGAAGGTTGAAAACCATCAACTGAACCGTACGGTTGCAACAATGCTTGTTATTCCAGATAATCAAAACTCCTGCATTGCTTAAGCCCTTGCGGTTTTGCTTTCGTCGGACCCTAAAGCTCGGTTTCCATCAGACGAACATCACGCATCGTACGGCATGCTTCTTCTCAACACTAGCTGATGTCCAACGTTTGGCCAAACTTTTATAGGTCCAGAGAGTACTCCAGTTGTGCTGCTGAACTCCGTGTGTCATTCTGGCAACCTCCCAGATTACCGTACCTGAGCTGGGGTTTCGTATATCGCCAGTCACTGCCTTGCCTTCAGAATTTGTTTAAATCACTGTATTAAGTTATATATAATGACCCATTCTGCATCTACATAATCTTTCTTTTTAGTTACAACATTTACTACTCCTTTGTTTGCAAATGCCATTTATACTGGTTATATACGGGTTTTCACGAATGTTCGTCTAATGGGCACATGCTTTGAGCCTTTCCACGTCAGAAAGGCTAAACGCCATTTGCGGCCAGTTTAGCATAATTACTTTCCCAAGTAGTAGTTTCAGCACGGGCCAACTCGCAACTAACCTCTGAGAGTTTTTGCTTGTATGTTGCATATAACATATAATGTTACATTCTACGTATTTTCGTTGTGTGTAAATACTAAACAAGTGAGAATAATCTAGAATTTTCCAGCAAATAAAACTCCAAATTCTCACGACACCTAAGGACATCTGAGTTAGGAGTGTGGCAAACATTTTCAGGCAACAACTAACAAACAATACCAGTAATATCTAATGAGTTTTATACGTAAACACCTACGCTTTCAGAATAATACCCCGCCCATGTCCCACTAGAGCGAGCCGTATTCGTCTTTGATTTTGTTACATGTCGTAAATGGGTTTTTAAGGGTAACAGCCATTTAATCCGCTTTAATAGTTTTGGAAAGTCAAGGCGGATTGGGTCTTTAGTTTTTAGAATTTGTAATTCTCTGCCTCACTTATAGCAACCAATTTGATAAACTGAACACTTGAAGCATTCTGTTTGATTCACACAGATGCGTGCATCAAAACCTTTTTGATTATAATTAATCATGTAATTCAAGTCATAACTGTTCTATCTCATTCAAAGGTCGTGGTAATGTCAAATTGGCATCTTGCCGTATTTGTTTGCCTCTGTTAATATTGGAAAGGAATTTGTAAGCTTCCCTTAATGGCTTTTAAGCGGATGGATACATTTTCTAATAGAACTTAAGCCGACTTAGCATATTTGGGAATCATGTGTTTATGGATTTCGTTCAATTGCCTCATTGAGAGAGCTTAGCATTAAGATTCTTAGAATAAGTATTTATTCCTACGTGCGACGCTCCGATTGGCTACGCAGGATCGCCTCAGCCAATAGTGTTTGAGCTTGCCCCTCCTTGATGAATTTGCGAGTTCGGCTCGTTGTAAATTCAGCATTAGTTAGATTCAGAATTCGAGTATGCAAGTTCAGCTATGCTTTGTGCTGGGTTGCGGTCGGTCTAACTCCCTGGGAAAGACGTTTCCAGGTTGTTTTGTGTTACGGTTAAGCGCAATTCGCTATTTTCGCGTGGCCAATCCAAGCGTGTCACAACAGTTGAAGCAATTGTAAAAAACCATCGGTCCATCAGTGACGTTTGTAATCGTTGTTACTCAATATACTCGTGTTTGTTAAGTCTTGTTTCACTCCAACAACTAACTGAACCCAAGTCAAGGGTTATTAAGTGGCAGTTCCCGGCAATCCCATTGAACCGGAATTCGCAGCGGATTAACTGGGGGCCCCATTCGTGGAAGCCTCTTTTCAAGTTAATCATACAAAAAACACATTCTGTACGCCATTATTACTATAACAGTTTGTAGAATCGAATTATATTGCTACCTCTAGTACAATCTTAAGTTTTATTTTTTGCTTATCCTAAACAAATACGAAGGCAGGTAACTGAGTTCCGGTTAATCGAAAAACAAACAGCCTGTGTTATATTTTAGAATAATTTCATGTACACCACGCTTTAGCTGTACACGGAATGAAATGGAGCACTTAAATAAAGTATTAGTATTTACTGTGTACTAGAATCATGCACACATGTTTGTAAGTAGATCAATACAGTGCGTAACAGCTAATGGTCCTTTAAGTAAAGGTTACCGTTATTTCCAAGGCTCGTTTAGCTCTAAGCACCGGGATACGAATATGACGGGTGGTTGCTGCAAAGGAATCGTAAATTATCACGAAAGGAAACGATAAAGAGATCGTAAAATTTATGTGTTATATGGTTAGCAAACTGCTGTGGCTAATGGTGTTTTCACATGTTGCAAATCGAAACACACAACAGCAAAGTCGTATATTCATATGTATGTCTTCCATTAGGGTTACTTTCTGTAAAAATACAATTTGTCATTATTATGAACGATTTGCCAATTTGAAAATAACTGTTATTAAGTTTTATTTTAATAAACTATACCGGAATTATTTCACTTTACTTGTTTAGAGCTAATATATATTCCACTCACCCCTTTTTGGCATGAAGATTGGCCATGGATTTTTGTTGTTGAGTTGCACATGCACAGAACCGTACGTTTTATTTTGTTGTATAACCTGTATAACCTCCAACAAATTCACTGTTATTTGGCACAATAGAAGATTGTTTGCCAGATGGACTGCTTATTTTGAGTATATGTGAAGAACTATTTAAAATTTAAAAATATTGTAAAACCTTCCATGTAAATTACTTAATTAAAAGTGTTTCCAATTGCACAATTACTGAAGCTGCATACATTCGCATAAAAATTACTAAAGTTTCACTTTCATTTCTGCTTAAATATAGCAAATTTTAAGGTGTTTTCTCATGTTTTCTAACGTTAATGCATTTGGAAACCTCAAATCTAAATCTCGTTTAAACGCAACAAAGTAATTTTATGCATCATGGCCAATCTCCATGCAAAAAATATGTGAACGGAGTATAGTTTATATTGGATTCTTTAACAAGTATTTGAATTAAATTCGTCCCAACATTAAACATTAAAAAAAATCATAAGCTTGTAGATCATTAATGTTAGCTTTGGTACGCAATGGCAAATAATGAACCTTTTTCGATTCGGCACTAAAATTACATTTCCGATTTATTATTTGATTGCAAACACTTTATTTTAATAACTACTTATACACTATAATTTAAAGAGAGAGCGGGTTAAAACAGCATTGTTTTTCAGTTTAAACCACTAATCTGTAAGTTGTGGATTATGATTTTGTAAATTTTGATGAAGCAATTTATCTCCAACAAGGTTCGACAGCTTTTCGAGGGGCTACTAATGTTTTGCTGCTTATTACCTATATTATCACTTTACAAGCTAGATGCAACGATAGCACGTAACTTAATTCTTGAATGCTCTCCTTCAATACACTTATCGTATTTCTCATTAACTTTTTCCGTCAGAAAATCCAACTGCATCGCAATCTATTGGTGTAGCAACTCAATATGTATACCAGTTACAACAGCTGCTCTTATATAATATTAGAGCAGGAATTCTCAACGTCTGGGGCTCGATTCCGTGTTGGAGAGCCACCTCTTTCGACAACAATAAAGTACCCCTTAAGAAATTGTTGCTGCTAACTTTTCTTGCGAGAAAACTATGCAAACCACTTTCCTCGCGTAACATTTTAAGTCCCATGTTAAAGAAGCACACATCGCAAAATGAAACTGCGATGGAAATCGCTTGAAATTTTAGCCTGCTTAATGTGACTGTCTAAAATGTATTCGAAGGCAATAATCTGCAAATGAGGAACATTAATAGCAAGCCAAATGTCTTAACACTTTTAATCCTTTGATGTTCAAGAGCCGATAACGAGATGTACCACCTACGTAATAATCGAAATAATATATAGACTTCATTACTTCCTCAATTGATATGGGAAGCTTCTATTACGTTATAAACTCGTCTTTCTTACTCCTATGTTGTTGCTTTAGCGTCTTTTATTATTCGGTGTACAAGAAGCTAAAATTGAAGAATTAAAATGGTTTTCAACTTACAGAGGTGGGTAAAGGTTCAGCTTGAATTCTAATTTTAGCTTGGAATTTATACCACTTCCATTTCAATTTCATATATTTTAATTTTATGTAATTGTAATTATAGAAAATTGCTACTTCTCCTCTTAGATATACGCTATATTGCAACGTTCTCCTTGTAGATATAAAAAAATAAATATTCCTTATACAACAGTTATTTGTTAACAAAATTGCTTTCAACCTAACCTTGCACAAATCTTTATTTGTTCAAATATCATACCGATTTAACTTAAGATAGTTGTGGTTATGTACTTTGTCCTATTAATCATTTACATGATTTTTCAATTAAGTTTTGTTAACCTCAAAACCAGCTTTTAAGTTAGGACATGCATTTTTAATTATTCTAAATTGTAATTTGTAAAAATTCTATATTGGTTATGTAGATTTATTTTACCTAAAGTTTACGTTGGCAGTTTATCAAAACTTTTAATTCAACAGCTCGCATGAATATCAGTTCTCCATTTATTTCAGGTCATTATTGATCAGGCATTAAATGGTTTGCTTTAATTATAATACATCTTCTCTTTCAGATACAATTTATTCCAACCGTAGACACACAACACTAGTCTAACCGTATTAAAAACTCTCTGGTACTAGCTCACAGCAATTGGACAGCTCCCTGTTACAGCCAAATGATGAACTCCAACCAGCCCACAGCAATTTCCTTCAAATACTTTACATCTTACGTTGCTGACATTCCATTACTTGGTATAGGTCAATAAATAACACATTGTTTTACTTCGATTTGTACTATAGTTGGAAGTTATTCAATATATTTTGATCGAATACTTTAATTTCGTTATACAGAAAGCTGTGTATTTTTTTAAAGAAAATCGTTCACTATTTGTTATTTTTAATACTACTATACTCTTAACATCTAGCCTATTTGTACAACTTCATAGTTAATGTTAGAAATTTGACTTATTAATTAAGTTTAACATTATACGAATCGAGATTTTATTGACATCATTTCCCATCTAAAAGTTCATACGCTAGAACTGCATCCTTTCTCATTTTTGCTTTATACTTATCTAACTAAACACCATTCTCACATTTTCTTGTTTCTTATACATGTTCTTTAATTACCGGTAATCCATCTGTCCGTACACGCCTTTACTACTTTACTATTCTTCCTACCATTAAGAGAATGAATAGAAAGTTAAGTACTTATTGTCATTTTCCAATAAAAAAGAACTATAATTTTAGTTCCATATTAATTAAGATTTTCATTACTAGTTTTATTTATCAATTACAATCCAAAACATTTCATATTGATAGAATTCTATTATTATTAGTCAGCTAGTAATTTTAAATAAGCTATCAGTCGCAGGCGTTTCGCACAATTCGTCTTTTTACAAAATATCTAGTCATTTAGCATAACGCTGGCATTTTGAACAAACATTGAATATTTTGCAAAGTTACCGGTGAATTTACATCAAAATTCAAAATGCCTTGCTGCTATTAGGCAAAATGAACAAATAAATACTGGATAATGTACGCATATGCACTAGGCTTTTACATTTAGTCAACATGGCGGAAAACCCCTGTACGTCGCGTCGTTCTGTAAGTAATTACTAGTCAATGGGGTGCTATTTCGTACAGTGCCAAAAAATCGCCGTTACATGGAGCATTTCGTAAAACTTTATATCTTGAATTATTTGGATGTTATTCAATTCAATCCAAAAATGATTCAATGAATAAAATAACAACAGAGAAACCACTAAAAGGAGTTGCCGATTCAGAAAGCGATAAAACACAAGAAGAAATAAAACCAGAAAAATTATACTCCGAACAAATCTTTAAAGAAGCACTTGACGAGATGGATGATGGGATCCTCGTAAATAGAGAAAAGTTGAACAATTTAAGGTATTCCGACGATACAGTGGCATTTGCTGATAGTGCTGAAGCCTTGCAGAGAATAATAGACAGCGTCGTAGCTATCAGTAGAAAATACGGCTTGGAACTGAATGTTAGCAAAACCAAGTATATGGTCATCAGTAACTATCCGGCCACAAATACACAGATTACCATTGAGAACAAAAAAATGCATTGAAAAAGTCGAAAAATACAACTATTTAGGAACAAACCTCAACGATCAAAGGGATCACTCAAAGGAAATCTTAAGCCGCATTGAAAAAGCTAGAGTAGTATTTATTAAAATGAGTAACGTTTTTTAAAGCCGGGATCTGAAATTATACACACAAATGTGACTGTTGCGCTGCTACATCTTTTCTGTTTTACTTTATGGAGCCGATTCCTGGACACTTACGGAAGCAACCACTAAAATACTGAATGCTTTTCAAATGTGGCTATACCGAAGAATACTACGAATTTTGTATGTAGATCGTGTGAGAAATGAAAACGTGCTACAAAGAATGAACAAAAGCCTGGAGATCGTCTTTGAAGTGAAGAAAAGGAAACTAGAGTATTTGGGGCACATAATGCGAAACAAGCATAGATATGACCTATTACAGCTCATATTGCAGGTCAAAGTAATTGGAAGAAGAGGCCCAGGAAGGAGAAGAATATCGTGGTTGAAAAATCTAAGAACTTGGTTTTCAACAACTACTACTGGACTCTTTCGCGCAGCAGTCAACAAAGTTACTATAGCCAAAATGATCGCCAACATCCGGAACGGATAGGCACTTGAAGAAGAAGAAGAAGAAACTATTAATAAAGAACGAAGGGCAGTGTAGGAAGGGAAAAACGGGCAGCGAAGACGTAATTGGTCAGAAACATTTAAAACTATTGAAATTGCATCACCTGTTAATGTTGCAATACCTTAGGTAGATCATGGGCCACTATATGTTTAAAATGTGTTGCGAAAAGTTTTCGAGTACAGCAACGGAGTGTCCAGAATAAAAACACCAAGTGAAACAATGAAGAATTGGTTACCTTGTAGTGAGATTGACCCATTAAATTTAAGACAAACAGTTTCTTGTCAATCCCAATTTGAAGGGCAGGGATATACAAAATGTTTTTGCCACCCATAAAAACAGTGTGACAACAAAAAATGGGTATGTAAGAAGGTGAGTTGCGTATTTTGAAATGCTTTTTAGCTTAAAGATAAGCTTGCTTGCTGCCAGAGTGCAAGCTGTTCTAAGATAACTCGTATGGAAAAGCAAGGCGCTCTTGCATTCTTCAGAGATAACTTTATCATAGGTGCTGTTTTTAATTCAGTTGTTAGAACAATTCTATTAAAGCAGTTACTTGTGATACTTCGGCCCTAAATTCTAGCATTTTTACGAGTCACGCCAGCAAAATTCGTAATTCAGTGGTAATGTGATCAAAATTCATTTCCTTAAACCTTATTTCCGCGTTGATCATTTCAAAATTAACGCATTACAGTTCTTGCATATTCACCGAGACTTAATTTTCCGTTGCTAACGTGTTATTAAACCTTGACCCTGCTGCAAACAGTAGTCCCTTTGTTCTTTTAAATTCTTAGTAAGCCGCTTATCAAAGCAGCTTTGTTCTGCCCTTGCCTTCTGCATGGATGATGTCATCTTGCCACTATCACGTCCTAAGTGGTTCTTGACGCCGAACCGGCGGTTGTAATTTTACGTGTGAATCCCTTGGTTAAGTAAAGTTGTTTCAGTATTTCGATCCGTCTTATTCTTAAACGTAACGAGTGGAACAAGGACGTAGATAAGCCGCGTCCGCGCTATGTCATTCTTCACGCTTGCCGCTTGGAAGGAGCTTCACTTCGCTACCGGCTATTGAACTAGAACAAACGTTTTTGGCTTCTTCAGCCCCCGGCTAGCATCGCTTGCGACCGGGGGACGCTGCTCGAACTTTCGTAATTTTCGTTGTGAATAGCTGTGTGTTTTGGGTGCATCGTGTTGTTTGTTGTACCAATTTAACGTTTTCGAACTGTTTCGTTTGGCAAGAAATTTCCGGCGTTGGTGGTGGTGAACTTTCCGTTTGAAGTGCATGTGAAGCATTAATAGTGGGGTCAAGAGCTCTTATCGTCTTAACGTCTTATCGTTCTTAACGTTTGTTTAAACTTGATTTAAACACACATAAATTTTATTTTCTAAAATTTACGAAATCCAGTCGTACGTTTTTAAATGCAATTCCCATTTATTAGCAAGAAAATTTTAATGTTGCAATCACCAGTCTTTGCCTCATAATTACTAAATTTAATATGTTTCAATTAGATTAAAAATACATATTTCAGTCCAAATTTACGGAACATTATTCATAATTTAAAAGCCAGTGTTATTACGCAATCAGACGAGTTAAAGCCCAGGAAAAATGCAAATCTGCACTCCATGCACAATACCGACCTACAGTAGCAAGTTCAACGGGCGACCTTCGCTCTAGCAGGAAATAAAAACTGCAGAATTGCTACTCTGCTGTTTTGTAATTTAAACACTCTGCCCCAGTAAAACTGTACATATGAACTTTGATATTGTTACTTCGTTAAGCATTTTAGTTTTGTATAAATACAAGTTTATTTTTATAATAAAAACCAATCTGCATTTAATGTTTGATTCATTCACTACCCCTTCTAAGCCATAATATTTATGGGGCATGAGGCTGTGCTCCAGGGGTTAGTGTTTCTACTGTCGTCCGTTCAAGTACCATTGACTACATTGGTTTAAAACGTAAACACAGTCTTGTTTACGTGCTTGACGGATAGAATCAGCGCAAAGTAACGGAATCCTGAAGCAGCCTCTCAGGCAATTCTGTTCAACGTTTGAGTACTTTTAAGTCTAATTAGTCAATTTCATGTTTATTGCCACTTATTTATATATTTTTATTTCATCCTAATAGAGTTCTTGGTCAAGTATTGATGTTTTTCTTTTGTGTTTGGTATTTGCATGCTGTTTGATGTACTGTTACAGATGTAAGAGGAGGTTAGCAGCTGCTTTAGTGAGTTATAGTTGTAAGGTAAGTCGAAACTGTATTTAGCTCGCCGAACAAACTCTGCCAAGTTTTAAACGTAGCCAGGTGGATTGCCTACTTCCATTTTCAAGTCATTTCACTTGTGCTGCGATTGACGTTTTCCCGATTTGTCAAGAAACTGGTGGCGCATCAATTATTTAACATCTTTAACTTCTTTTGTCTCGATGTACAGCCCTAACTCGAAGGTAGAAAAGAACCCGCCCCCCGGTTGAGTTTAGTCGGAGCAACCCTTCCTGTTACCGTCATCTAACGGGGTTAGGGCCTTGTATTTTCGATCGACCTCCCGATTTTGTAGTTTTATCGTGTCGCGACTAACAAGTCCGGCTCTCGAGCGTATGATTTTGTTGTGCACGCTTGAGGGGTGGTTTGTTATGTCGGTGTGTCGTTTCTGAACGGTAACACAGTTCTGTCTCCATACTCAGGTTAGCCTGTCCTGATTCAAGTATATTGAGTAGGGATCCGACGTTTTTATGTATAAAGTGTTTTAAGTGTTAAAAATGCTTTTTTAAAACACTAATCGTCATTAAATAAACATAAGTGGCGGCTTTGTATAATTAAAAATGCCATACAATTTGGTTACCGCAACACCTGGACCAGCGACGGTATCATCTTTGTACACAGTAATAAAAAGGTCCTTAAGATTAAAAGCATGGGGGATCTTGAAAATATTTTACCAAAAATATGAATTATTGTGGAGCAATTATCTATGTTCCATATTATTGTAGTTTTTTACATTTATTGTAGTACGTTTTCTTTTTATATTATTTTTTGTTTTAATTAGGTACGGATAACCAAGTATCAGGTAGAGCTTCTCTTATTGTAATTCATTCATACTTTGATCGTTTTTCCTAAGTTCATTTTTAATTATATTAGTGTACGAAAATTAAGGAATTCAGTTTATACTATCAAAATGTTAGAGGTCTTCGAACTAAAACTAATATATTTTTAAGCAACCTTGCGGCTGAGGATTATGATTGCATTGTGCTGAATGAGACGTGGCTTGATTCTGATATATACAGCTACGAATTTTTTGATACGCGTTTCAATGTGTATCGATGCGATAGAAATAAAATTACTACTGGTAAACAAAGAGGTGGAGGTGTTTTAATTGCCGTTAATAAGCAATTTCATTCTAAAATCATAGTCACTAATAATGATAGCAAACTTGAAACTTTAACAATAAAAAATTTTTTTTTTGATCAAGTATTATAGTAAGTACAGTATATTTTGTTCCTAAATCTACACTAAATGACTATCTACAGTACTATGCTCTGATGAAACGTGTTAGTTATGTTTTTAACAATAATTTAATAATAGCAGGGGACTTTAACATTTCAGAAATTAATGGTTGTGAATACGATCTTGTGTGTGGTAGATAACAAAACATTTACTAGAATTTTTAAATCTTTTTAATTTAAATATGTGCAATAATATTAAAAATTTTGGAAATAAAACCCCGGATTTGGTTTTGGGTATATCTGAATTAAATGTGGTACACTAGTTGGATGCATTGGTACCAATTGATGTGCTGCACCCGGCTTTGTTAATAACCGTTACTATTAGTTCCGATATGCCTATAAGTGATAATTCTGTATTAAATAATAAAGTATGATTTTAAAAAGGCCTATTTCAAATTGATATATGACTCTCTAGGAAATACATATTGGAATGTCCTGGATGTTGTGGGAGATGTTAATGAAGCGGTTGAAAGATTTTACAATATTTTCTACAATATATTAGATCGAGCAGTGCCCAAAATCAAATATAATTTCAGTAACAAAAATAAATATCCAGTGTGGTTTATTTACCAAGGATATAATTTCTTCTATAAAACTTAAACGTTTTCACCATAGACTAAAAAATAAATCTGATTACCATTTACATGAATTTAGACGTATTACACGTGAACTCAAATCTAAAATTGTAAGAGCTAGAAAGGATAATACTAATTCAGTGGAGCGTAGTATTGGTGTAAATATAAATGAATTTTGGAATTATATAAAAAATATTCAAAAAGATACCAATACTACAGTAACTTACGAATACAATAATCAGAAAATACCCAAAGATAGAGTTGTTGATACATTTGCTGAATATTTTAGTAGTCTATATACCGATCAATCACATTATGATGTACATACAATCATGTCGAAGGCTAGGCAGTACAATTTGGGCATTTTGGCTTTGGGAGAAATTACTTCTGAAGAGGTTACAGTTGCTTTAAAGAACTTAAAACCGAATAAATCAGCTGGGCCAGATGGCATACCTTCCTATATATTTAAAGCCTGTTGGGAATTATTACAAAACCCACTTAAAATACTATTCAATAAATGTTTGAAAATGAAAATACTTCCTGATAAATTTAAAATAGCTAGAATTACACCAGTGCATAAGGCAGGTAGTAAATCAGCCATTGAAAATTATAGACCAATTTCAATAATATTACACCGGCTAAAATATTTGAAAAAATTTTATATACGAAATTTTTTTATCATGATAAACATCAAATTGTCACTGAACAGCATGGTTTCTTTGAAAAGCGCTCAACTGAAGCTAATTTAATTACATTTGTTGATTTTGTAAGCAGTGTTATAGATGAAGGTGGGCAGGTGGATGCAGTATATACGGACTTTGCAAAGGCGTTTGACAAGGTTAATCATGAAGTCTTGTTGTGCAAGCTATGGGACTTTGGCTTATCTGAAAATTTACTTTTTCTTTTTAAATCTTATTTAGAAAACAGATATCAAGCGGTCAATTTAATGGGCTGCAACTCAAATTGTTATTTAACTCCTTCTGGAGTGCCGGAGGGTAGTAATTTGGGACCTTCATTGTTTTTTATTTTTATTGATGAATTGTGTTCTTGCCTGAAGCACTCACGTGGATTATTATTTGCTGATGATCTTAAAATCTATAAGGAAATAAATAAATAAATAAATAAACTTTATTTTAACGTAGAAAAATGTAAATATGTTACGTATACCTTAAATAAAATTCCAATCGCTACTCAATATACTATGAATGGCAATAATTTGCGTAATGAGTTCCGAATTAAGGATTTGGGTGTAATTTTTGTCCCTACATTGAGTTGGGAGTTTCATATAGAATATGCTGTGTCCGCCTCATCGAAAAGCCTTGGTTTCTTGATCAGAAATACTTTTCATTTTCAGTCTGTTGTTGCTATTAAGGTTTGGAGTTTGGAACTCTGGCGTGAAGACGTACCAAATTAAACTTGAAGCTGTCCAAAATAAATATCTTAAATTTATTTACTATAAGAAACATGGTCGGTATCCTGATTATTCTTTATACCAAAATGTGAGACGAGAATTTCAAGTCATTAAACTTTGTTATCGTCGAGAAATTATAGACGTATTGTTTATATTTAAACTATTAAATAATCGCATCGACTGTCCCAACTTGCTACCCCTTGTCAGTCTTTATATTCCGGCTTACAGGACAAGGCCTCGTGACGTACTCTATGTACCATCCTACCGAACAAACCTGCGCAAGTACTCTCCTATTGTCAGAATGCTCATTTGTGCTAATAGGTTAATTGCAGATTCTGATGCTAATATATTTAATACACCTTTCATTAAATTTAAAACTGTTCTTAAAAATTACTATTACCAGCATTTTTTACATAATTAACAACTAAAATGGAGGAATCACTTGGATATCTGGATATTCTGGCTATATATATTTATTTTTTTTATTGGATTTTATGTATACTATAATTTTCTTGTTGTTATTTTGTTTTGGAATATATATGGGAACACTGACAGTATTATTGGGCGCCTGCCCGTTCTGTCAGTTTATTATAAATAAATAAATAAATATTAGCTTAGCTTGCATCAATAAATAGGTATATTGTTAAATAGTTCTTAGCATGTGACGTTGTTTGAGTACAGTTCATTTATGTTTTCCAATAAAGAGCTGAATTTTTCATTATAATTTAAAATGTATTTGTTTAGTTTCCAGAGGATTTTTACTTTGTATTATTTTGTATTATTGAAGAAGATTCGTTTTGCATTTTTTTTTATTTTACAAGTTCTTGAAGAAGATGCTTTTACTTTGTAGTATATACGTATAGTGGTAGTGATCCACTCTATAATAAAATCCTATGTTGGTCTGTGTGTAAGTTCGGATGTCCGCCGTTTTTTCATTTTGACTGGACGTCCAGGGAAGAGCCCCGAAAGCCCACATGGAGAGGGGCGCAGTCCCGGGGGCCCCTTTGGAGAGGGGCGCAGCCCCGGGGGCCCCTTTGGAGAGGGGCGCAGCCCCGAGGGCCCCCTTGGAGAGAGGCGGAGCCCCGAGAGCCCACTTGGAGAGGGGCGCAGGCCCGGGGGCCCCGTTGGAGAGGGGCACAGCCCCGGGGGCCCCCTTGGGAAGGGGCACAGCCCCGGGGGCCTTCCTGGAGTGGGGCGAAGCTCTGAGGGCCCCTTTGGAGAGGAGCGCAGCCCCGAAAGCCCACATGGAGAGGGGCGCAGTCCCGGGGGCCCCTTTGGAGAGGGGCGCAGCCCCGAGGGCCCCCTTGGAGAGAGGCGGAGCCCCGAGAGCCCACTTGGAGAGGGGCGCAGGCCCGGGGGCCCCGTTGGAGAGGGGCACAGCTCCGGGGGCCCCCTTGGGAAGGGGCACAGCCCCGGGGGCCTTCCTGGAGTGGGGCGAAGCTCTGAGGGCCCCTTTGGAGAGGAGCGCAGCCCCGAAAGCCCACATGGAGAGGGGCGCAGTCCCGGGGGCCCCTTTGGAGAGGGGCGCAGCCCCGGGGGCCCCTTTGGAGAGGGGCGCAGCCCCGAGGGCCCCCTTGGAGAGAGGCGGAGCCCCGAGAGCCCACTTGGAGAGGGGCGCAGGCCCGGGGGCCCCGTTGGAGAGGGGCACAGCCCCGGGGGCCCCCTTGGGAAGGGGCACAGCCCCGGGGGCCTTCCTGGAGTGGGGCGAAGCTCTGAGGGCCCCTTTGGAGAGGAGCGCAGCCCCGAAAGCCCACATGGAGAGGGGCGCAGTCCCGGGGGCCCCTTTGGAGAGGGGCGCAGCCCCGAGGGCCCCCTTGGAGAGAGGCGGAGCCCCGAGAGCCCACTTGGAGAGGGGCGCAGGCCCGGGGGCCCCGTTGGAGAGGGGCACAGCCCCGGGGGCCCCCTTGGGAAGGGGCACAGCCCCGGGGGCCTTCCTGGAGTGGGGCGAAGCTCTGAGGGCCCCTTTGGAGAGGAGCGCAGCCCCGAAAGCCCACATGGAGAGGGGCGCAGTCCCGGGGGCCCCTTTGGAGACCGCGCAATAGCGCGCGCAGCCCCGTTTGAAAAAACGTTATAAAACTTTCAAAACTTCCTATCTCTAGGAACATTACTCGTTTTCACATTGCTTTTCTACATTTAGCTCTCCTGTCAAAACTGTCAACTGTCGTAAACGCCCTCTGCGGTTAAATAACTAAACTGTAACTGTAAATCTGTAAACGTCAGATCAATGATTCAATCGTGTTGTTATTACAGCGAGTATAGAAAGCGCCACTCCAGTCGATAAATAGTAGGTACTAAATTTTCAAGTTTTTAGTTTAAAAGAAAAAGTAACAAAAATGATACTTATAGTAACAAAGTAACCAACTAAATGGAAAAGTATCAATTTTGTTACAAAAGTAACAACTTTCACAACCCTGCACAGACCGCGTCTTCGAGCTCAACACCCGAATTCGACCGTAAATTGTGTCTTTGGCCCGGAATCGATCCCATGACGTCCAAATTTCCAGACAAAACACTCCACCACTGCGCCATTCTGCAGAATCCATTCTAGACAGACCAGTCTAGACAGTTGACACGTTGCAGCTTCTCCAGTCGATAAATAGTAGGTACTAAATTTTCAAGTTTTTAGTTTAAAAGAAAAAGTAACAAAAATGATACTTATAGTAACAAAGTAACCAACTAAATGGAAAAGTATCAATTTTGTTACAAAAGTAACAACTTTCACAACCCTGCACAGACCGCGTCTTCGAGCTCAACACCCGAATTCGACCGTAAATTGTGTCTTTGGCCCGGAATCGATCCCATGACGTCCAGATTTCCAGACAAAATACTCCACCACTGCGCCATTCTGCAGAATCCATTCTAGACAGACCAGTCTAGACAGTTGACACGTTGCAGCCGATTGTTCTCGAACCTTCCACCGTTCTAGACAGCTCGAGCAGACGCGCCCGCTGATTCGAGCGATCATTCGCAGCAGAGAACGGTCGGGTCTTCTCGGTCCGTTTCGACGCAATTCAAACAAAGATGGACGACGACATAACAATTGAGAACGTAGTGCAGAGAGAGGGAGATGGAAATGAGATGTTGCCGGAGTTTCACTTCGAGGTGCCGTTGGAGAGAGAGAGTTTTGAGAGAGCAGCCCCGTCTGCGGTAGGAGAGAGAGGTTTTCTGGATAATAGCGTGATTTATCACTACATTAAACAGATTTTTTACAACACCAACCCCATGACCAACCAAAAAGTGACGATTGACTAATCCTACTAACCTAATCTTGCTGATGTACTACCTAATGGACGTTTTCCAGCCAAGATGTAATTAATCCACTAACCCCACTAACCTAACTAATCGTAACTAATTCACTAACCCCAGAGAGAGGGAGATGGAAATGAGATGTTGCCGGAGTTTCACTTCGAGGTGCCGTTGGAGAGAGCGCAATTTGCGCGCGAAGCGTCGTTTATTTATAAATATTTTGACTAAATAAAATCCCCCATATTTCTTTTATGAAGTAGCGTAGCGCAGTTGGGTAGGCGCTAGGCTTGCATTAAGCAAGTCCTCGGTTCGAATCCCGCGGGGGCTGGAATTTTTCCGCAGCCTTGACGTTTGGATTCGGGCTGGGTGAGACCATTCAAAGTTGGGCACCAAATTAACTGTGCTCTACCCAGAGCCATAGACCTAAGAGATAGAGTAACAAGGTCATCACATCACCAAAACACACCCCGCACGCAATGGTTGCTGCGTAAGCACAAAAGGCATGCTCTAACTCTGTAACCCAAATTCAGGGCAAGTTGAGCATTGTACCGCCAGATGCAAGTGTACAAAGTACCAGCCTCTACACAGCAAGGTAAATGAGGTTGCAGATAATACATACATATTTCTTTTATTATATTTTATAAATTTTCAAACTGCCTACACATTTAGTCATACTGAATAATTGCGTATTTCCCCATTTTGCCTATTAGCAGTAATGCACTTTGCAAAATGACTGAAATTCAACCGTTACTTTGCAAACTATTCAATATTTGTTCAAAATGCTGTCGCTTTGCAAAATGGCTAGACATTTTGCAATAAGACGGATTATGCGAAACGCCTGCGACATATCTATTTATATTTTTTAAATATAATTATTCATCTATCATACGCAGAATCACAAAATCATCGCAATATTAAAATAAATAAATATGTAAAACAACCTGTGGTGTCCTTCCAGCGAATTACGAGTACCATCACATTTATAAATTATTAACTGATAGCCATAACTGTGTGATGTAAGTATGCGATTTGCATTAAGTACCAGTGTTTTGTATTAACACCTGAGGATATTTACTTTTTATCCAATAAAGAGGATTTTATTCCTGCAATATTTATAATGTATAAGTCTTGCCGGGCTCCGTAGCTCAGTGGTTAAGTGATGTGAAGCCGTGGGTTCCATGTTACTACGATGTGTAGCATGTAAAAGATCCCTAGCTAGGATTGGAACTCCTTAGTCTCCACAAAATTCTTTTTCTTAATACGTTTTATTGCCAGTGCAGCACGGGGTGCTGTTCATGACATTGTTAATTAGTACAGTTTTTAACATTATTTCACTATTCTCTAAATTCCACTATTTCTAATTAATGTTATTACATATTATAACATATTATATACACATTATTTACATATTATATTAATACGTGAACGTCTTGCTCGTATTGATTGTAATATATATTATCTGATGGGTTGATAAAGTTAGTCACCATTACTATGTAGAAGGTCTATTGGTAGCTTTTGCTTTATCCTGGTGTGCAGCGACCGCAAAATTCTAAGTAGGTACCTGGTACTCTGCATGCCTAGATCTTGTCCACGGGGTTGGCAAAAAGGGCCTATGAAGGCCTACTTGCTTCACAGCAGTCTCTCCACAACAAATACTAACTAACTATGTAAGTCTTTATAGGAAATTTTAACAATTTCAGCGTAATTTTTCAAATAAAAATACAAAAATCATCAAAATGTAGCCACGTTATGCTTTTTAATAGAATATATTTATAGGGGTGCCTTGAATGCACGGATCGGTAATAACTAATAACACAATAAAGGAAACTCCTTGATATATTTTTGATACTCAAACTGATTTTGTACGACTTCTTTATTACTAACCATACAATTTTAAGCTCAAGGATTGTTCAACAACAAATTGCCGACTATCTGCTGCTTAAGTCGGCCCATAAAATTTAAATGAGAGAAATAAATTTGGTCCTAACGAGCTTACAGGAAGAAAATCGATAGGCATTATTCGGTTATCATTCTTGAGAAATGAAATAGCCAAATATTTTAAAATGAACCTGCAGTGCCTATTCTACCACAAGGAAACCATATGCAAGGTTTTAAACAAAAAAATGACAACATCGTCCCAAATTATTAGCATTTGAAAGCTTTTAATGTGAAATAGCATTTTTTAAAGACGGACTTCTGATTCAGTTGGAATATTTGACAAAAACTGATTGAGCATTACACTTAAATATATGGGTAATGTTTAGTTAAATGTTTTTTAAATATTTGGTTTTCCTATTCTATAGTTGAACATTGGATGGCTAGTGGATAGCAGAAAATATATGGTAATATAATATGATAATAGCAAAATCAGCAATTAGTTAAACACTCCTAACTTATGATATAACCATGCAAAGCAAAACTTTTAAGGAACGAATTCATAATAGAGGAATTTAAATAGATCTAAAATCATAACCAAATCATTATTCGTCATCAGAAACCATATAACTCAAATTTATTGAGTTATCACTACAGAAAATTGTTCCTGCCCCTATCCTAGTTTCCTATCCTAGATCTGTATGAATAACAACTTCTTTAACGACACTTAACGATTGAATACTTTGCAAGGACATCTGTCAATGTGGCTTAAGACGTGTTTTATAAAATAGCGTATTTAGAATATAAAGGTTCTTCCTGCTTAAAGCTTCAAAATATGCTCTAGAAGAGACTCTCCGTAACAAGCAGATCTTGTTTATTATGTATTGACAATTTAATTAAAATTCACCTTAACACACCTTTACGGCAGAATCCTCTCCTGACAAATTTTGTCTCAATCCTTAACTCAATCATTTGGCTCTAAAGCGGCTTTAGAAATTTGTCTTGGACTTTTTAATCAAAGAAACTTCTTTGGTTAGATCAGATCTAAATCCGCCAGAGAATTATTCTTTTTCCAGTCTTGCCTATCCGTCCTGGACGTTGGCGACCAGCATGGCTATCTTAACTTTATTAGCTGTTGCAAGGAAGAGTCCTGTAGTAGTGAGGGAGAACCATTTTCTTAAGTTCTGGAGCCATGAGATACTTCTTCTTCCCGGACCTATCTTTCCATATACTTTTCCCTGCAATATAAGTTGCAATAGGTTGCAGCATCGTTCGTTTCTCACAATGTGGCCCAGATATTCGTGCTTGCTTTACATTAAAAAGTATTTCGTAATATTGCGTAAGACCTCAACGTTGGTAATTCTATCTACCCAGGAGATTCCCAATATTCGCCGGTAGTAGGTACCACAAAGTCACGGATCTTAAAGATTATCTTCATCTTAGGAAAGCAGTTCTGGCTTTCTCACTGCGCTGCTTTATCTCAACTGAGTGGTCCCACTGGTGATTGGTGTTTGTGCCCAGGTAAGTATAGCTGTTAGCGGTTGTTGATCAACTAATAGTAGTTGTCTAGGTGGTGTTTAGTTTTTACTGACTACCATGTATTTTTTTTTAATATTACATTCGAGTTCATATCTTCCACTCGTTTCTGATAAACGTAAAATATGAGTTTGTAAACCTTCAAAACTGTCTGCGAAGATGATTATATCGTTCGCATATCTTATATTATTCAGATGTTTTCCATTCACAAGAATTCCCCCATCAGTATCTTTCACAGCTATTTTAATTTCAAAAACTGAAAATATTCTTAACATTTTCTTCAGGCCAAGCAGGACCTAATCCCACAATTTTAAAATAAAATTCAAACATTTTTAGTCTATCTTACCTCTTGTAAAATCAATCCTGGGACACACTGTATGTTGAGGTAAGCCATTTTATGCCTGTATTGTTGATACACTTAAGAAATTCTGCACAGAAGCTGTCTGGTCCTGTCGTCTTACCATCTTTAATGCTTGAGATTGTAGTTCTCGCCTCGTCAATTGTAATTGGGGGCCCTATGTTGCATTCTTTATTACATGAGGTGCTGTATCTGTCATTTGTCATCAAATAACCCTTTTCTCGTCTACATCTACAACCGAGTTTCCATGGCCGTCAGTTGGGTGTCCTGATTTTGTAGTCTTATGCAACCCTGCTGCTTCTTTAATCTTTTATGTAGGTTGAAGGGATCGTGTTTAGGTTCTAATATTTCCATTTCCTTACGCTTTTCTTCAAACCTCCTATTTTTAGCTTCTCTGATAGCTTCCTTTATTTCTCTATCGATCTGCTTGTATATATATATAAATCAGGTTTATACAGCTGCAAGCTGCCTTCCTGTATTCAAACGCCATCGCATTCTGTCATGGGCATCGTCCTCTTCTAGACCCCGAGTTTCCATAGATTTTCTTATCCCTTCATGCCATGATCTTCTGGGTCGTCCTCTTTTTCTCCTTCCCGGAGGCATCCATCTAAATACTCTACTAGGCCATCTATCCTCCTCCATTCGGATCAGGTGTCCTAACCAATTCGATCTGCTTGTATCTTGTCATATATCTGTCTTTGCATTTCCTTCTGTCCGCCATCATATCTAGTATACTGTCAGTTATCCATGTTTTCTTCTTCTTTTTGGGCGTATATATCTGTCGAGAATTTGTTGGTTAATTTCGTGTAATTTATTTACCTCTACTTATATATTGGTGATTTCTTCTGTAGTCTTAATAATGTGTTCAATGTGTTGTTGTACTTTTTGTTTTATCTCTTCATTTTCTAGTTATCGTGAGTCAGTTTCGTATGAACAGTCCTTTTCGATTTTAATTTCATCCTACCAACTAAAGGATTATGATCGGACTTAATATCAGCACCAGTGTATGCTTTCACAGACTTTACTGAGACTTTATTGAGAGAATTATTAGAACCTTCTAACAAATTAAAAACAAGAATTATGTTAACTAGTCATTTATTTTAACCATTTTGTGTTACCTTTTAGGCACTCTGTGTAATATGTATCATAAAGGCAGTAAAAGGTTAATCAAATTGTAGTCATTGGCCTTATAAAACCAAATTATAGTCACCTCCTTTCTTAACACGTAATGAACCAACTTCATTCGTATAGATTCGTAAATCTTTAATAAATCTCGAAAAATATGTTACGGTCATGATAATTCTTCGAAGAATATCGATATGTGGGACTGCTCATTTTCTGGGAAAACAACAGGCAAAAGCTTATGAAATCCCATAGATTCGAGAATAGATAGTATTGTATAAAATGGGTTTGCGAATATGGCCACTCTCTCGCTCCATCGGTACTTGCCTAGCATGAATTGTGGCCGTTTCTACAATAATTATGTATACGTTTGAGTATCAAATTGGCCTCTTAATTTATGGAATGTAGTCTCTTCTCTTGTCAAAGTAATTATTGTGAGAAGAATAAAACAAAACATTCTGGATAAACTGTCGTACATATTTTCCTAATGTTGTATAAGACTAGCTTATTCAAGAAGTAACTGTAAAGTAACGCAGTACAGTATTATGTAATGTTTAATTAAATAAGTCAAATCTATGTATCCGCGAGTATGTATAGCTTCGATTTTAAAATATATGTGAATGTTTTACTCTGATTAAATCTGATCAATAAATATTGCTACCGATTTAACTCTTCTCGGAGAACAACCTTTGGGTCACCATATGTAATTTGAAATTTATTAAACATAACTTAAAAATGACTACAGTATTTAACATTTAAATCGCATACGAAATCCACTAAACATTTTTCGGCTTACTTTTCCGATTGTTTTAATACGTTTGTGACGATGTGATGATGTTTTAATAATTAGAAATTCTAAAAACTAATGATCAAAGTTATTTTAACTCTATGGTTTCTGGAGAACAGTTCGCTTCCATTACCGTGCTTTTCCCTTTGATTAGTTTATTTATTTTATTGTTCTATACTATATATTAGGTCCCTTCTCCAGCACTCACATTTCCCTGTCTCTCTCAAATGGTTTTTTATTTCAGTAATAATTAAAGAGAGATAACTGCGGTCAACTTCCTTGCTGTGACAAATTCCCTGATAAAGTTAACAATATACAAAAATTTTCCTTGAATTTTAGGTTAGTAGTTATGTAGTGCACCATATGCTTGAATTATTGACATTACTGTCGTGACGACGTGTATTGATAAAGTGTCGTGTATCAATAAATTAAAATTCGTGTACCGAAATTTCATTAGAATTATCACATGTTTTCAATATGTAATAAACTAATCGAGTTTTCGCTTCATAACAAGCGGTTGTTGTAAATCTACTATAATTGAAAGCTCCTATTAAAGCCTGTTCGTTCCATTGAAATACCAATCGTAACGGTGGAATGTCATTGTTCAAAAGCTTTTCGTTCATTCTTTGGATATGCTAGCCGGATTATTTTCGATTTCCCACAAATGCAAACAGCTCAGCGAAATTTGGCAGCTTGCTTAATTTACGTGCTCTTTATGTGTGACAATAATTAGTCAGCTATAGAACTGTAATTAGTTCGCTACTCCTGTACCTACATTGGAATTGCAGTATCAAATAGCAACTATTTTGTTTACTTAAAACTATAAAACACGTCGCTACAGATGAGTCGTCGAATTTTGAAACGCCCTGAATAGACGAACGATTTTTTTTTGGTTTTAGAAATCCCTAGTCTAAACTTAAACTTGTTTTTTTCCTAAACAAACGTAAATAAAACAAGCCCGGAATAAAATAAGTTCAGTTGTAAAATACAGTTCACGGGTGAAATAATAATTTCAGAGTGTGTGCCAACTTTTTTACACATAAAAGCGCAAACAGCAAACGCAGTGGAATGGGTTTAAAATAAACAGCATTTTACTTGAATACCGTGCAGGTATTTGATTAGTTCAACACGATATAAACGAAGGTGCAAAACACTAACCTTCCTTTTTATTTACATTATAATGCAAATTACCAACATAACTTACCAACACATCAATATGTGTTAAAATACAATTACTAATAGCAAATTAGGTATAACGAACGCCGAAATCTAACTGGGTAATTAGAAGCTGAGAAATCTGACCCGCACTCTTGTCTTGATCGGAGTGACGCAAGACGGATGCAGATGCAATGCTGGAATCCAGCCTGAGCACGAGCTCACTTTCGACTCGCTAAAGAATCCCATTTTCGTAGTTTGGGTTTACGATCCATTATTCTCCGGACATGGCCTGTTTCAGGAAGGGTTCGCTCTTCACTTTCTCCTGGCCAATTATTAGTCGAGTCGGACGTTCATCCGTTTATTGCCCCTGCAATTGATTCTATTCCATGACGCAAAAGGGTGGATTGATATCATGCTGTGTTGATCGGGAATGCTTGCTGTTTAGAGAACTGCCGTCCGACGTTTTGGGAAAGTTTGTTTACAGTATTTGCGAAACAACACAACTCAAACTTGATATTAAAGCGACTTCTAAAATGCACGAAATTTCAGTGTTATTAGTGCCTTTCGTAAAGCAACATACATAATTGACATTGACGCTCGCTGGTTTATGAGCTCCACTATACGTACTAAGTTGACTTGTAAAGGATTAGTCTCTTATTTGTGGTCTGTAACAGAAGACACTGGAAATTGTTGTCATTACTAATTCTCAGTGCTCAGGACGGAGTAAGACCTTTATTTATTCGTTATTCGTGATTTTCAAGCAAGGGGCGGTTATGTGGTAGTTGTGTAAAGACCGACTACATTGCTCATATAGACAGTATGCTGTTCCAATAATTTAGTTCTTGGATTTAGTGACTTCCTTAAATAAAAGTGCCACTTCATTTAAAAAGTCGTGCAGACTATTAATGAATTTACGAACATTGATTAGAAATTGGGGCTATCATAGAATAAATGACTGGATAGAACGAGAAACCAGCAAGTGAGAGAGCATGCCAAGTAATAGACGTTGTAAAGTTCGTAAAATAGAGAAGAAAATACTGAAATGCGCTCATTAGCAGAGCAAACAACGAAAAGCTAATTAAAATAACAAGAGATTAGAAGCCCCAGGGGCGCCGAAATCCAGGAAGGCCATAAAAAGTGGGGAAAGAGTTTGAAATCACAGACTCTACGTCGTAGACGGTTAAAGAAAAACAGGAAGCCCGCCTATTATACGAAAAGAAGAAGAGTAAAGATTTTCAGGGGTAATATAATAAGTAGTACGATTATTATCAATGATTTTTTGATTAATATTATGAGTTATAATCCCAAAGCAGTTGAAAACACAACGAGTCCAAAGGACGAGTTGTATTTTCTTGCATTGGGATTATAACGGAATGATATTCTTAAAAAATGATAGATTATTATTAAGCGTACTGCGAATTATATTTAGGAAGAGAATATAATGATTTAAAGTATATAGCAGAGGGAACGTAATGCCATTATATTATGTGAGTATCAATGCTAATGATCAATTTTTGTCCCACACACAATCTTTGTTGCTTTTTATACTTAAAACGCGCGACCTAACCTAGAAAAATTAAATTATATTCTAAATTAGTGGCTTTGATACGTGAAACAAAACCAAGTTAGCTCGTACCAAATCGAAAATCGTGAATCGCTATGTTGTCCGTATGGTAGAAGGTCCTATTGGCCGATGTCCTAAATTTAAGAGATGATGATTGGCTCAAAACTCAACAAATTATATTCTCAATAGACAATATGAACAAGTTGAATGCAGAGTATGTAGATTTTGACTACTTCATGCTGAAAGCAATGCCACTCAAATCGCTGCAAAAATAATCACACTATATGTGTTTTCATTAGCACGATAATAACTTTCGTCAAATGTGCTCAGTTTACCTAATTGTAATTACACCATTTTAATAATTAACAATATTTAAGGAAATATTTACTGAAAGACATAGTGTCGACAGGCAAAAAACAAAAATGAAGTCAGGTACTATAGTTGTGGCAGTACAACAAAAACAAGATCATTTTCAAAACTAATTTTGCGTCAGTTTTCTACAAAATACTATAGTTCATTCAAATTCAAGATAGAGCAAAATCTGCAACCCAAGTTACAAATATCAGCGGTCAGTTGATTACTAATTTGATTTTATTAAAATTTAGATCAGAGAGATATGGCTTTGTTGCCGTCTTGATGAGTGTCAAAATCAAATTCGAGTTTGATTTTGACACTCATCAAGACAGCAACAAAGCCATATCTCTCTGATCTAAATTTTAATAAAATCATATTAGTAATCAACTTACTGCTGATATTTGTAATTTGGGTTGCAGATTTTGCTCTATCTTGAATTTGAATGAACTATAGCTTTGAATTGCAACATTATTTTAAAAATGGTAAAGAAACCCGTCAAGAGACTACATCTTTAGCTTTGAAGGGTTTACTTGTTTAAGAATACTAGTCAAACAGTCGCCGCATCGAAGTTCCTTGAACGATCAATTTACTAATATTGCTTTTTTTAAAAAGGTGGACACCAATGCTATAACCGTAAGTCCGAAAATAGATAAGAGAAATATAAAATTTAATTGGATGTAAATAAAAAATTCGGTTAGATGGACAATACAAAACATAGACTTTGATTGAATCAAAAACTATTACGAGTATAATAAAAAATATTTTAAATTTGTTAAGAGCTTATACAGGGACATGGAAAATGTGACAAGTAGCAGTGGCGTGCCACATATTAAAGAACTGACGTATTATAGGGCGCTACTTCCCCGTTCTAAAGCAAATAACTTAGCTCTGAATATAACCGTTGTTGATGCAAAACAAATAACGCATTGTGTGTTAGAAAATCAACCCAACGTGAGAATTCAAAACTACACCACGAACTTTAATGCTCGGAAATGTCGAATCGGTGCTGGTATAAAGCATTAGAAAATTAGTGTGACTAAATTCCCAAATGTCACTTATCGCGTGGTTTTAAATGTTTTTCGATATCTCTGTGTAAGGCATATGTGATCTTCCAATTAATGACCCACTAATAAGAGCAAGATAATAAATAAATCTTTAAAATTTCGTCTCACTCTATTACTAAAATCATAACTGAGTTACTTTAGTCGCAGCTGTGGGACCCTAAGAGTGATGGATGTCTTCTCGTAAAAGTAATTTACTCTACCATTTTTAAAAAAATCGTTTCTAAAAACACCCTGTATATTAATTAATTTGATTGATTTTTTTAGAAGCTTGATTTTAGAACAAGCAGAAGCAATTCCTAGAATATTAACACTTAACTCGACAATGTTATGTCATTTACACCTATTCGAGCTCAATCCGTAGACACACAGTGTAAAGAATATTGTATACAGGATGTAAAAAATAACTTCGAATATTTCATTCACTTATAGATCTCAAAAATACAAACAAAACAGTTATAACAAATATGGGTAGATACAGGGTGTTAGAGTTAAAAAACCCGCCGCCCCTGAATTAAATAATTTAAATCTAAGAACGCCAAAACATGATCCAGTAAACCTTCAAATTTTCACTAAAAAGGGTTTTTGAAATATTGAAGCATTTTGGCGTTGTCTTAGCAGGTTCAGAGACGTGCAAAAATATGGGTTTTATTCTTTTTATTCAATTTTGACAGTTTAAAGTGACATTATTAACTCCATAACAACACTCTATGATTCACAAGAGAAATAAAAGCGTTTTAATTCACTAGAGAATTAAAAATATTTAATTCACTAAAGATTTAAAAACGTTTCAATGAAGAACAACATATTTTTATGATTTCTACAAATACTTACATTCAATTATTCTTTCTCTTTGTAGTGTGTAATATATAATTATCTTAATTTGAATATTTTTAATGTCATTTATTTCCAATTTTGTGTATGGCTGTAAGCAGGTGACAAACGTCACTTTGACGTTTGGCACACAGTAAGTGTGGTGTTTTATTTGTTGTTTGATAAGTGATTTACAGGGTTTTCCGATTGCTTTTCACTTTGTATCAATTGTGTTTCACCATTTGTCAAAAGTAATTCCCATTTTTCAACATCTGTCAAAATTATATCAAATGTATTTCCCTTTTGTCAAAACACCTTCACAACGTATGAAATGTGTTTCCCGTTTTCAATAGAACTAAACCATATTTATTTAGATGAACACTACCCATGTAACTATTGCACAAACAATTGTGGTTATATCATATGCAGTATTATGAAGTACATATCATAAATTAATTATGTAAGAATTTCACTCCTGTGTAAACACAATCACCCAAGTACGACTGTATATGTTGTAAATGTTTTGGATACAATTTTTTCACTGCATTGGGTTTCACGTTAAACTGTCTTCCCATAGCACCAGTAGATAGTCCCTGATTAATAAAATTAATAATTAATCCACCCACCTCATTGCTTATTTTGCTGTTTTGCCTTCTTGTACGTTCCATGTTTGACAGATGTTGAAGGGAAACTCAATTGACACAAATGGAAATTGTTTTGATATAAAGGGAATTTGTTTGATAAAAGGTGAAATACATTTGACAAATGTGAATCTCATTCGATAAGTGGGGAAACACAATTGATAAATGGTGAAAAGCAATCGAAAAACCCTGTAAGAGCAGCAGGCGCTATAAATTTGAATATTTTAAAATTTTTTATTCAAAATTTCGTCAAAATTGAATAAAAACATATACGCCACGTGAATTAAAACATTTATTAACTCAAAGATTTGATCTCACTCGCACTGCGTGCTCGTGAGCCCAAAATCTTTTCGTGAACAAACATATGTTTAGTTCACTTGGTGTGTAATATTTATTATTCAATTTTGACAGTTTAAAGTGACATTATTAACTCCATAACAATCTTCATAAATACCTACTCTACGATTCACAAGAGAAATAAAAGCGTTTTAATTCACTAGAGAATTAAACAAGTTTAATTCACTAGAGATTTAAAAACGTTTCAATGAAGAACAACATATTTTTATGATTTCTACAAATACTTACATTCAATTATTCTTTCTCTTTCTATGTGTAATATCTAATTATCTTACTTTGAATATTAATGTCATTTATTTCCAATTTTGTGTATAGCTGTAAGCAGGTGACAAACGTCACTTTGACGTTTGTCACACAGTAAGTGTGGTGTTTTATTTGTTGTTTGATAAGTGATTTAAGAGCAGCAGGAGCTAAAAATTTGAATATTTTTAAATTTTTTATTCAAAATTTCGTCAAAATTGAATAAAAACATATACGCTACGTGAATTAAACATTTATTAACTCAAAGATCAAATCTTTTCGTGAATAAACATATGTTTAATTCACTTGGTGTATAATATTTATTATTAAAAACGAAGCGAAATACGACAGAGGCAAAGGAGACAGAAAAACATTTTTAGTCGCTTCATTAAATGAAAATACGAAAATCGCAAAAAATCTGCTGGGGTTATTATTTTGTGAAAAAAACCTAATGGACATGCCCTGGAATTATTGAATCAACTGTGATAGATCTAAAAGATACCTCATAAAGTTATAAACCAACTGTAAAGAACTTATTAAAATCGGAGTAATCCAGTAATAGCTTTATACATCAAAACTAAAATACTGAAATAACTATGCTGTTTAACACTCATCTACCGTTGAATACTCAATATAGCTGTGTTTTATTGCTTTGACAGCTACAAGTTTAAAGATGAGTAATATGACTTAGATCATAAAATTTAACTGATGTTGACAAGTATATAAAAAGCCTACATTTTTACTTCCTTTTGCAATAAAGAAAGTATTAGATTTACCCCAAAAATTCGAAATTGAGTTTTCAACAAATCTTCACGTTATAAAGTGCCCTGAACCCAAAAAACATGTTTTTGTTCATTGCTCTGTGTGTCTGTCTGTGAACAGAATATCTCAAAAATGAAAAAAGGTATGGCGTTGAAACTTCATATATAAGTTTTATGTACTATGTAGATGCGACAGCGAGCTTTTTAAAGTAAGTTTGAACATTTAGTTTACAACACAACATATTTTTACATAAACATGTTTTTGATAATACAATCGACTTACACTTGCACCTGTCTCTCAACAGGATTGCCTACTATTTTCAAGAAAATTCGAAACTAGAATAATTAATGTGTGAAACTCTGCTTGAAGTAAGTTAAATTAAAAAAAGCAATAGGAAGATGTTTTTATTATTTATTTATCTTCGAAATTTACTTACTATTTATTTCTGCACTAATTAATTAATTTTGAAACAATGTGTTGTGGATTATAATTTACTATGACAAGATAATATTGCAAAATATGCCAAATGCTGTCTTCAATGTTAATATAATAATATATACAATGAGAACAATTTAAAATTTTCAATTCGATAGGTAAAGTGTTATTACAAAGATATGCTTCGAAACATTAAAATCTCTTAATATTACTTTTATATTTATGATATGCAGGGTGTCTCACAACTCTCTGCAGTGTCTAGTTTCCACATACTAAGCATTAAAGGAAAATTAAATTTGACACATTTGTTCGGTTAGGTTTGTTTAATGAATGTGCTTAACAAAAAGGCCGTTTCGAAGCGAGAAATTTAAATACCCTAATAAGTATTATTAAATCTAGACAGAATTCCGTTTCTTCTAAGTGTAGCTTCGTCCGTCCATAACACAAATTGCTTATAAACAAAGGATGGCTTCTATAAGCTTCTACCAACCACTCGCAAAAGGTAAACTGATGTGGATGGTCTTCTTGGAATAAATTCTAAACCTTGTTTTGTGATAAAGATACAGTCCGTCATCCTTTAAAAACCTAGGGATGTTTTGGAAATATATAAATTTCTAGAAATACGTAGTATACTAGTTTCTGGATTTTTAGCTGCTGGTCCACCTCCGTTCACATCATGAACTGGAATAATCGTTCCAGTTTCTTTTGGTCTTCGATTTGCAGCTCTTGTCACAATATGAGAGGGATGCCTTCTGTTGGGAAAACGTAGGGCGTACATCCTTGCAGCTTCATTAAAATTTCATTGACAGCTTCTTAAAACTCATATCATTCGTCTACATATTCATATGCCGCGTACTATATGGTCGAAAGACAAATTATGGTTGAAGCAAATCAAAGGCAAGTGAAATTATATTCTGGAAAAAATCTGATGTCACAAGTGACAGTCAAAATTTCATTAAAAATTTTGAATGTTTATTTCCATTTTAATTTTTGTTTATATCAGGTCACCGTAAGTATGCATTGTTGCTGTGTTTAATTTAAAAAAAAATCTGACTTTTTAACACCATTTCAAATACGAAATACGAATAGTTGAAACAAATTAGTCACTATATTGTATTTCCTATTGATAAATTAGCGTTGTATTTCAGTTTTTTTATAGTTCCTTATAATTTGCTGTTGGAAATAACACCATTAACCACACCGTACAAAGAAACTAAGCTGCACATGACAATTTTTTGCAGTTTGTTTTAGTAGGAAAAGGTTACCTGAAACTTTAGTGGAAGTTGCAGACCATGCATATGAAATACAAATGTAGCTGTTCATATGAAGGTGACTAATGAGTATATAAAAATTAACTAAGAGCCTACTAGCCTAACTAGCCTACAATCTATATAAAGTGGAATTTGTTTGCAAACATTTTTATAATTTATTTTTGCAACAAGTAGCACCACTCAAAAATAGGATATATATTTTAATATAAGGATGCTTCAAATTGTTCGTGGTTTAGATATGTATTATAAATCAAAATTATTTTAAAAATGCAAATAAAATCATTTGCAATTGCGAACTCCCAATATTTTAAATTTATTTCGTTTTATATTGCTTTTAGATTACCGTTTCAGGATCGCTACAGTACGTAATTTTCTAAACATAAGGGTGACACAAGGATAAAAAATAACCACACACGAACTACAAAATTGCCTTAGTCTATAGTTAAAGTCATTTAATTATCAATTTTTTCATAACACGTACATTCCTACATAGATATGAATGTATTTTTGGCAGAATCTGTCTGCAAAATAGTTTAGTTGAACGCATGTGATCGTATAAATAGAAATATAAAATCTTGCAAGTTCTGATAAGAATTTGAACTATTCGCCGTTTTTAACCACGACGTATGTTTGTGCTATAAGTAGTCAACTATGGAAGCTTAAAAAAAGTTTCTTTGTTAGTGAGTTGCTTACAAATATGAAAATATAAGAGCGCCCCAATAAGAAATGTTAAAAAAGTGTAAGTTCGTTTACCTTTACTTCGACTCGATTTTTGCCATAGATTTTTACAAGTTTCATTTAATTCAACTGTTTTATTTTATGGTACCACCATGTGATGTTATTACTAATATGCACTATTTTCTTACCTCCTTAGAAAACATCTGAATTCAAATTTAAAAAAAAGCGTGGAGAAATGAAATTAATGTAATGTTTTGCAGAGTTTCATCCTTCTTCATTTACCTACTGCCCAATGGTTTTTTTAAATAAAAAAATTAAAAAAGTTGTTAATTAAGCTCGGCGGTAACAAACCAACCCATCTCTGTAATAACCTTTTAGTTCATTCAGCTTTACGTGGGTTAAAAGCTTTATAGTCCCTTTCTTATAGAATGTAATTTCTACCCTGCACTAAAACTCCTACATGAACCACATAAAACTTACGTGTTATACTTACAACGGTTAATGTAGTCAATTTGGAGAATAATGGTTTTGTATACTAATTTTTAGATTGTAAACTATTGGTAAATGGTCGAATTGTAAGTATAAATTTGCTTTGTCTAGGATGTTCCAATCCAGCAGTGAACCTTATATGTCTTCACAGTTACAAATAGAAAACCAACTCTACAACGTTTGAAAGCTAGTGCTTTTAGTTATTTACACCTATGATTTTATATTAGAATTTTTGTTGCCATTACTGGCAGCTAGTCTTGATTTGACAATAATTTCAGCAAGTCTCCAATGTAAAGGCAAATTTCAACAAACTCTTTGAAATTTGAGAGAGCAGACAGTAAATAGTGTGCACGAGATGCAATTGGGGGGAGGTTATAACTCTTAGGACTACTACCGAGGAAAGCACCGTTCACTAAACGGAGTGTTTATATCATATAGTCGCAATAGACAACTTCGTGATTATTCACAAAAGAAGTAACACAGAAGTATTGGAATTTTATATGCTCATGAAATTTCAAGTAATGAGGCACAATCATTAAGTAGTATTTTACAAATTTTTAGGGAGGGGTGAGCATTCCTTGACAATAATACCTACGTTGGAACGAATATTGAAATAAATATTAACATTTTTGGAACTGCCAACATTATTATAAAGTAGGAGTTTATTCTAGTACATAAAAGATGGGTCCATCAAATGAGAAACTTTCAAGAAACACTATAATAATAACTGAAAATATCTTTACATCTACAAATTCTACCCAGAAATTTCTATTAAAGGGCGAAGAGCAGTAGCTTTAATCGTGTTGTTGCCTTCGTATCAATGATTCGTATAACTACTATATTTTCAATAGTTCAACGACTGTTTATTTATAGTTGAAGATCCTAATCGTTCCTTTTCAAAAACTAATGTACCATATTTACAATATTTCATAAAAAGTTCAATGCGAATAGTTAAGGTATTTAAAGTAGCACTCAGAATGAGCAATTTCACCTTCAAAGGTAGCGCTGGTGCTGACTATCCTACTAAACATCCAATTTGCCAAACACATTTTAATGCTGCTTTCACGACAATAACGCTGTTACCCACCGTGGTTTTCCGGAAAAGCTCCTCGTCATAAGCACATCGCTCAGGATAAACCACTCTCCTTTCCTGCGACGCTACGACACAACCGAAAACGATCAGTTCAACATCACAGTCGCGAAAGGGCTGAACTATGGCGTTTTCCAGAGTATGCAACCCGCAACCCCGCGCACCCGTTCGGTTGCCTACGCAGGCGGGAGTTCGAGCCTGACTGCAGCGAGGACCGGAATTCGGTCCTAGCGCTTGCGCGTTGTCGCCTCGGCGCTACCTACGTGCGAAAAACTTTATTTCCATTAAATTTCAGAACGAAAAGGAGGGCTGTTCTCTGAAAGGCCGACTTCACAGTTCACTTAAAATATTGATTTACGGCCGTGTTAGCGCCTTTGGCTCGTCGTTTAATTGACAGATATGGGTGTACGCGTGCCCACGGATGCTGGAATTGGCCGCC
Source organism: Agriotes lineatus (assembly GCA_940337035.1). Taxonomy (NCBI): domain Eukaryota; kingdom Metazoa; phylum Arthropoda; class Insecta; order Coleoptera; family Elateridae; genus Agriotes; species Agriotes lineatus. Next base: position 134,561,233 of record OW679197.1, on the reverse strand, counting down.
GCCAACCGTGCGTTGTGAAAATGGGTGGCTATTTTTACATCCCATCGCGCGTGATGCCGCCGCAGCGATTTTGGTGGAGGTGCCCCTCATTCTTTGGGCATCAGGTGCCGTTTGATGGGCAAAACTATGACATGGACGCCAATATATATTTGTTTCATAGTAGACTAAAAGGAACGTTCTAGAGCTACAATGGACATAATCTTGACATACATTGCAAGGCCATTACCATTTTCCATGCGCTTGAAAGTGTTAGTCACTCCTTGTAAATACTGAAAATATATATAAAAAGCAAAAAGCTTACTCGTGTACTTTACATCTAAAAGAAACGTTATCCACAATTCCAGAAAAAAGTTGTATCAATTCAGCACTATATCTCTACTGGGTACTTTTTTAGTTTACACCCCCACATTTAGGGGGTGCAAACTAAATTATAGCTATGGGTACTTTTTTAGTTTACACCCTCACACTTAAGCTAAATAGAAAAATCAGAAATCAGTTGTATGTGGGGGTGTAATCTAAATTATAGTCTATGTTAAACTAAATTAGTTTACACCCCAAACTTTTTATTGAAAATTAAGCAAAACAAATTATTCACGTTTATAAACTTCTGCTATTTGCAAAGAGAATGTAACAAGCCAATTAGAGTCCCTGTATATAGGTTACTACGAGTTGGGCAAACAACGTGATACATTTTGATTGGTTTGGATCAATTTTTACAAGGCAAGTGTGATAAAAGTGCCGTTTTCGCATATTTTGTAACATGTTACGACCGATGGTTTCACACATGCAAATCTTAATTTTAACTAGGTTGGCCGTATCTTCCTAATAATCGGTTTTAGAGATCCTAAGAATGATCAATGCTCTGAAAACTCCCTCATCAAAAGAAAACTAGGGAAATTGGTTCTCATAACCTCTTTCTTCGACATATGTCAAATGTCTAATTTGGATCAAAATTGTGTGTCAAATTACGCTGTTTGCCCAACTCTTAGTAAACTATATACAGGATCTCTAAAGCCAATCCACCACCAGTGCCACCTACCGCAGTGAGCGCACACCAGGCACAACAAGCCAACGTACCTTATCTAACCTAACCTAGCCTAACCTATCCTATCCTATCCTAACCTAAACTCACCTAACCTAACCTCTCAATTAAAATCATAATGCTTCAATACAAAACAATGGAAAAAAGTGGGGTGTAAACTAAATAAGCTGCCTCTACAAACATTATTTTAGTTTACACCCCCACATTTCAGCAAAATTGAAAAATCGTAAACCAGCTGTAGGTGGGGGTGTAAATTAAATAATCTGCCGTAAACCTTATTTTAGTTTACACCCCCACATTTAAACGAAATACAAAAATCGTAAACCAGGTGTAGGTGGGGGTGTAAACTAAATAAGGTGCCCGTAAACATTATTTTAGTTTACACCCCCACATTTAAGCGAAATACAAAAATCGTAAACCAGGTGTATGTGGGGGTGTAAACTAAAAGAGTGCCCTCTGCTGGTTTGCTTAGTTTGAATTGAACCGGAGACAAAATTTTGCAAACCCATACATAATTATTACTGATGCGAATAGCTTGAGTCTAACCGATGTCAACTTCATTCAGCTACACCTTTATGTGATTAAGTTTTCCATTACAAAAAGAAACTGACAGACTTACAAGTGACAACATACATGCTCAATAATTCTTGTTTCTATAACAATTGTTTGACAAACGCCACTGACTACGGCCTGGACATATGCAAAGTTTCGCAATTCTCCGCAGAGCGCTGTATACCCACGAGCGGTTAACGAACGGGAATTTCAAATTTGCAATGTAACATCAGTTACTACGTTGACTACAATGCAAATATTTGATTAAATTTTACGACGTTTCTTAGAATTCTACAACAATAATATAATCCTCCCTTGTATTTTTTACTCTGATTTTCCATTGTGTTTTTTGATCAGTTTCCTGCTAGTTTTTTCGTGTATTTTCTTATTTACATTATTTACGTTCACAGTATAATTTGTTGATTAATCTATTCGTTATTATTGCTTATGATTTCGTTTGGTATTGTTAAAATAGAAAGCGGTTCTACAACGTGCAAATATACCAATTGGGGATGATCTTATCATGAATTTACCTCCAATTAAGTTTTACGAAGAAAATAGTCTGAAAGCTAAATTTAAATTATCGTACTGGTGCTTCAAACAACGTACCTTTTTAGCGATTTCTGTTTTCTATTTTTATTCAAATAGATATCCATAAACAACGGGAAAGAATTGTTAGTTGTAGCTTGCAAGAAAGATGTTTCCGAGTAACTTATTTTGGGTGAAGACTATATAATTACATTCCACTTCCTTTAGTATATTTTAAATTACTACATTTACAGATAGATATTTAATAAAACAAATAACTTTTAAATGTTTAATTTTAAATTGTTTACAATAAATTACTCATAAACTTACAGCCTTGCAATAACACACATAATAAAATACTTTATTACTATTATACCACCTAGAACATCTTCCAAATTTGTAAGAAATATGATTATCTGCATATCATGTGCTATTTTAAAGCAAATGTGTGAGCTATCCAAAACATACCTGCCTGAAAATATGAATCCGTCTTCAACTACGAATTCTTGAAGTTCCACACCTCTTTTAATAAAAATATTAAAACTATAGATCTCTAAAGTACTTACACGACACTAAATAGATTACACCATTCATACTTATATTACATTCAAAACAATAGGTCCTTATCCTACTGATACTGCATTTAAAAAATAATTTCTAAACACGAATTAGTCTTGACGGCCGTTGTCATTTAAATGACATCGTGGATATGTGGCGCCAAACAACAATGGATTTCAAAAAAATGCCCAGGCCGTATACAGTGACATTTGAGACACAATTCAGAAGGCCGTGATAAATAGTAAATGTTCATTTCTTTCATTCTCCCATCAATAAAATTCCTTAGAATTTTATTTTTTCACCCCCTATAGGTATCTTTAGACTTCTCGTACATACAATGCCCTCTTTATAAAATTTTTCCAAATTGCAGCTATCTTCCAAATTCAATTCTTGAGGAAATATGCGTTGGATGGGACGAGTAACAGCCGTTTTCAGTCTTCACTTTTGCCACACATAATATGTTACCCTTTCCCGGGATCAACTCTATAATACGACCAAGTGGCCAATGTAACCGCTGTAGATTATCAGATCTCACCAAAACTAGTTCACCTTCTCGAAGTGTACGCGTAGACTTTTCCTTAGCTCGGTTAACCAACAGTGCCAGGTATTCATTACGGAACCTTTCGTAAAGCTCCTTTCTTAAGGTAGTGAGATATTTCCAGAGATAACGTACCTTGTCAGCATCAGACTCACATCCTTCAGGAAATTGTAATCCACCTGGAGTCCTCATAAACATAGATGCAGTTAAAGGCTCTAACTCGCCGCCATCTTTGGTGACATAGGTGAGAGGTTTTCCATTCATGACCTCTTCCACAATTAATAAGGCGTCTTCGAATTCACTTTTTTTAAGAATAGCATTTCCAATAGTAATTTTCATTAAATATTTCATAGTGCGGATAAGTCGCTCCCACCATCCGCCCCACCAGGGTGCTGTAGCCACATTAAACTTCCACTGAATGGCTTACAGTTGAACCAAGTCTTATACTGTTTTCCAATTCAGCAACATAAAGAAATGATTTGCTTCATGAAAATTAGTGCTGTTATCACAAATAATAATCTTTGGACGACCATTCATTCGAAGGAACTTCTTAAAACTGTACTTAGGGAAGAAATAACTGCTGATCGTACAGATCGAAAGACTGCACAGGTGAAGATCAACACCCAAGCCTTTTTTTATTTTTCAAAAATAAAGAACCAGTTACATCCACTCCAATAACTTCAAACACACCAGCATCTTGTCCTCGTTCAATTGCTTAAAACTGATGTTATTGTTTTTTTTTGGTTTTAGGATCCAAAATTGTTCACGTAATTTCACCATTAGCACGATGCATGTCTAAATTTAATTGTTTCACGTTCTCATTCTTTCCAGAAAGCACTGCAGAGTACCAGAAGTTTTCGAAATTATCTCGTAAAATAATCTTCGTTTTTACTCGAATAATATTATTCGAATCCACGTAAGTGTTTAAAGTCTTTCATTAGCTTTCATCAATAAAGGTTTCTTGTTGATTACTCCGTATGAAACTCACCTAAGCTACTATCAATTCTACAGCATTTAACTTTCCACTTCGTCTTTGTGCAATTTTCTTTAAATTATTGATGAAGCGATGACACCATGCTAAAACCCGAATCCACTGTCTGAAGGTAAAGTTTTTCTTCAACTCGTCAAGAAGCAACATAGCAGTGCTTTCAGCAGCGTTTTTCCTTTCAGCTTGAACAAACTTCTCGAATACTTCTTCCTGTTGATATGGCCAGTTCTTTTGTTTATCGTTTAACCACTGATGACTTTCCCACAATTAATTTTGTACAAGCAATGTATGTAAGCATCCTCTTGAAGGTAAGTCTGCTGGATTCATAAACCATGGAACGTGTCGCCACTAATTAACATCAGTCAATTTTTTATCTCTGTCACCCTGTTACCCACGTACCTACCTACCCCACTTTTATCCTAGCCAACGTAGTAGTGGAGTCAGACCAGTAGGTGATACGAAGATAATCCATATTCTATTTTTTTTATTACAGTTGCAGCCAATCTGGATCCTAGCAATTCCAGTCTTGAAATAGTGACTGGCTTCACAAGAGAAACTCGTGCTTTTGCCTCTATTAACTGAGGATGTAACTGAATAGGGTGTTGACTCTCATAAACACCGCTGCACTGTAAGCTACATTACTTACACCGTGAAAACACGCAGAGTCCAGTGTTGACGATCACTTTCTCCACCAATGAACCACCGTGGTATGCGTATTCGATGTAATTCTTGTGGTTGAGCTACCCATGTACAAAATAACCTGTTTTCATATTTTGGCAATGCTTCATCCCATTTAATTTTATTTATCCAAATTCTATGCAGTATTATTTTAAGAGGAGTAATAGCTGGGCTTACAATTCCGATCAGATCAAATACTTTTTGAGCGACATATAACAGAGTTCTTTTCTTGACTATTTCAGAAATAGAGATATCTTTTACACTTACGAATAACTCGTCTGTTAATCGATCTCAAAGGACTCCAAGAAATGATACAGTATGAAATGGATCTTTCGTCTCATCTACATTGGACATCCATAAACGCAAGTCCATCTTGGCTTCGCTTAATAATGCAATTGACTTCTTCCGAAAATATTGATACTCTTCAATTGTATCTTCTGAACAGGCACAGTTATCCACATAAAGAATTTGTAACAGTTTTTCTGCAATTTTCTTATCCGGCGAATTCACCTTCTTCAAATGGAACTCTAATACAGTACCCAGTATAAATGGACTACATGTGGCTACGAACATAACCCAGACTTTGGGATACTCAATTAACTCCCGTTTTTCTTTATTCTTCTACCAAAGAAAACGCATGCAATCACTGTCTTGTTCCTTAACCTCAATCATCTGAAAATCTTTTCAAATATCTGAAATGAATGTTTTTTTCTTTAAAATGAAGCAAAATTCCGGTATCAACTGCATATAAGTGCTTCCTTCCTTGAATCAATATTTAACAATAAAGCTTTTCCAACTTTACAGGTAGCATCAAATACTGCCCGTACACGAGTGTTCGTACTGCTTAGTCATCAGTGGAATTTCCGCTGATACCTCTTCAGTAAATCTTTCAGATTTCCAGTCTTGAAAAGTCTCGAATAAGATTCGAATAGCTTGTTTTCACAGAGTTTTTTTGTTGTCAACTCAAGTCCCTCAATCGCTATTTCTTTATTAGTAGGTAAAGCAGGGTACTCATCAACCCAAGGAAGTGAAATAGCATATCGCCCATCCGGGTCAACCCATCAATAAATTTCTTCTTGTTTTCTTCCTCTCGATCTGCAATGGACTTCGCATCAGTTTCATCGCGCATACCGTTAATATCCAAATCTCACTACTGTGAAATGGCAGAGTCATTAAGTGCCATTCACTGTACACACATAGATGCACTGTCTTTATTAACTCCTCTTAACTTCCCACAAAGCGTCGAGGCTAACTTTGTCTCAATTGCCACAACACCACAAAGAAGAGTAGTTAATTTTCCAGTCAATATTCTTCCGAATACATCAGCTCCAATTAAAATTTCGATAGGACATCCCTCGCCAACAGCTGATAATTCTATTTTGTTTTTCTTCAGTTCTTTCAGAACATTGAAGTATTATGCTGGTCGCGAACGATGATGATGCAGGAATAACTACCATTGACGTTCTCTAATTTCAGATGGTATTTACTATGCCGTACAACTTCTTTCTGTGTCCCTGTAAAAAGGGAATGGGATACATCTTCCACTGCCTGTATTTTTAGTTGTAACTCAGCTGCTGTTGGCTTTAAGATATATGAGCCTTCACATCTATTGTCCAAAAATGTACGTACATACGAGTATTGTGACCTAAATAGTTTGAAGGGCAATTTGTTGGAACAGATCTGATTAGCCATGCCAGTCATATTTTCAGTGGACGTCATTAGTACTGACATTACTTTTGATTTTTCAGTAGAATGCTTATGTTCAATCTTACGATTTTCAAAATGTGGATACAGAGAATAATGTTTCCCTTTGCAGATAATACATTCCAAAGTTGATCTACATACTCTTTGCAAAAATTTTTGATTTAAAGCACGCAAAGCATACTTTTTTCTTCTTTAAAATGCTTCGTTTCCTATCCAACCTCCAATATTTGGTAGTCTTGCATTCCTTGCTCTCATGATTTTTCTCACAAAGCAAATAAGTAACAGTTTCTCCTGAATAACAACTTGAAAGTGTGGGTAGCTGTTCAAGAGGCTTATATTTTTTCTGGGCATTTTCTTTATTTTTCTTCTCCTCCTCAAATCCTTCACGTGCCAATTAATTTTTTGTTGAATATCCAATTCCTTTCCCAAAAAATTCATGAGACGATCCAGTTGGCTCCTCGGAGACTGATCTTTACTACTATCATAGGAAGACATCAGGGTACGTTGCCAAGTAAATAGTATACATTCCGGAAGACTTCACTCCACTAATGGCAACAACCAGGTTGCAGGGTCTCTTTTTCTAATTTGAAGGTCTTCAATGCTCTGAAATGAATCAGAATAACACGTTATATTTCATATCTGATACGAGCAGTTACATTTTTGTACTAATAATACTAGTTACTTGTGTATTTATTGCAAATGTGCGTCACGCACGGCATGAGATTTTATTAAAGAGAGTTTGCACAAGTGGCGATTGAGTATTCACTTTTTGGGATTTTAAGCAGTGCTGAATTCGTGGATTTCTAGTTCATGTAAATTCTACAATGCTACAAAAACAAAATTATTTTAAAAATAGAATCTGAAACAGATAGTAGTAGCTTACAGATTAAAAACCGCCACAGTTCAACAGCAAAGAAACGCATAATGGTTAAAAATCTGCAAGAAGGACTTTGTATTGGATATCCTGATATGATCGCCAAAGATGCTGCGAGTGTGTGCAGTTTTTTCACAAACGCTTCCAGCACCATTACATTTAGGATATTTAACTAGAAGGGAAAAATTATGAGAACAAAAACAGAAATTACAGGTGGAAGTAAACTTAAAATTAAAGACGATGTAAAATATTCAATTTGTAGAAAGATTTTCGGTGCATTTTTCAGCAATGAAGTTTCTATTTTAAGAACAAATCAGAGACAAATAGCATGGATGAAAGTTACCCAAAATATCAATAGTGTGGTGCTCCCAACACTACCTGACATCAACATTCGGTACTTGAAAAGAAACCGGCAAAGTCTACTAGTCGACAAGGAGGAGATAATAATTTGGCTAAGAAATATTCTAAGTGAAATATTGAGAAAAACGTCTATCAAACTGATGAGACTCGGCACTGGCTATGAAGACTTCTTAACAGGTTTAAAATCTCGTTCTGACAAGGGCCTGTAATTAAAACTATAACCCACATTGGTAGTGATTCCGGGTTCTTAGATGGTGGTTTTAATGTCTTTGAATCGCGTAATAGGTGAAATAATCATAAGGACTTGAACGCCGATGTTTTCGAAACACGATCTTCTTCTGTACTGTCGCTTGTGGACAATGCGCCATACCACAGTCGATCTTCAGCAAGTATAGCAACTGTAGCAAAATTACCAATGGTATACTGTACGATTTCTTTTTCCTCTTAGAATAAGCCGAGGGCTTATTACTACCACACACTAGGTGCAGTTTTATAAACTATCTTCGCCCATGGACTCTACGATGTAAATTATAAAAATCAATACAGAATAATAAACTTTACAACTTTAAATGTGAGAATGAAGTGGCTTCTGGTTTCTATCTCACTAGTGGATAAAAAGGCACGTTAGAGGTCTAAAATCGGTCTAATTATGGCCTTATAACTAGGAGGTGCTGGATAATCATAATAAGTATGGCAAGCAACAACTTACATTACTAAATAAGTAAGCGTATAGGTATATAGTACATTCTAAGCAACAACAAAAAATTAAAAATAGCAAAGAAAGCAAACAGAACAGTGGAAATTGAGCGTTACATTTGCTCTTAGGTTAGGCACACGTCAGATGTAGTTCACGTGTGTTTTAAACTGCAGGAAAACATGTAACATCCATTGTGTAATAAGCTATTATCTGCACACATCGATACAATTACGACTTGTCCGATAGTTGTTCTAGCATGTTCAATATAAAGAGTGGTGTGATTTTTACTGAATAGCTTAGGAACATGAACATACATTTTATTAATTAAATAAGCCCAGTCAATTAAGTACAGCAGTAATTTATAGACAAAAATTAGTACAGCTTTTACTCCTTTCAAACCCTATACCTGACTTGCTGGATTTCTGCGTCGTGAAAGGTATTCCACAAACTAACAGACTTTCCTTTTGCCGGTCCCTGATGCCTTCGTCACTATGGAAACAGTTTTGTGTTATTGTTTGAATACTTCAAATAATAGATAAATACTAATGTCATTTTTGGAGTTTTTGAAAGTGAATTCGTAAGTTTGAAAGTATGGATGTCGTAAAAAATACTGTACGATATATAACCGGATAGTGTTTTGCAGGTCTAACCTAGCTTCTAAGGCTCGCCCTGGAATCTGTTTGGTTTGACCTGCATAACACTATTTTCTGGTCTTGTAACGTAAATTACTATTACAGGCAACCCCGTATAGACTTTTAACACTGGAATTGTTCTCTGTATATCACAAAATGAACAATTTATATTCGTTGATTCACCCAAGTCCATTTTACTAAGACAAGTTTGTCTGGAGTCGTCTTGCTTCTACAGCTTAATGTAAATTTTAACGAGATCGTAATGAAATATTCCATGTCAAGAAAGTTTTCTTTATCCTTTTAAAACTGCAGACTCTGGCTGAGAGAACTTTTTAATTAGTAGTGCTGCCCCACCTGCTAGTGGTTCCAGTTATTCTCACAAATGCAGAGTTAATTAGCAAACATCAGATCGATATTTCTGCTTTAATTAAGATTTGCAGTAGGGTGGTAGATTAAAGCCAACGATTTCGCCACGAAGTAGGAACAATATCACATACCCATTTATTTGAACCATTTGAACATTTGCTCTTTTGTGACTGCATACAATATCGCTCGATCAGACAAAACCCAACAATTTTTTCACATAGTTGTACTTATTTAGGTAATATCTTTTCACTTAAACATAGGAGAAAAAAAAAATAGGATTTTTATTAAAAATATGGAATCATTGAAATTATTGGGAAAATCGTACGACACTCATTAATGACCAATAGAAAAATTAGTTCACGAGCTATAACCAAGACAACAACAAAATTTCTTGGAATTTTTTTGTAGGTAGACTACTTCTTTTTAGGGTTTGTGTCGTTACGATTTTCTTACCGAATCTGCATTCGAGCATTAAATAATAGGTGAATGAAAATTTGGCTGTTTCGATTGTAGTACAATAAACTTTTTGGCTATCTATCTCCACAACCTTATTATTCGAGCATTAATTCATATCCGGAAATTATTTTTCGTGCATTCCAACAACGTCCTAATTTGCCCTCACGTACGACGTTGTTGGGACGCACTCAAAAAATTTCCGGAAAGAATTAATGCTCTTATGAGATCATATGTGATAATTAAGAATTAGTGCCATTTATTACAACATGTTAAGCTTTAACTGCTGGAAAAAATTGATGAAGTACTTCAGTTTTTTAATGTTCTTCTTCTTTCCACCTTGTAGTCTTTTCCTAGGCGACTCCATCCATATTGCATTTCAGAAACAATACATATTGTAAATGCGACGTATGAAATTCTTAGACTTTTACAAACTACACGAAGATGGTAAATGCAATTCCCCAAAATTTTAATGCGGGATATAAAATGTCCGATCACTAACTCCTAGTTTTAAATTACATATCTCATACAGTTTATTATTCATCGCCAATTCCCGGTCATTATCAGCTCTAATTGCATTTGGCTGTGGCCTTTTGTATTTTTGTCAGCTTAACTGCCGATACCTAGGTATTCTATTTTATCAGCTGATATGATCTGTGTCAATGTTGCCTTAGTAATAACAATAATAGTAATAAACCATCTTGGATTTAGTCTTTTGCTTTTCTACTATATGATTTTTTATATTCAATATTCAAGACTCGATTCTATCGAGACCTGGGCGGTTTTCAACGCATTAACCGAGGTCCGAGTAGATCACAGGTATACAACATTAACAGAGAACATCTACAAGAATGCAACATTTCAAGTTTTGCAACATGAAAAAACAAAAAAAAATTAATAGAGGGGTATGACAAGGAGACTATTTCACCAAAGTTTTTACGCTGACATTAGAAGGTATGTTTAAGGAATTTAACTACAACAAATGCTAAAGAAATTAAATCAACGATCAAAATAAATCGGCTTGAAAATGAATATTATACAAACGAAATACATGGCAAATGAAGTAAAAAATTACGAAGAAAATGAAAAGATTGAAGATCAGGCAATAGAGAAAGTAGATTCGTATATATTGTGATAGTTGCAGACTACGACTGCCGATTTATTGTTAAAAAAAATACTTAAAATTATTATCTTTGGATTAAAAATGAATGGCTATTGAAGTTAGCAAAGAGCAATTTATAATTAAAAAGTAAATAATTAGAACAAACTAGATCTGAAACAATATGAAAGTCATAAGCTGAATTAATATTTAAATAATTTACTTGGAATTTGACAGACTAATTAAGAAAATCTACTGTATGTAGTAGAAAGTAATCCAGGATGTTAGTTTAAAACATTATGTTTACAATTGAGAATTGCTATAGTAAATTATTAGTAGATAACAACTGATTTCGAATTTTAAAAGATTAGACATAATTATTTTGTATTGAAAATAAATTACTAAATAAACCCTTTATAATCAAAGTGTATTAATGGAATGATATACAACGGTGCAAAGGGCTACATTAAGTAACAAAAAATGCTATAAACGAGAATTTTAAAAACTGAGAGGGGCTTTAATGTGAAAATATACGGTACCCCCCACCCAAGAAAAGCGCCCTTCCGTGCTTCCCAAGAATACTTCGATACTCAGCATCACTTCGTTTCGCTAATACAATGAAATGCTATGAACCAGTTATTTATTAAAAAAAAACCAAAAAAAAAATTTTTTTTTGCCGACGACCATAGCTCAAAAGTTGATGTTGCCTTCATTTTCGGAGGACCTATCGTATGAAAACGATCCAAGACTTCAGGAAAGTTTCTGGCGACCGGAATCGTGTACACATACGAACATACATCGTCCGCACAGCACGTTTAGGAACCCCCCAATCTAGTGGGCTGGGATCTTCACCAAAAGATCCGCACCGCCGAGACGGAGATTTGATATAGTGGGTTCATTAGTCGGTTGGCACGAATTTTAGAGATATTTGACTCAGAGTGGTTTTCGATATGAGGGAATTTCAATACTTCGTACACTTCGTGTCGAAGTAAAAGGGGGCCATACAGTTAATAAAGGAAGAACTACGAATATTGGAATTAGTGAGATGAGTCCGTTTTAATTGGGTCGACTGGAGGAGCCGTGGTGTGGATTTCTGTCAATACGTCAATACTTCTCGCGGGCAGCTATGGTCCAAGGTTATCAACATCTGCAGAAAGAGAGTAGAATCAAGATTATACAGGTGTTTATTTTATTTAACTATTGGTACAAACTAAAAGAAATTCTGGTTTTGTTCAAACATTTACAACGTATAAAAATACATTCTTGTTTGTAGGCCTCAGAATGGCGGACGGACCATAAGGGTGAAGGACGGCGTCCTGCGGTGAGGGATGCGGAAGGTCCCCCTTGCCTGCTGCTCGAATGGCTATAAATCAGACCAAAAGTAAATAATCTAGTTGTGGTGCGTCGGTTCCGGCTTTCTTCAGATTTTAAGGTTGATAAGGCAAAAGCCGAAATGATATTGGGGCGGTTGATAGCCACCACAGCCACCTTAGCCTGGTAAACGTGACCGCTTGCTTTGCTAGCTAAATGAATTTAAAGATTTCACATACCGTAAATGGCCTTCGTGTCCGGCGTTTCGTTAAAAATCGCCGGCCAAAATTGAAGCGGCCCCGGTGCGCGCTCGATTTGCAATTCAAATATTAAGCGAGTCGCACTCGTGGATTTTAACTGGATATCGGCTACTGGTGAACCTCTGGCTGGTGAGCCTTTGCGGCGAGCTGTCGAAAAAAAATATTTATTAGCAAAACAATTTCACAAGCTACTGAACAGAAAAGATAGACAAATCTGAGCGTCCAGATGTTGTTCCATTGAGCTCTACGATTGACGGAATCGGGTGGGTTTGGGGCTGATCTGAGCAGCAAGATGTTGTTTCATTGCGCTCTAAGATTAACAGGACAAGGTAGGTTTGGGGTTAATCTGAACTTCGGAAGTTGTTTCATTGCGTTCGAAGATTAAAATGATAGGGTAGTTTTATGTATACAGAATTGCTTTAAAGCACCTCGACTAACCCAAGCCAAGAAGGTTTCAGGTAAGGTTTAAGGGCAACTTAGGCAGTTCGAGTTCTCGGCAGGAAGCTGGGAATTGAGCTTACATAAACTGGAAAGGACAGGTAGCTCGGGACAGAATTCTGGTTTTAAAGGACATGTATCTGGACTGGCAGTGACTGATGGAGCCCTTGGGTTCAAGTTAGCCCTCGGATGAGGCTCAGGTTCCGGTCTAGATTCTGAAAGGAACGGATTAGTTCTGTCTTTGGACTGAGCGGGCATCGATCTTTTATACGTTTCGCGATCTTTTTCCAGGTCGTTTATCTAGAATATCTGAGTGGAGCTAAACTTGTAACTTCAGTGCGGACGAAAAGTAGAGATGCGCGGAATGATCGGCGCGGTGTAGCTTGCGGAACTCTTATCGGACAATTAGCAGGATCCCTTGACGAAATTATTTCTGTTTTTCTTACCCTTCGCGTAGCTCCAAATGTTCGCCTGTCATGCATTGTTGTGACTGTGATAGCGCCTAGAAATTGATAATGGCAATTAAAACGTTCTAAAATAATTTGGAGGCACACAAAATGTCACAAAGAAACTGCAAATCCCACAACACCCAACGCTAAAATTTTAAATAGATCGAAAGTAACAGACGTAGTACATCGTATATGCCAACTGCAATGAAATTGAGTGGGCCATATTGCCAGAATGAATGGCAATCAATGAATGTGTCGAGTAATTGAATGGACGCAACGTAGTTAGAATAGAAGAGTAGGAAGATCACAAACAAGGTGTAAAGAAATTCGTGAGCACAAATTGGATACAAAAAGCAAAAAAACCGGCAGCAAATAAAAATCTAGGGGTGGCTTATGTCCGACGATGTAGGATATAGCTGTTGATGATGATAATGAATTGGGATATATAGTTTCCTCCGTTTTGTGTATGTAGTATAATATTACAATGGGTTTATAGATAAATACTTGATATGAATCAGGCGAATCTACGCGAAACAAGCAAAACACTGCCACTCGTTTAAAACCCAGAATGACGCACTTAACTAATTATAAACATATATTTTACAGCAAGTAACAAAGAACAAATATGCTCGAATCGGCTGTATATTGAAATTATGTTCTAAATATACTCAGGCGAGCTAGGTCAAAGCCATTACACAAAATACGGGCTTGAAACGCCTATTCTAACTAGGAGCAGTATTAGAATAATTGTTATTCCAATATTTCGAAATTCATACTCTAAATATGCCTCTCTGTGTTTTCTAGTTCCTCGTTCTGTAGTATTACAGCTTCTACAGGATGTTATCTTATGAACTGTTTAATTGTTTATATTTATCAATATAAAACATTCCATAATTCATTTTCTTATATGGGTATTTCGCCACTCTGCAAATTAAAATATTAAATAACGAAAATATTAAGAACGAACGTTTCGAGGGACAATCTGCCCTCGTTATCAACGAATAACAATTAAAACTAACAAGAACTTATCTTTTTTTCACTGGAGGTTGGTCGTTTTTTCTTCCAGTGAAAAAAAGATAAGTTCTTGTTAGTTTTAATTGTTATTCGTTGATAACGAGGGCAGATTGTCCCTCGAAACGTTCGTTGTTAATATTTTCGTTATTTAATATTTTAATTTGCAGAGTGGCGAAATACCCATATAAGAAAATGAATTATGAATTCACGCCACAAAGAAGTTTCAGAGATTAAAACATTCCATCTTATATTAACGAATTCATACTTATAGTTCTTCTGCTTGAGCCAAAATTGGGAAAAGCCGATTTCAGTGCTTATGGTGGTACAATGGCGGACAATAAATTTGGGCCGGCCTGTTATTTGCTTGGCACTGTTTATGTTGGTGGCACTGTAAGTCTATGATAAATTCGAGGTTAGCAGGTTAGGTTTTGCGTCACTTTTGACACAAACTAGTGCAAAACCTAACCTGCTAACCTCGAATTTGACATAGACTTACAGTGCCACCAACATAAACCGTGCCAAGCGAATGACAGGCCGGCCTAAATTTATTGTCCGCCATTGTACATGTTTAGACATCGATCACCACACTATTATAATCGCACTGTATTAGTCAATTACGTTTGTAGCTCGACAGTATTATACATTCCTATATAAAAGTCATGAATTCTATTTAATAATAAATTTTGAGTCGCTTCCTGTAATAATTTTAGTTTTTATTTTTCCATTTAAACATAGTTAGTACTATTGGGCATGTGTAGTGCTAAAAACTGTCAGGAATCTATAAACAATGAAGACAAATGTAAGCACTGCTATGTTTTTCCATGAAAAACTGTTCTAATCTGTGCGGTGTAGGTAGACTCCGCATCTGTTGTAATCCAAATAAATACAACCACGCCGTTTTGAGCTCTTATGAATACAGCATTATTTCAAGCGGACTGTAGAAGAGAATGCTTAATAATGCGAATACTTTGGCTGGCATGTACACGAACGTTTCCCACAAGTTCACACATTTTCCAGCTTAATCTATTTTATCCGATGACGACGGCTGCGGCCTCTTCTGTTTTCCACTAAACCAGATTAAGTAGTAATGCCCGAACCGGGTGCATTCATAACATTTGTTAGCCGCATATTCCAGGGCCGCCCCCGTTTCGAGAGACAAGAGATAATTAATCATGCTGCAGAAACCAATAAGATTATAATCTTGACGTTCAGGTTGCTAGAGATAATATAGATTAAGTATCGAGTTTAAACATGTAAAAGCGGCATTAAGCAAGCGACACTTTCAGAACGATGGGAAGACACTACATCATCGGCAGGTAACGAGGGTTCACGTGTGATATAGTTAAATTTTTACTTATAAAATTAGACGATCCGATATGGTTATTAGATGTTGGAATGTATATAAAATTTTGCATGGACGGGCATTTTTTAAATGTTTGCATGAATTTTAGTTTCTCCTAAATTTAAAATATTTGAATCGGTGTTTTTACATGATTTTTATAATTTTATTTAATACTAGCTGACCCGGCAAACGTTCTGCCCAAAAATAATCAATAACGGCACCCATATCGATTTTTAGGCTTATTTGCCCCATTTCACCTCCTAAGGGGTTAATTTTCGGAAAATCACGAAATACGTGTTTGCTTATTTGTTTTTAGGAGTACTCATACGAAGTTTCAATTCGAAACCAAAATTGGAACCCCCATTTTACCCCTTTAGGGGTTGAATTTCGAAATATCCTTCCTTATTCCTTGTATAAATCATAAAGGGAATCTCTGTGCAAAATTTCAGTTTTCTAGGTTCAAGGGTTTGGACTGGGAGTTGATGAGTCAGTGAGTGAGACAGGACTTTTCTTTATATTAATCAATATTTACGTTACCTACTGTCAGTGAAGCAATGGTTTGAGTTAGACAACATGTAATAAATAGTTCTAAGACGATGTCGGAAAAAGTTATTAGTATAGAAAATTCCAACTAGGATTCCAGTTCTCGGCTTAGCGATTTATATTAGCGTACACAACCATTGCACCTTTTATCTTTGTTTACATTGTGGTCCTACAACGACAAGAACAGAAACGTAAGCTCACCGGCGGTAGAACCGCAATGCAGTGAAAAGAGACCACATTATTTAATGTTGTCCAGCAAATGTACGTCACTAATTTTCTAATTCTTAGTTCAGACTGTGGTTCCGAGAACCGCACTAAGCCGAGAACTGAAATCCTAGTTGAAATTTCCTATATTTAACATCTGATAGAAACTGTGATCCAGGTTAGGTGCTTCTTTGCGATCTCTGCAGTAGATAGATCTACTTCAGGTACTTAGCAAACCCCGTCCATGTGAGCGTTGGTTTCTCCCGTTTCTAATTAACGGTGACAATCACGCCCCAAAACTGATCCTCATTACTCAACTCCACACTTATTCCCTATATCCTTTTCCCTTCATACATCAAAAAGCCTGGTCAACATTGTATATTAAGGCTAAAACTTTTCCTCTAGTTCATATGGAAATTGTCAGTTGAGAGCAGTCTCCCACCCTTGCACAGGCAGCAGCCAGGCAGTACTGAAAAACAATAGGTTGGACATGGATGCATACAAAGATGAATAATGCAAGAGAAAAGGGACAATTAGAATATCAACATATATTGTGAGAACCAAATCATCCAATCATAAGCTTGTGAAATTAGAAAAAAAACTATAAAAAATCGAACGAAACATAAAACTAATGAGTGAAGTGAGAAGAACAGGAAATAGTAGGGAGGCCAAGAGAATTAATAATTATTTTCGTGGGACTGAGTAGGTTTATACCGACAAGTGATACCATCGTAATTGGCGGTGTTTCCTCAGTAGAAAAACTCCTGTTGTCGGTTTCTCAGCCTGTGGAGTGAGGAGCTATGACTTCACAAAGTCGGCGCTTCTTTGTAACAGGTTTTAGTACAGTAAAACTAGGGTTTAACCCAAACATCCAAAAACAAAAATTCTACCCAGCGGAAAACTGTTTAGTACTGTCCTCTCAGCAAGGTGGTAAAATGGTAGGTTTCAACAGTTTTTCGATAATATCTCGTTACCTGTGAAGTTTACTGTGAACTTTGATTGATACAAAATTAATCTACATTTAATTTACAATAAAAATGGTCTTATGCATTTTTGCACTCCAGTAAAGGATTACGGAGATATGGAGGGGTAAAGATGTAACTTCTTCTGTTCTGCAAAAAATCAAAAATGACGCCTATGAACTCGTATTATTCGCTCCAAGTGTATTATATAAGGGTTCAAGGAAGTGGGGAGGCCAGATGGTTATTGTGAAGCACCCAGCACCAATGACGACATACTTGTACATTTGGGCAGATCATGGATTACTACACATGTTGAAGTGAAAGTGGAATGAATTAATGCCACTCTTGGACAAGCAAAATTTCTAACTAATACTAAGAACAAGATACAACTGATTGCTGTAATTACTGTACACTTACAGCAAGCCTTGCTGCAAAGTGATTCAGGCAGAAGGTGGTGCTGAGGAAACAGAGGCTATCGTTTTTGGCAATGACGCCGATTTACAACAAACAATTGAAGATGATTGTACTGAAGAAAGGTAACCAAGAAGAAAAAGTTTACTGCATTGGTGCATACAGCGTGGTATCGGGAAAATGAAGGAGCTTTACAGAAACTGTTGACTTTTAACAACCCAAGTGCAGACCCAGATGCAGTAGCTGATGCTGGAACTATTTCGTCCTTTCGATATTTGCATCAACAAACGCAGATAATTTGGATACCCTGCGCCATCAATGTTACTTGTAGACCATCGCAAAGGAGCCTGTACAACAAATTTCAGGTTGGCTGCACTTTTCCCCACTTCAGCAGCTGCACAACAACACTCTTATAGAGTTTACCATCAAGAGCAGCAATGGCTCAAAGTCAATAAAGATTCACTAAAATGGGGTTGGAATAGGATTGGTGGTTATTTGCGCCCAGTTGCAACCACAAAGGCAGCTGATCCGGAAAAATTGCTCTCCCTCATTATTTGCACTTGTAATACAAACTGTCAGAAACTGTGAGCGTCGTCAGAGTGGCTCGAAATGCTCAAATATGTGCAAGAATTGCTCCGGACATAAGTGCACCAATAGAGATTCACTAATTATTGATGACGGCATCGATGAAGATAATCTTCAATCTGGAAAAAAGCTTGAAGATTTTTGGGTTACTGATTGCTGTAATTTATTATGTAACCACCATGTACCATGTACGTACCACTTTCCATTGAAGAACATTGAATTTGCTGAAAAGCATGTATTGTGAAGAAAAACAATTTCCATTATTTTTTGTATTAAAGCTTATTAGATAAAGTTTGTAGTCAACCTTGTTTTAATGCTATCAATGTTTTATATTTTTAGCAAAATATGACAAAAGTTGGAGGTAATTTAAGTAGGTATAATTATAAAAGCTCAAATGGGAAAGAGGAAAACGATATAATGAATTATCTATTGGAAAAATAGGCAAAATGAAGATAAAAACGACAAAGGAGGCGTACATACATACATACAAATGTTCCTATGTTAATGATGCGTCACTAAGTACTTTTTATACTCTTTATAACGAAACATAACCATTTTCAAGTGATTACGATGAATCCCAAGCCAACTAGAAAATAATGACATCATTGCCCCCTCCATATCACCGTAACCCTTGTCTAGAAGTCAAAAATGCATAAGACCATTTTTATTGTAAATTAAATATAGATTAATTTTCTATAAGATAAAGTTTGCGCTAAACCTCATAGTTAACGAGATATTTGCGAAAAACTGTTGAAACCTACCATTTTACCATCTTTCCACCCCCCTCTCGCCTGAACCCGACGCGCAATGTTGTGCAACTTTTTACCCTTACTAAGAGGAGGGTACTAAACAGTTTGCTGCTGGGTATAACTTTCTGTTTGGATGTTTGGGTTAAACCTTAGTTTTTCTGTACTAAAACCTGGAACCAAGAATGGCCATCTTTGTAACGTCATAGCTCCTCACTCCACAGGCTGAGAAAGCGACAACATGCTTTTTCATACTCAGGAAACACCACCGAATAAGAAGATACCACTTGTCGGTATAAACCTACTCAGTCCCACGAAAATCGTTATTTGACGAGTTAATTTAGTTTGGCCTCTCTACTAAAACATCAATTATGAAATTAAAATCAAGCTTCATTTTCTTCGACAAAAAAACGAAAGTGACAAAATGGTATAAAATTCCTAATTTATAAAAAATTAACTAGATTAGTAACACAGTATGTGGGTTCGGAAAAAATAGCATACGTTACCTTGAAGTTAACAGAAACGGTCAAACGGTGGCAAAGTAATCCAACTTGTGTCGATGAAGAACATGAAATACACGCAGTTTATGAAGAAATTTAGGAAATCATAAATAACGAATTTGCAAATGATGTACTATTCATCGGAAACTGTAATGCAAAGTTAGAAGTTTGCAAAGATGAACATGAGAATGCGGCCAGACAACATGGTGAGTCATAAAAAGTAACGTGGTAATATCTTTGTAAATTTTCTAGAGATGAACGGCCGTATGCAATGGATACTGTCTTTAAAAAACATAAGAGCAGAAAGTGATCATGCGAAGCCTCAATTGCAAATATAAGAACTCAATTGACTTTATAATTTGAAATAATCACCGGATACTACAGGATGTTATAATAATAAACATGTAATAGTACAAGGTGTATCTGAATTGCTTGGCCAAACTTTACCAATGTAATGTATGGAACAAAACTGTAAAAAATCTGGCGTGATACACGCACACAATGCCTTTTACAGTGATCTTATAATTAGCCAAAAATTTTATTTTTTTAAGCATCAAAAATCGAAAAAACTAAAAAATTAGAAGAGTAAACACCATACTTACGGTTATGCGATTTTCTTCAAAAGCTTGCTGTCGCATCTAGATAGTGCACAAAACTTATATATGAAGTTTCTACACCATAGCTCTTTTCGTTTTTGAGATATTCTGTTCACAGACAGACACACAGATAAACACATAGACAGACACATAGAGAGACAGACAGACACACAGAGCAATAAAAAATATGTTTTTTGGGTTCAGGGGACTCTAAAACGTGAAGATTTGTTGAAAACTCAATTTCGAATTTTTGGGGTGAATCCAATACTTCCTTTATCGTAAAAGGAAGTAAAAAAGTTCCTACCTATAAATATGTGTCCAAAAATGCTTCCTTAAAAAGTTACGCACGATTTTCAAAATTGCGAATAATCAGTAACAATTTTTATTAAAACAGCAAAATACAAATTTCATATCGTATAGATTTGTAATTAATGTGTTAAGGTTAGGTCCTCCTTCAGCAGCCAGTCAGGTTTCGCATCGTCGAACCATTGATTGTCGAACTCACTCAAGAATTCCGGGACTATTTCGGATTACACGAAAACTATGTTGTATTCGGTCGCGGAGGTCTTCTAAGGTATGAATCGGCGTAGAGTAAACAAGACGTTTTAGGTGGCCCCATAAAAAAATCTAACGGTTGCAGTCTGGAGAGCGCGGTGGCCATGCAACGAGCCCGCCGCTGCCAATCCAACGATTCGGAATATTATTATTTAACTACTCCCTAGCAACCTGGCTGAAATGTGGTGGAGCACCATCATGCATAAACCATAAGTCATGGTGTGTTTCCAACGAAACGTCCTCAAGTAAGATAGGTAGATAATTTGCAAAAGATTCCTGTAATTTGGCTCATTTAATCTGTCTGGTAAAAACATCGGTCTCATTAAATGATCGCCAACAATGCCAGCCCAAATGTTGCATGAAAAAATGTGTTGGTGTCTTGATTGTCTAATCGCTTGAGGAGTTTCTTCAGCCCATTGATGGTAATGATGGAAATTAATATTTGCATCCCTAGAAAAGTTTGCTGTGCCGTAAAAAGCACAACAGATTGGAAGTTCGTGATATACTGCTGTAGAAACCAGTTACAAAATAGTATTCGTAGTCGAAAATCAGTTGCACAAATACTTTGCACTTGCTGTATGTGGTATGGGTAAAGTAGCTGTTTGTGCAGAAATCTCCATACCGTACTATGCGAAGCACCTACTTCTAAGGGTACTTTCCTCGCACTGGTTTTTTAGGATTCTCCGCAATTCTATCGAGTACATCTTCTTCTGGTGTTTCTTTGAACCCCACAATCTTCAGTATTTCGTTTAAAAGATCCTCTCTCACGAAGACGCTGGTGAATTTCCAAAAAAGTTTATTTAGTGGGACATCTTCGATTCGGAAATGCCTCGGAATAAAGCCGTCGAGCCAAATTACAGTTGCCGTTTGCTCGCCCATACGTGAAATGTATGTCTGCCATTTCTTCGTTAGTAAAATTCATAACTAACTTTGAAAATGTGAAACTTTGTTTTTGTTTTTATGTCTGTCACTTAATTGCTAAGAAACAAAACGGTAATATCTAATTCGATCACAGCACACTTGACAAACTCGGATAAGTTATTGACCGGATGTTTTTTGTGCAAGAACTTTGCAGTTTTAATATACTTGTGTCGTTCACCTTTAACATAGATTTGCTTACCAAGCGGCTCGTCAACATTAGGGGAGATAAATCATTGAAAAAATATGCTATTAAATGAAAAACGATAAATAGAAAATATGTTCATTTTGGTGAGCTTTATCGCTAATTAAAATATTTGCACTCATATCCATAACACCCTGTATTTTGCTTGTATCAATTTTGAAAATCGCGCCTAACTTTTTAAGGAAGCATTTTCGGAAACATGTTTATAGGAACTTTTTTTACAGTTTTGTTCCACACATCACGTTGGTAAAGTTTCGCCAAGCAATTCAGATACACCCTGTATAGATAGCGACAATCGGATAGTCAAGCTAAAACTAAATCTGAAAATGAACAAGAGACTGGCCCAATATAGACAGAAGAAAATCGACTCAGAAATGATCACTGATAGAAAACAATAGTACCAAATTAAAATAAAGAAAAAACTGGAAAAGAAAATCGAAAACCTTGAGGCGTTTGGAAAAGCGGTGATTTTGTTCATTTTTTCTAAAGTATTCGCTCTTTTATTACCAGCTAGCTCAATATACAAAACCTCCTTACGTTCATCTCAGTTATGATTACGGATACATCAATGTTGATCCAATCTAGCTCGTAACAATGAAAATATATGTATACTACAAACTTCTACTTAAATAAAAGCCAATCTGTATACAATCAGTATAACACAATTATACATGCGATTTGAAATACACATACAAATAAAAAGAAAACAGTATTAAATCCTCGAATACATGGCTAAACCCAACAGTTTTGAGAGCGGATGGCCCAGCGAGCAAATGCTCGCCTCTCAGGCGGCCAGCCCGGGTTCGAATCCCGGCGAGTTTAAAAATCGTACGCTTCCCGGCTACCACGCGAACACTTGTTGTAGTCGTTAACCCCTAACAAGGAAACTCTTCTTCACTTTCAACGGGCAAAGTTAGCAACCTACCCGGCCTAAGGGCAAAGAAGGCTCATAAAACCACTTCGTGATTAAAACAGGCCAGTGGCCTATAAGAGAAAGTAGAAGAAAAAAAGCAGTTTTAATTAATAATATGTAATCTATGAACGTTCATTGAGTGCTACATGCATTTACATGTCAAAGCCAAATAGAATAACTATGTTTAAAATATTTTTATATTTGAACAACGTTAAAATGACAACAAAGTAACTATCTTTAATACACGAATACTAAACTGCATAAAAATCGCTCGAGGCCACATTGCCACAAGCCGAAACAATGGATCCAGGGCGCCACAAAAGCGTTTTTTGGTTTTACTCACTTATTGAGTTAAAACTTGGTGTCTTCCAAAAAGCACAGCAAAAATTTACTACAACTCAACGAGCTTATAATTGGGCATCAATCTTACGGAGTGTAAAAAAACATCTACATCGGAAACATACTAAGCTGACAGACGCTATCGAAAGAAAAGCTGCATTAAAATAAAAATGGGCAACCCAAGTGGCACCGAGATCGAATAACAGAGGGATGAAAGAACTACTACAGTGGAGATTTAGAGAAGGAGGAAGAAGGATGATTTATTTGGATCAGAGACGCGAACTACAGAGGAAGATGAAACAAAATGAAAAAGGATGCATTCAGCAGTGAATTGAATGGGCAGATCGTGATCGTGAAAAACTGGGGTAACTAGAAATATTATACTCACCAGCGATTATACAGTATGTATGAAAAGTATTGAACAAATTAATCTTCTAAAATTAATCTTTTAGAAATATTGTAATGGTTTCCTGCCCACAGCAATTCCGATTGCCCAAGTAACAGCATGAATAAGGTCAAAATCGACAAAGCATAACTCTTACATGAATGCGTCATAATCTACCGGTATCTGCATAACAACTAAAAATGGTTGAGCGGACGTTAGGGAAAATCAGAACCTAAATTACCGCAAGCCGAGAAGCGGCTGCACAAATTCGCGAACGGACAAGTCATAAAATAATTACCTAAATACAGTCTAAAGTATAACCTGTTAGCGGCTTCCGTCGAGCACTTCCAGCATGTTTATCAAGAGTCCAGGCGTGCTGAAGACCTTCGTAAAAAACGCAGCACACCGAAGATAGCGGCGGCGACAGCTGGGATCCAAACGTTGACCTAAGCCCCAAATCGGCTTACTGGAAACTGCTTACTCGAAATTCGTAACTAATGGACCATAACAGCATACTAGAACTGACTTCCCCAAAACTGCTTATGTAGACTGATTTGCCCAAGACTGCTTGCTAAGGAAAACGAAATCGAAAATAAAAGCATGCAAACCTTTGCTAAACGACCAACAATATAAAGCGGAACTTACCCCAGATGAACTGGGCAAACGAGCATCGAAGGCTAGATGCGGCATGGCGTAGAATAATCTCTCCAGCATAATGTCCAAAATCTCACACGCTTCGCTTTGCAGGGAGGCCCCAAAGCTTCCATATCTACCAAAATCTAGTGGGGGACAAAATGGAGCACCAAAACCAGCATCAAACATCTCCGCAGCATTCCGCCAAACCAAAAGCGACGCGCTCAGCCAAAATAATGCGGCCTCGAGAGCGCTTCGGCTTCAACGCTGTTGAGCAAGGCCAAAGCCAAGCCTGAAGATAACGATAACAAGCCCCACAGAAATCGCAAATTTACGAAGGCGTAAAACCAGCAATGTGGAACTACAGGGAGTGACAAAAGAACCGTAACAAAGTATAGACATTGTATGAGCGTTATGTATTAAAAGTTTATACCCAGAAAACGGCAAGTTAACTGACAGGTAAACGAAAAACAGTGCTACCAAAGCAATAATTGCAATAAAGCAATGGAAAAATGTAAGGCAACCTATCGAAAGAAAATTAGTGAGATGCTAAAAGAATTCAAGTGTATCAGTACATTATAAACTAAAATGAAAATTAAAAGCAAAGCAAAGTGTGGTGACATTTATCCCAAGAAAAGGACCATTTAGTGAAAATGTAGTCGAAACTGCAGTCCATAAGTTATAACATGTAATCAAACCTAATTTCATTTAAACAATTGTACATCTAGTTACTTAGTTATGAGACAGTCAGTTGTCATAAGGAAGTAAACACGCTTACATTTTTCATGTTTGGGGGAAATTGAGCTCCACATTTACTGTATTAAATTATGAATAAAAAGCCATTTGTGATACCAGTTTCGTGTTAAAGTTATTTACAAAGTTGCTGGGCATCTGTGGGTGTATTTTTTTAAGTGTAGGAGCTCCCAAAATAGTGCAATTAAGCCAGCAAGTTTCCACCTGGTGCGTAGTTGAGTGCGAGCTTACGCCGGCCGATGAAGATTTTGGGGTAGTTCCAGACATCGAAAAACAGATCATTTTGTGCTACATGAAGAGAAGGCCTACAGCTATCCCTGGGTAGAAGAATTAGAACCAGCAACCCATTTCCAAGCGAGTATTTGCCATGGCGTCTTTCCAGTGTGCCAACAAACAGCGGAACACCTCTTCAAAGAAGGTTGGATTCCATAAAAACTAGGTGCAGCAGCTTCGTAGTAACTGTGGTTCGTCAAGAATAGACCTTTGCCGAGAAGTTCAACGTGTTTCCAGAGTCCCATGTTTATTGAGCTTCGAGTAATTTAGCTGGCGTCCCTAAAAGGTGCGAATTGAGATGGCAATTGCAGTTTTGCTGGAAATTAAACAAAAGCGAATCAAGCATTGGTTTACGTCACACTAGAAGTAAAACGAGGTTAGACGTTGCTACGTCACAGAATTAATTGTATTTACCCGATGCATTCTTGCCATTTTAGTGTTTAAAATTCAAGTTTACTTTATTTTGCACTGACCCATCATCTTGTTTACTGCTCTAAATTTAGAGGTTATTTAACTGTCAGTTGGGAACAGTACATTTGCCCCAATATCAGAAAGTAGATAATTGTCATACTACTAAAGGTCTTGCTTTTCATCAGTAGTGTCTAATGAGGCTTAATGGTGAATTTTAGGGTCGTTCTGTTTCGACGCACTTTAAATGGTGAAAGGTATTAAGAGGTTTTGCAAGATAAACTTGTTGTTTGTGAGTATTCGTTTTCAATGGAGAAAATCCCGATGTGTATGAATCTATGGATGGAGCTTCTACATATTACAAAGCCAGAGTGCCTAAATATCTAATGTTATCAAATCGATGGATTGGTAATAGCAGTTCTCCACTAGATTATTTTTTAATAGAGTTACGTAATGAGTAATAAAGTGTACATGAACAGTATTCAGGAGTTAAAACAGCTTAAACAGTAAATACGATAAGAAATTGGTGAAAACTCTTGATGCTATTGGACATTTATAGTTGTAAGTCATTCAGTAAGTATCAACTTTCAGTTTTATTACTTCTAAGTTATAGTTATTATGATAAGGAGACCTACTTTAACTGCATTTGCCCTGATCACTGTGGCATATAAGTGTCACGGGGCTCGCGTATTAACTGCCCCACTCGTGACTAAAGACTAGCTTCACGCACTTGTATCGTAAATTACTATTTAACGATTCGATAGATGCTACAATTATTTAGTAGCTACAAAAATTAACTAATTTTATAACTTTTATATCTCATGTTCGAATTGTATATATCTTCAACGGTTTAAGCATAAAAAATTGATTCTAAGGATTTACAAATTCCCTTGCGCACAAACGATAATAAATCAAATGAAGCTAAAATATGACTTTGTACCATAATAGGTTACGTTGTATATTTTTCATTTTCTTCTGACCTTGTTCTTGCACTTGATAATCCACTGACCGATTTCAACCTTTCCACTATATTGAAGTGTCACATTCACTCCAAAGGGGTTTCCTTGTATTCAGTGTATTAGCAGCTAACTTCTATATCTGGAGGCTTTTCACTATCCGTCACCTGTACCTCCGCCGGCAGCCTAAAGCCTAGTCCCAGCGAGAGATTACTAGATTTGCGAAATTGTACATTTAGTGGACTTAAACTGCTCGTCACAGCAAAAGGTGCAAGTTTGGTTGCTACTTGGATATCAAAGAGCTTTTGCACTTCTTGGTCTTCTGAAATTAGACGGCCAACAGCGAAGCTATAATTGCAAAATCTCAAAGATGGATAAAACGTGTGTTATGCACAGAAATCGAAATCGTTATGTAACGAGAAGGACATGTAGGGCTAAGGGCGATATTTTTCTTTTATTCAGCATAAAAATCAATAATGTCAATCTAATATTCAATACGCTTTCGAAGGCATGACGCGTGAAAATCAAAATCCCATCGTTTATGATACCATCTAATATTATTCTATTCAGAGAAAGCATAATTTCGGATAGGGTTGCGATTGTTTGGTTAAGTTCTGGTCAGTCATGGAACAAATTAGAGCAAGTTTGCTGTCAGTATCAAAAGTAGCAGGCGAAACAATCGCACGCCAGGAGTAAGCTTATAATATATTTACGACTTACATATATATTTCAGAGCAGGCAAGGGAGTAAGCCCATATTGTGTTTAACATTTTCAAACAGCTTCTTCTGGGAGAAAAAGTATGTAGACATGTTTAATGTAGTCGCTTGCCATTTAATTGAAACAGATTTGATATTTACAAACAAAAAGTGTATGTTTGCTTCCAAAAAAAGTTGCAACTTTTTTAAAACAATTTTTCTCTTGCATTACCTGATGTTAAATAAACTTTATCTTTTACCTTATACTACTAAAAGAAACTCTCGGAAGGCAATTTAAATTTGTCACATTTGAAACTGTCCTACATCATAATTTCAGACTACAAAAACAGAATAGCGTTCTCTTGTATTATGAGATTAAGCTGAAATTATTGTTTTTTTTCCGTCTTTAAGTAGACCAAGTTTTATGTGAATAATTTATAGATCTTAACTTCCTACTGTGATGATCCGTTAGTTGAAATGCACCAGAAGCTGATCTGTACTCGTGCTAGGCTAAAAATATTAAATTAAAAAATTTTGTCAGATGAAAACCCAATTTGTGTACACGCGGATCAACAACAAATATCTATACTTTCCTGTAAAATAGAACGTTAACAAATAATAAGCCTAAATACTAGCCATCGAAGCGAAGAGATACTTCTATGCATTTATTTTTTAAATAATGTAAATCTGTTTTAACGACACCTTTGTGCCTGCTTTCAAGCGCAGTGCTCATCGAACATCAAGAAGCGCGTACATACACCTTGTGGCACTCGAAACACTACGCAGCCTCTAATCCATCTGTAATAGCCGATAATTTTATCTAAGTCACCTACCCACGTACCAGTGATGACTAACGAATGCCAGTTGCGTAATACCTGCCTAGACTGACGCAGTCTGCAAAACCCAATCTGGCTCGACTTAGAACTTTTAATAGCGCACTTAACAGTAATTATAAACACAAATGCAAAAAGCGGCTGTATATTGAAATGTTATCCTAAATAGGCTCAGCCAAGCCAGGTCAAGTTCCCATTTCAACTGATAGCAGAGGAAGTTACAATAAAGTATTTTTACATGGAAAATAAGTTAATATGAACCAACATTTTACCTACAACTAACTTTAAGACTCGCCTTCATGTAAACCTGAAAGCATACTTAATCAATCTAGATAAAAGAGAACTTTTAAATTTTACTTATGTTATGCATCTCTTTATTTTGCCAGTAGCCAATACACAAACCTCACAAAAGCAACTCTTTTACTTAAAAAAAAATAAAGGTGAAGTTTCATCTCTGGTTGTGCTCGGCATGCAAAGTGCTTGCAATTAGTAGTATCTGTTTGGCTTTATTAAAAACCAATACCATCGGTCTCTATGCACCCAAAACATCGTTCGATGTTTCCAATTTCGTCGATGCCATACACAGATACCATTATACATATATGAAAAGCAAGAGTGATAGAAGTTTATAATTCAACAAAAGGAGGCATATCTTGTTATAAAATTAACAGAACAACTACAGGTTGGCTTTGAGCCGTTACGTTTCGTATGACGGATATGGATAGCTGCAATTCTAATATAATTTGCCATCATGTACTGGAATTGGCGATAATAGAGAAGGGTTGGTTTTTTTAATAGCATTCAAGAGCATTGGATTGTAACAAAGTTCTCACTAACATCATAGCTAGATTTATTGCATCTGGAGAAGTACTCCACGCTCGAGCTGCATCTGAAGACCAACCGTAGGGCTAGATGAGGGCACAAGGAAGGTGTCGTAACGAATCAATATTTCCAATCGTGGATTCCTCCTTTGCTCACCATATGCTTCGTCAGTCTTTCCAGTAATATTTTTTTCAAGAGCTCTTCCATTGCGTCTACTTTTTTATCGACAACAATGGTCAAGTGCTACTTAACTTGCTAGTTGCTACTCTGCAGAAGTACAGGAAAAGGTTCATTGATGGTGAATCAGTACCTGCAGGAATTTTATAATGACAAGCATCGGAATAATTTAGACTACATTGAAGCTACAACGTAACCCTCAGTCAACTGATAAGAAATTATTAACGCAACAAGACATTGGGGTTTGATGAAATATGTGGAGATCTGCTTAAACTGGTAAAAAGAACATTTGAATATTATTTTTGAATGTACCAAATTTCAATTTAATATCTCTTCTAAGCTTAGACAAATCTTAAGAAATAGCAAAAACCAATATTTCTTAAACAATCTCTACTTTGTTAAGCAAGTATTTTCAGAACAGTCTTTGTAAATTTCCAGCATCTCCAGTGTTCGTTTGTCGGTGACATTAAAGTACAGGCTGTATAACAATATCTCAATATATCTCTCATAACTGTAAACAAATCGTAAACCGTCATGCCTTATTGTGGTAACAACAACAAGTCTCTATTGTTTGTAATACTATACGAGTCGACTACATTATCGTATAGTTTCGTTTACCTTCTTTCTGCAAAATAATTTTCCTTTTTGTCGTATAGCATGACAATTATGACATACGAAGTTTCTACAAATGGTTAATCCCTTACACAATTGACACATTTATATTCTTCTTTGATTCTTTTGAGAAGTTAAATCAGCCCAACATTCCTTTGTTGCAACGTTGCAATTCATGATTTCCGAGCGGAACACCCTGAGATTCCCACGCCCTGCCTGCTTGCCGGAACTTCACAGTTTCTGAAGCACCTTTGTAATTTTAACCTAGTTTTTGAGGAAATGCGAAAGGGAGGTAGGATACAATGCCACCTCACGTTCAGAGTAAATCTTTAATGCAATGTTGAACTAATTGCTTTCCGTTTCTAATCCCTGCACACGTACGATTCAGGAGTTATTGTGCGACGCATGCCAAATTAATAATAAATAAATACCTTAAGCGCAACTTTACATTACGTGTTCGGAGTGTAATGCAACAAAGTCGATTGTGCGAAGCCTGGAAGTTGGTTATATTTTGGAAGGCCAAATATCCAGAAATCCTGGGATCAAGGCGAAATGTAATATTAATTAAACGAATGTAGGCGAAATGTTGCGTATATAAGCCAGCATGGCGTAATTCCTCTTTCAGTCCGTAATAAAAGCCCATCGCAAAAAGCAAAATAAAAGTTGTAAAAAACTTCCGGAACCGGAGACGGAAATTGAGAATTCCTTCCTTTATTCCGATTTTATTATACATAGCTTTTTATCCTAAATTTTTGGCTGGACAATACGAGTAACTTTTACTGGCAAAACTTTTTCTGAAAAATGTAGTTTAAATAATGTCGAATAAACGTCCTGGCAAGACTTATGTGGCTCCTATTCGTCGCAAACTCGATGTTAAGTAGTCGATACTGAAACAGTTAGAAAGAGTTTTTTTACATACTGTCTACGAGAAGTTCTTGGATCACTGTGTTACTCGGAACATCTATAAGTGAAAGCGATCTTTCGTTATTCATTGTATGTGGTGACCACAACCTGGAAAATATTTAGTGACAAGTGGAAGAGGAATTAGAAAGTTTATCTGTTCTGCTGTTTAGGCTCCGAGTATAACTTATCAGCTTATACAGTGTGTCTTAGTGACTACCAGACATGGTAAAATTAATATTGAGAAATTATGTAGGGATCAACTATTGCTGCGTCTGTATCTAAAAATGTGATTGTCACAAATGAAACAGAAGGTATAAACCGTTCAATAGTTATTTGCCAAGTAGGTAGACATGGAATTTTGTTTTTATGTTTAATAAAACTAAAACTCCCTAGAAACTCTTTCTGACACTTTGTCAGAAGCAGCTGTTATGTACAGGAGGCTCACGAAAGTGTCTAATTTGACATTTTGAGGTTAAACATGCAATGTTGCCAGTCCTTTCATACTTTGTTTGCCACTAGGCATAATATGTATGGACATCGCCGTCATGGATATCTATCTGTCAAACAAATTGTAGTACTAAAGTAAATATGCCAAGAGTCATTAAAGGTGACACAAAACTACAAATTACAAAGGCTTACAGGCATTATAAAGCTGACAGGCCCGACCTCAGTGAAACTGAAATCTTTGCTCGGCTTAGTGACTTTTGGGATGCAAGTATTTATGCATAAAACTTAATTGTTGCTTTAATTTTCGGCTTTGTACTGTTTTAGATATCTGAAAGAACTATTAGAAATATTATGGGGCGGAACAGTTTTGAAATAAAACCTTTTGGCCCACGACCTAAAAATGATACATACTATTTGCAACATACGCACTGAAGAAGTAGTTAACAATGCGAGACAAATTGTGCAAGAACAACCACACGTATCTGTTCGCCATTTAGGACAGCAATTAAATGTTTCATATTCAACATCTCCTAGGATATTAAGAAGCAATTTGCATTATTTTTCTTACCGGTTGCAAGTGTATCAGGAACTGCTGCCAAACGATCCTCCAGTTAGATTGGAATTTTGTAACTGGTTTATCAATAATTTAGGAAATAACGATAATGCGTTTGAGAAAACTTTCTTTACTGATGAGGCATACTTCTATTTATCTGGCTATATTAATTCACAAAGTATGAGGATGTGGAGCGCTGAGAATCCCAATTTTTATGTTGAAGAACCGCTTCACCCACAAAAAATCGGGGTTTGGGCTGCAATTAGTAAAAGAAGAGTTATAGGTCCTATATTTTTTTAAGGTAATTGAGTGCAGTAAAACGATTAAATTTTATTTTAATAGTTCAAATTTTAGGTTTTCTAAATGCACAACCATATCATACTGAAATTTTGTCGCCGTTTTTTGAAGAGTTACGTGACAATGAATTACAAACGGGTTACGTACTTTCAATAAGATGGGGCATAAATTTACTTAAAGAGTTTTACAAAAACAGAGTTATTAGTCAAAACATGTCTACAGTGTGGCCCCCGAGGTCTTGTAACTTAACTCCCTGTGATTTTCTTCTGTGGCCATATTTAAAAAAAAATCCATTCTTCAACTTCCACTGGACAATATTCAGCAGCTTTAACAAAGAAGTACCTAATGGAAAAAAAAAGAAATCAATAATAATGGCGTAATATTAAGATTTGAGAATAGAACGAGTTAAGGAGTTTACTTTCTTAGGAACATTAATCTCTGAAAACTTAAATTACACACAAAGAATTAAATCAAGGTTAATAAAAGCATCGAGATGTCCGGGCGCGTTAAATAGTATAATGTCCTTAAGACAAATGTCGCGAAATGCAAAACTACGACTTATAAGACTGTAATTCGACCCACAGCTACGTACGCATGTGAAACATGGACGATGAATGTGGCAGACCAAGATACGATAAGTAGGTGGGAGAGAAAAATGCGGAGAAAAATATTTGGAGGGACTCGGACGGATGATGGTTGGAGAAGACTTACAAACGAAGAGGTACAAAAGAAGTATGGAGAACCAAATATAGTAGACTTCATTAAAGCTCGAAGGTTAAGATGGTTTGGGCATATATGGAGAATGCCAGATGGAAGAGCTACTAAGATAGTATTGGAAGGCAGAGCGCAAGAAACTAGAAGAAGAAGCGACCAACGAATAGGTGGAAGGAGGCAGTAATGGAAGACATATCAAGGAAAGGAATAGAAGACTGGAGAAATAAAATCATCAATAAGGGACAATGGAGACACATTGTTATGCAATGGGCCTAAAGTGGCTTGTAATAGTATTTAACATTACAAGCCAGGTAAAACAGTTTTTACTGGCGATAGGATTGGGATGACTGGCGAGCCGTTAGGCGAGCCTGTCATATCCTTGAGCCAGTAAAAATGGTTACCTGGTGTGTTTTGTTGAATATTTTATTTGTTTCTCACTTGTAAATAACTAGAAATTTACCATTTATTCAAAATGTCAAACTGACAAGCAACTAAATTCATCAATATGACACTTACTAAGGAAGACAACTCTGGCTTTGCACGCTATCATTTATCTATGAGCACGCTTGTAAAATATAACTGGCTAGCCAGTAAATTTTTTACTGGCTAGCCAGTTAAGAAACATTTTCAAGGTGAATACAGTGACTTGATAAATTGATATTTACAAGTGAGGAACAAATAAAAGCTTTATTTATACTGAAAAAATACATAAATTGTAATATTTAAATATTTTTGTATACAATTTATAATTACAATAAAAAACGACTTTCATTATACCATTATGCCTACTCAACAAAGTATGAAACGTATTCAGAATCAGCAATTTGTCTTTCATGAAATTTATCTTAACCAATACTATTACTACCATTATGCCTACTCAACAAAGTATGAAACGTATTCAGAATCAGCAATTTGTCTTTCATGAAATTTATCTTAACCAATACTAAAAGTGGCACAAAATCCAAAACCAAATCTGGCAACCACGTTTTGTACATTAACATAAAATTATCATTTTATATAAAATGAGCATAACCTAACTTTTGTTAATGACTGACAGCATATTTACAGGGTGAAATTATCACCCTAACATGGCCTCCTATCTGGCAAATAACTATTGAACGGTTTATAGTTAAATTAATCAGTTTTATATTACGGTCAGATTTCTGTTATTTTTAGAATTTGCTAACACAATACAACTACCACCATTTAATTATCAATATTATTCCAAATAAAGAGTATTTAGGGATAAATAATGTGGTATAGTAACTAACTTGTATAAGTAATATTCAGTATAATAGCATAAGTATATAGAATTTACCTATCTTAAAAATAAAATAAAAAGTAAGGTTAAGGTTTAGTGTTCTTGGGTAAACAAACGTAAACCATTCATTATTTTATAATACAGTTTTTGTACAAACTAATTTTGATGTTCAGTAATACATACAACAGAAAGCTTAAGAGTTTGTATTTTGTACTGAAATAACGAAGAGAAACACAACAGATAAGCACTAAAAATTCAATAACACTAACAGGCACGAATTGATTAAATGTTCAAACGGATTCCCATTGACTAGTAGACAGTGGCTTAACCTGTCATAAAAATTACGACGTACATTTTGTAATGTTTGAGGGGTTATGTTAAAACATGCCTCCCTAATAGAGTCCTTTAGAGATTCTAAATTTACATGCCTTCGTGAAGTGTAAATTTTTTATTTTAGGAAGCCCCACAAGAAAAAATCATTGGGTGACAAATCTGGAGACCTTGAAGCCCAGTTAATAGGGCCACCACGATTATCCAATCTGTTGGAGAATACTTCGTTAAGGTAGTTTCTCGCTTCTTTTTAATAGGGAGCAGGAGCTTCATCGTTCTGATACCATACTGTGTTGGTATTATCATCTACTGCAGTAATATTAGGGACTATTTGATTTTGAAGCATATCTATGTAAATTCTGCTATTCAGGGTACCGCCGATAAAGAGCGGATCAATTAAATTATAGCCCAATATTCCAACCCATACATTAAGACTTTGGCTTCACAGATTGTCTATGTGTTTGCACATACACATGTTGATTAGTTTGTCTCCAATACCGATAATTTTGACGATTTGGTTCTTCATTTGATGTAAATGTGCACTCGTCAGTGAAACAAATATTTACTAAAAGTGTTTATCAGCATAACATATATTAAACATCAATTCACAAAAGGTGATTCGCTTTTCACTATATGCTGCTAATAGCTCTTGCTGCCTGGAATATTTGTAAGCAAAATATTTGTGCTTTTTAAGAGTGCGGTGAACAAACAAGCGAGATCCACCGAGATTATTTGCAATTTTCCGCACACTTACATTGCGATCGGCTTCGACAGCTGCCAAAATATCTACTTCGTTGTTAACATTCTGTTTTGCGTTTCTATTCCTTTTACAATTCCTGAAACTGTGTGTTTGCAGGATATAGGCCGTTCATTAAAATAAACACTAAAAAGCTCGCAAGTTTCTTCGCAAACTAATACCTGCTAAATTCCATGTTACCATTTGAAGTTTTTCTTCTGTTGTATACACATTCATTGTTAAGTATTTGAAAATGTATTATTAAGTATTTTAAATAAATTTCCTTTAAATACTCGTAATTATGTAATGTGAACATTATTTGACAGAAGTAAATTTCTGTTTGTTTTAAATCTGTTGTTTTAGCCACTCAGAAAGAATATACAGCTCATGACAATAGTTGATCCTTATATAATTTTCCAATGTTAATTTTTCCATGTATGGTAGTCACTGAGACACACTGTATATGATATCTTTTCATACTGTCGTCTTCTATTTAATGATATCAGAAATAAAAGCAATGTGTGTTTGGATTTATTTCTTTGTAATGTAAGCTTGGAAATTGCCAACGCTGAACCTTCACTTCGATCTGATAGTCATCATCCGTCACTATTAGCACATCTGTGTTTCTGTATCTGAATTACGTAAACTTTCTACGTCACAAGAATTTTATGAATGATAACTTAAAATTATACCTGTCGAATGTCAATTGGGATTTATTATTTGCTAATGGTGATCTAGGTACTTGTATAGGTAATTTTTATTATGTATTATATTCAGGTTTGCATTTGTTGTTCCTAAAAATTTTGTTCAAATTGCACTCTTCCACAATGGTTTACTCCAGATTTAATTCGCTTAATTAAATAAAAGAAATTAGCTCACAAGAATTTAAGCAATCTAAAAATGAGTCAGATTATGCTGAGTTTAATCGACTAAACTTAGTCTCTTTGTGTACAAGTGATGTGAAAAACGCTTATTATAAATACTTAAAATATATTGAAAATGACATTCCTAATCATATTAATTGTATTTGGCCCTATGTAAAACAAGGGTATAATGTTATTGAGACAGTGCCACAGAGTACGTTTTATACTGATATATCTACCAGTGAAGGGCCTGCAATCGCTGATTTATTTTGCAAATATTTTAAGTCTGTTTATATCGAAAACAATCCAACAGCCAATACTTGTGATTTTCAATCATCTTTTTGTATTTTTTCTTATTCTGTGTCTCGCGCAGCAATTCCAAAGAGTCGCAGTGAATTAAATATTAATAAAGGAGCTGGTCCTGATAGTGTACATCCTATGATTATTAAGAATTGCTGTATCGAACTAGTTACTCCTATATTTGTTATTTATAATATGTCTCTTGATACAGGTGTATCTCCTTTAATTTGGAAGCGTTCCTATATATCACCTATTTTCAAGAATGGAAACCGTTCTAACGTCACTAACTATAGACCGATTAGTACATAGTCTTGCATTTCTAAGATTTTTGATAAGTTAGTGAGTAAATTATTCCAGGAGCTTTTCCGAAATATCGTAGTTGATCAACAACAACGTCGACGAATTTATTTCCGTATATACATTTTATAAATAATTCCATTTAATCTGGCTTTGAAGTAGACGCTATTTACATAGATTTTAGTAAAGCCTTCGATTCAGAGATGACCGGTCTTAGCGAGTAGACGCGTTTAGCACGTTGCTCTGATTTGCAGTCGTTATTTATATAGTTGTTTGACTTGTGATTTAACAGTGTACCTATATAACACAAATATTCCAATTATTATTAAAGATGGTCTTCACGCAAGCACAACAAAAGGATATCTGTGAGATTGCGGCTAAAACCTTCAACGACAATCTAGCGGAAGATAAATTTCTCGACGTCATTGCTACAAAACTTTCTATTTTAGTTATGGAAAAGATAGAAGGAAAACTTCAGAAATTAATGGAAAAGTGTGAAGTGTTAGAAAAAAGCAACCAAAAGTTAAAAGAAGAGAATGAGGAGTTGATAAACACAATAGACAACTTGGAACAATACACCCGAAGAAATTCGTTACGTATTTTTGGCTTGGTTGAAAATAAAGGCGAAAACATTGAGCAGGTGATTGCTAAAACCTTAAATGAAAAACTAGGAATCGTTTTAAATGAAACTATGATAGATCGATGCCATCGGGTTGGTGCCGTAACATCTGGAAGTGCGCGACCCAGAGCTACAATCGTCAAGTTCACCAGTTATCGCTATCGTGCAGGTGTTTACCAAGCTAAGAAGAAATTGAAAGGTTCGGGCATTGTGATACGAGAAGACCTCACAAAAACGAGGGCAGATATTCTGAACAATGCAAGCGAGCGATTTGGCTATAAAAACGTGTGGTCCCAGGATGGCGTAATAATTGTCAACAAAAACAATCGCAAGATGAGAATAAAGACAATGAAGGATCTGGAAAATCTGTGTTAATTATTGTGGAATAACTTTGGAAAATCAGATGCATGTGCAGGGTTTTCTTTTGCGTGTGCGTTTCTTGTTTTTCGGTAGCGCGGTTACCTTAGTTTGTAAGTGTTGTACTCATTAACATTAATTTTTCTCCTTGTCTATCTTTAAATAATTTTTAAATATATTAATATCTTTAATTTTTTTTGCTCTTCTCTTTTATATATTTCAGTAGTTAATTGAAATTTTAAGTAAGCTTTTTTTTTTATTGGATTGATGCGTAACAGGTTATTAAAGGTTGCCCATCTGAACATCTGCTCCTTAACTGCTCATTTTTCAGATTTTAAAGACTTCGTTTTTAGTAATGATTTTGATATTATTGCGATTTCAGAGACTTGGTTAACAACTGGGATAACTAGTAATACTGTTGCAGTAAAGGGATACAATTTTTATCGTGTGGATCGCCCTGAAAGAGGAGGAGGTGTGGGTATGTATGTTAGGACCATTTTTAAATGTACTATTTTGCCTTCTGATAATGATATCGAGCAGCTGTGGATAAAAATTGCTATTAATAAAAAAGTTTATTGTGTTGGAGCTATTTATAAGCCACCTTCACTTAGCTTCAATAACTTTTTAAATTCATTTGAGAAGTCGATTTCCAATGCGGTTTTAGTGGGCGATTATGTTGTTTGTGCTGGGGACTTTAATGTCAACTTACTGCGTACAGAAAATCTTCATACTAATAAATTATTGCTATTATGTGACTCTTTAGGTTTAAAACAATTAATAGATACACCAACATATTTAACAAAAACTAGTGTGTCTTTGATTGATCTAATTTTTATAAGCACAAAGTTACTGGCTAGGGACAAAGGTACTTGCAGTGTAAACAATATTAAAGGCCACGAGTTAATATTTTGCACTTTAGAAATTGATATACAACAGACAGATGCAACCCCGCACAGCTATCGTGATTTTAAAAATATTAACCATGAGCAGTTTCTTTTGGATTTGCAGCATGCCCCGCTTTATCACGTTACTGAGCTAAATGACATTGATAATAAAATTGAATTTATAAACAAGTGTATTTTGGATTTATTTGATTTCCACGCTCCTTTGACAACATCAGTAGCTCATAAGAAAACATATGCTCCTTGGATTACTGACAATCTAAAATTGCTTATGTCTCTGCGAGATAAGGCTGCTGCAAAATTTAAAAGAACTAAACTAGCCGCACATTGGGACTATTATAAGAGTTTAAGAAATTTAACAAATAAAACAGTCAATTTGGAAAAGAAAGCCTATATGGAATATAAATTAAATAAATCTAATGGTGACAAAAAGATAATGTGGCGCGAATTGAAAAGACTAAGTGTAATTAATAAGACTAAGCAAGCCGAAAGCATCCCTAGCCATCTAAAAGATATAAACAAAATTAACAAATATTTCATTGAGTCTGTACCTGTGGTTGACGGTAGTTCTAAGCATAACTTAATAAATTTTTATAGTAGCAATAATAAAACTAATTTTACTGAAATGTATAAATTTCATGATATTAACGACGAAACTATTTTAAAAATAATTAACAGCATTACAACTAAGGCTTATGGCATAGATAACATTTCCATTGATATGATAAAACTTTGTTGCCCGTATATAATTCCTATTATAACGCATTTAGTAAATTTTTGCTTTAGTAACTCGGTGTTTCCAAAACTCTGGAAGCAGGCGAAAATAATTCCCTTGCCAAAAAAAACCAACCAACTGAATACAAGGATTTAAGACCAATTAGTATTTTGCCTGTAATGTCCAAAATTATAGAAAAAGCAATGGCACTTCAGTTGCGTCAACACATTGAAAGGTACAGGATACTACCTGAGTGCCAATCTGGCTTTAGACCAGGATACAGTTGTTCCACAGCTCTAATCAACATAATCGACGATATAATAGGTGCAATCGATCGGGGTAGACTAACTGTGTTGATACTGTTGGATTTCAGCAAAGCATTTGACACGCTTGATCATGATATACTAAAATCGATTTTACACTATATTGGGTTTGAGTTATCAGCCATAAATATCTTTAACGCATACTTATCGCAAAGAATGCAGAGAGTTTGCCTTGATGGGATTCTATCTGAACCCGCATTGGTTTCGACTGGTGTACCACAGGGGTCCATATTAGGGCCAATTTTATTTACTATATATACATGTCACTTAATGGAAAATGCTCTTCAACATTGTCAGTATCATTTATATGCCGATGATACGCAGGTCTACTTGTCCTTCCCACCAGAAAGTGTAGATTCCGCCATTATTAAAATAAATGAAGATCTACAAAACCTTGCAGATCAATCTAAACTACATTCGTTATCGTTGAATCCAACTAAAACTAATGTTATGCTGTTTGGTGGGAAGAATGATAGGGCTCTTGTGTTTGACAATGTAAAACTATATTTAAATGACACCCTCCTGCTCTTGAGGGACGAGGCAACCAGTCTCGGAGTTGTTCTCGATCACGCTCTGAGATTTAAAACACATATACGGAATTGCATAGGCAAAGCTTACTGCGCTTTAAAACTTATTTACGCCAACAGATATGTATTAAACAAAAACCTGAAAGTAATGCTATGTAATTCCTTAGTACTGTCTCAATTTAATTATGCTGATACCTTGTACGCTCACTGCATTGATGCAGAAGATTGTAGGAGGATACAGCTTGTTCAAAATAATTGTTTAAGATTGATTTACGGGATAAAGAAATACGAAAAAATAACATACAAATTAAAAGAAACTAACTGGCTTAATATGACAAAACGTAGAGAAATTCATTATTCTGTTTTGTATTACAAAATACTTATCACCAAGGTTCCACCATATCTCAGTCGCAAAATAACTTACCGAACAGATATTCATAATCTTAATCTTAGATATAGAGGGATAATATCTATGCCCAATCATAGTACGTCAATGTTTCAGAGGAGCTTTTCATATAACATTTGCAAATTTTTTAACAAATTACCCTCAAAATTTAAGGGATTATCGGTAGGTAAATTTAAAAGAGATTTTAAGGAATGGTTGATGGAGCGAGATGTCTAGGTGGGCTACTATACTCTGGATGTGTGTACATTTATGTACATATGTAACATTTTAAATACTGCGGAATATGTAATATGTATAATATATTTTGTTATAAGGGGGTATAGCTCATACATACTTTTTTGTGACCGCAATCAAAGAGTTAACAATTGTATTGTGTTCTTTTTTTATTATAATTTTGTTGTTGTTATCTTTGGATCATATCTGGGGAAGTGGAAGAACAGTAACGTCGACCGTTACTGAACTTTTTCCAATTATCCGATTTATATGTTTTTTTTTCATTTTGTAATATCTGGACACATTCTTAAGTTGGATAATAAATTTCTTTATTATTATTATTATTATTATAGAGTCAATCATGCTATACTGTTTGCTAAACTTGAGAAAATGGTATTCATGATAGACTACTATCATGGATAGCCTCATTTGTCAGTGGTAGATCACAACTAGTTAATGTAAATCATTTTAAATCATCTGAATTTGTAGTATCCTCAGAAGTACCACAAGTTTTCCATCTAGGTTCAATCCTATCCTCTATATGCAGTAATGATATATGTACTTGTTTACAGCCACGCTTCCTTTTGTTCGCAGATTATTTAAAAGGATCTAGTTAGAATGATTACTTCTTAAGCAGAACGCAAAAGCTTACAAACTGATTTGTGCAACTTATATACTTGCTGTAGTATGTAAATTTTCTTCCTCCTCCTTAGTCCGTTCACCCCTCGTAGGAGTACCGTAACATCATGAGTTAAGTAGTTGAGTTGATGGTCGTCTTCCAGAAATGTATATCTTGAGCTGAGGGGTAGGTTCTTGTAACTTTGTCCTGTTAGCGACTTAATTCGATCGATCCATCGCATCGGCGGCCTGCCCCTTGAACGGCGTCTTTCCATTTTCCCTTGAATTACTAACGGTCCCAAGGCGTTATCTCGTCTTGCGAGATG
Source organism: Agriotes lineatus (assembly GCA_940337035.1). NCBI lineage: Eukaryota > Metazoa > Arthropoda > Insecta > Coleoptera > Elateridae > Agriotes > Agriotes lineatus. The sequence continues at coordinate 134,519,618 of OW679197.1, read as the reverse complement.
CCCGAGATGTCTGAGGTATGATTTCGATATGGTCGAGTTCAGCCGTTTCTTTATGTCGAGTTCTTCTATGATCGATTGATTTGTACGGTGGGCCGTTCATTGTATGCGTTGATTCTATTCCTGCCTGCTTTTCAATGGTTCAAGTCTCAGCGTACGTTATTATAGGAAAGATTAACGTTTGTATTAATCTTTGTTTAGTGTTCTTAGTTATACTTGTGTCTATATTTTCGTCAGCCGTGTGGTCGCAGTACGTGCTATTGCCAATCGCCTTCGAATTTCCGAGGTAATGAAATTTCCCTACCACTTCGTATCCTGCAATTCTTTGAATCCGCTGTGGATTAGGATTTGCTCTTTCTACAATCGTCACCTTTGTCTTCGATTCCTTGATTTTTAGGCCATAATATCTGCTGTCGTCTCCTAGCCTATTCATGATCGTTTCCAGTTCGTCTTCTCTTGATATTATAATGAGGGCGTCGTCCGCATATCTGAGATTACTTATACGTCTGCCCCCAATGGTTATTCCGCTTTCCCATTCATCCATTACTATGCGCATTACGTGGTCGGTGTATATGTTGAACAGTAAGGGAGCATATTAAAACATGTAAAAGTATTATGTTTAGTAGGAAAAGGATCAGTACTCAAATAGCTATTACATAAATAATGATACCCTTGATAAAGTTTCTGTTATAAAGGACGTTATAAAGGTGTGCTACTAGATAATTCTTTAGGTTTTATTATACAATTTCGAGAATGTCAGGCTTTATTAAACGAAACTGGTTAAGTTTAAAGATGCTAGATGTTTAGTTGTACTTTGTGAGTTCTGTATTAGATTTTAATCACATAATTTGCGCTCCTTCTTTTAAGGTGCACGTTAACAGACTCAAAAATTTTCACATATAATCTCATAAGAGCATTAATTCTTTCCGGAAATTTTTTGAGTGCATTCCAACAACGTCGTATTAATTTGCCCGAGCGGGACGTTAACAGACTCAAAAATTTCCACAGAAATATTACGAAAATTCTTTCTATAAAGCCTTTTAAGTGACGATAATTATCTTAAAATGTTAATGTACTTTGGTTTTCATCCTATGCATACCAGAAGGAAATATTTTGAGTTGTGTTTTGCTTTTTAGTGTTTGAATGATGCTGTTTCTTGTTCTGACCTACCTGCAGAAATTAATTTGCATGTTTCACAAGCTAATACAAGACACATGTATGTATGTACCCATTAATTGAGTTGTTATTACCCTAAATAACTTAAAAGGTATAGATATCAGTGGTATTTTGTATCGTGAATTTGTACGCAAAATTGAAACTCATTAAAAATGTAAATAGTTATAGTTTCTATAAGTGTGTAGTGACTTCCTACAGCATTGTATTTAATTTTATTTTGTGTAATAGTACAATCCGTTAAATAAATATTATTATTATTATTAAATAGAAATATATTGTTAGGAAGTCATATAATATACAACAGACACAGATATAGGCTTTACAAGGTTGACCGGAGTACAATTCCATCAGGAACTACCTTTAATTGCAGGTATTCCTACTGTTTATACATGTCTTTGCCGCCTCACTGAGCTAGCTACAGTTATGAGAATGAACAGAAAGTAAAATGGCTCATTGTCACTATCTCATGAAAAGAAACTGTGTAATTTTAGTTCCATTCTAAGGTAAGTGTTCCAGTATTAGCTTTATTTAATAATTGTAATCCAAATAATATCATGTTTATGAAATTGCATTTTTATTGAGGTAATAAAACTCAACCAGGGTGATTGTCTCTATAGTTTCATATTACTATTCATTTACTATTAACTACCAAAGCACAGAACCATTACCCTACATATCATTAGATTGTAAACTGGCGGACATTTTGAATTTTAATTTCAAGTCCCTGCGAAGGGTACTTATTTAAACTTGACCAAACTTCGCCAATTTTTGTTTCAAACAGGAATAACAGATATAGAAATAAAGTGTATATTACGTTTAACTAGATGCAAACTAAGTCCTAATTAAGGAAAAGTACTATGTACAATAAAATATTATTAAACATAAAATTCCTTCGCCGGAGTGGTTCAGCGGTTTACTATCTCTGAACGCTCGGCAATCCAAACGGCACGTTGGATTTGCCTAGTTTGTGCCCCTGGAGGCATTTTAAGTAAGAACGGAGAAGGTAGGCTCGGATGATCATAGCTGCGATGTACTTCATCTAGAAATGATAGGTCTGAAACAAACTATATTTGCGCCAGCAAAAATTGCGTTTGTTATTTCTATTTTACGGTCGATGAAATTCCGTGGAATAAATTGTTTTACGGTTAAGCCTAGCTGGACGTGGTACTTCCTTTGTGAATAAGTTTGGACCACTCGGAATAATATGAACGACAAATATTTACCTTACGTAAAACTCCTCCTTTGACAGTTACGTTTGCCGGAGAGATTCTTAGTCGGTTGTACTTACGGAAGGCGGGTCAATTTACCTGCGTCGAGGTCCCTGGATTATGTCGGTTGTCTGGAGGTTTCTCCTAGTATTCAGGCAAGACGCGCTCTAGGCTAAGTTTATTAAAAAGTTCTGATAATAATAGCCGGGGAAATTAACTGTTACGGGCATTAAACGGGAAACTTAGCAAGATGGAAACAAAGTCCGCCGTTACCATTACCAGACAGGTAAAGGAATTCTTTAGCAAAATGACACAACTCTATTTCAAACATAAAGGTTCAAAACGAGATATATCAAGGCGACAGTTCATTCTAGCTTGTTTAGGTTAGTTGCAGCAGCAGTCGTAACATACATAATCAAGACTGCAACTAACCTATACAATTTAGAACCACACACGCTATTGGGGAATCCTCAAAGGCTAGCATTATTGAAAAAAACTGCAACATACATGCGTAGTGTCGATATGCTTAATATGTATGAAATCGTTAATCTTTTAGAATATGTCGATTGTTTTTAACAGTTAAATTTAAAACCTTACATTTACTATGACTGCGCAAGATAGAATCAACAACCAATAATCCAAATTTCTTCTGGTCAAACTTCTCAATGCTCAAACGAATAGCAATTTAGAAATTGATAACGATGGTCTTCGAATTTAAAATGTAACCCAAGGAATAATACCCTTTTTTCAATAACTGAAGTATGTTCGTTGCACATGAAAACGTAGGAACATTTGCCGGAAAATCATTACACAGAATTATTCTTCTTTACTCGTCTTTCAACTGGCTGGATTTAGAAATGATTGCACTTGCATAAATAATGTGGTTACGAAAACAATTTTTGAACACTTTGGGGTACAAGGAGACCCGCTATGTACGTATATTTGTACGAATGCACATCCAGTCCGTTAATTTGATTGATTTCAATGATTGCAAGTTAATTTGTTACTATTTGCTTCTTGACGAATCAATTTCACAGGATTGATGCATACATCGTTTCATCTTCACTAAGTTTATTATTTTTTGTCGGGTCAGTGAATGCGGGACGTGTTTTGTTTGTTTCCTTGAGAATACATATTTCACATTGTAAACTGCCGTTACACAATTTTCTGATCCACCGCCATATTGTCTATTCTTGTCAAGTCAAGCTGTTTTTGAATCTTTTCCATCTTAGGGGACGGTTTCGAAAATAACTACATTTTGCATACTACTGTCAAGTATCAATAAATTTCCGTCAAACTAGCCTACTCCAATAGCCAATTCAATCTCATTGTGGCATGCTGCGAATGAGTAAACAAACGATATGTCAGCTGCCACTGGATTATGAATTTTCGGTTATACACTGTAATTTATGAAACATATTAGGCTGGTCAACGTCCAACATGCATATTGGCTATAACCAAAGCCCTTCCTGAGGGGCGGAGCTTAAGCTGGTGTTTGTGAGGCGAGCACTCCAATAAAATGACCATATAATAAATAATATTCGTTTTCCTTCTAATTAGCAAGGTATGCATACTCTAGCTACTAGTAGAAGAGTTATCAACATGCAAGAACTAGAAACTCTGTAGAAGCTACACAGGAATAACAAGAATTATAACTCAATGCGGTGCCAACTATACTAGCATGAAAGCAAAGCGAGTCTTCAGCTTGAAGGATTGAAGTTCAGAGGGCTCCAGCTTCCTGAAGATGCGCCTGATGTGATTCCAGGGCTTTCTCAAGGCCTGAAATATGATTGATCTACGTGGATGATTATCGTAACAAGGATGCATTAATCCAATCTGAGATACAATTGACCCACGGAGATGGTCGCCAAGACAACAGAAATGCATCACGATCAATGTTGACCAGAAGGGGCCCGTTTGGATGTTTAACCAGTTCGAAGCTTAATACAGATCCTGGTAAAAGCCAACTATGCATTTACGGCAGAACTAATTAACTGCGTTCGCACCGCATATAATACGTAATCAAAAATACACTCGCTCGTCTCGCTTAGTTGCCGTTTGCTGCCTCTTTTTGACTGCTTATTTATCTAAAAGATCGAGCACCACAAATTAACGAGCAGCATCCTGTAAGAAGGTAAATATGGTAAAATGTGGTTAAAGGAGTATCCGAGCATATTCTTAGTTAATAGTAATGGTAAGTAATTACGATTACGAATGAATTTAATTTAGCTAGCTTCTAATTTAAAAAATTACTGACACTTGTGTTTTTTCAAGCAATAACAATAACAAATAGTATATCTGAATATAAGACTCGAGAGACAGTCATGTGAAGATAAAATAATAACAAGGGTCTATGGTAAGAATTCATTTTGCAAGAACTAAAATTGTAATCAATATTAACTGGTAGAGTAATTTAAAATATAATTAATGCTAGTTACACTGGAAAATCACACCTAAAAGGTCAATTTAAAGTCCCAGTTCTATAACTACGCTTTTAAATGTAAATGGAAATTTCCCAGAATAATTAGTTAAAAATACTAGAGCGTGCTTTTCAGGAATTTGTATGGTTTTCGAGATATACGTTGAAATTATTGTATAGAACTGTTGGTATCATTAACTAATTTAATTTATATTTAGAACCCCGCTTTTTTCATCGTTATTTGGTACAGGACGAAATTAAGAATACGAGGTTTCTTTCAATCAACTTAAAAATTATTCTGCTGCGCAATCTGTATCTATCAAAATTTAATTTCTTTACAAGCATCGAGGTTTGCAAATTATCCTATAGACTTTAAAGACATTTGTGATCACTAATAATTCGCTTGATGCAGTTAAATACTTTATTCGGCATGCTTTTTGATTTTTTTAAATAAAACTGTACCATGTTTTCTAGATTCCTAAACTTTACCAAAGGAATATTAACGGTTCTATAAGTCTTAATTAATTGAATTTTTCAAAAGCAATTTACTATTAGCAGTGCGGTTCGAAATGTAACGTGGCGTGCGTGATTTAAGTTTTGGTTTTAATATGCAGGGACCTGTCATTCACAAATTTCATCAGCTGTGAAACGTGTGCGTATTAACATGGGAAAGTTTGCAGGATATTACTTTTCCAATAAATGCGTCGTTGAAAAATTGAATCTCTCATGTAAGTGTTAAAATCAGATTATGCCGTGGGTTCATACATCACTGGAAATCCTTAAATCCTGACAGTAAAGGACACATTTAGGTAGTTGCGCATTAGGCTTCCAGGAACTTGCGCGTTTACATTTTTATATCCACATGTTGACCATTCTCTTGTTGTCCTTATTATTGTGTATTTGAAAATAAAGATAACAAAATATTACTGAAGCAACATTCACTGTGGGTGGGTGTTCCAAAAGAAACCCTATTCACTTTGATTTTTATAAAACGCAATTATGTAGCAGTATCATTTCAATTTTAGTATCGATATTAATTCCAATGCGGTTGGATGCTGTAAATAACGATAAAAGGCGTTTTAATTAAAAAGCGGTTCTATACGAGAGCAATTTTCAAAAATAAAATGCAAATCATTTACGTTTATTTCCTTTAATGGTTCATTTTACATAAAATATAGACGTTTATTTCACCTATACAAAATTTAAATAACATCATAGTTCGAGTATATAATTACCGTCTTTCGAGTTACTGTTCAAAATGTAAGAGCAGCAGAGATCTAGCCAGCCAGCCAGCCACCTTTTATCACCAGAATTCCTAATAAATTAGAAAACCTACACTAAGAAATTAAAATACATATTTTTAAATTATTTCAGTAATTGTTTGCATAGAAATTCTTCCCATAAATATCTAGTCCAGTAGTATCACCTAGTCAATCAGCGGAAATCTGTAATGTGTAAAAACTCGTTGTCGTCGACTTGAACAATGCTGGTATTGATCTTACACTGATTAAATGAGATTTTTGGTTTATTAACTCCAGTTCTATGCCTCACCTTAGTTTTTGCTAAAGCCTACTTAATTATAAGTTTTACAAGTAGGAAGGGGGTCTTAACTACCACCGTTAACGTTGGGTTGTAGATGCAGTTATAATTTTGGTTTGGATTTCTCGCATTCTTCCTCCTCGGGTAATGCCATGTCTCCTGGTTTTGTTAGCCCATCTGAAAGTAATATTTTAGTTAAGTAGCTCAAATAATTTAAATGTTTACCTATTTGATAAGCAAAGTGTATGTTTTAACGTTTTATGGGTTAACGACGTTAATGGGTTTTGGTTTATTTATCATGTTTGGAAGCCTGAAGCAGATTGTAAAGAGACTTTTTCTCGTATCTCAGCAAATTTGACTTAAGTTTACAATTATTTCCTTATATAGCATAATTTGGCGTATTTAGTCGAGTCTGGGCATAATATCCCGTGCAGCCTTGCCTTATTAGACGTGTTCTGCTAGCTTAGTCACTTCCACCTGCGGTCTAGGATAATTTCAATTCAAGCTTGCCGCCAAATTGCTTATCGGCCCTCCCACTTTGGATTTATTAGTTTTTCTTTGTTTTTGCAATTAAACGACTTTCGACAAAAGTCTAAAACCAAATCTTTTGAAATCTTTAGACTTTACAATGAATATGAGATTTGGAGGTTGCTTCATCTTCGATATCGTTTCCTAGTTCTTAGCCAAATGAAATGTGGGAAAAGGCGCTATATGGCAGATTTATTGATTATTAGTTTTTATGGTAAGGTCTGCTGAAAATGTTTCCTTATGCATTTCATTTTAGATGGTTAGATTTTCGTATTGGTTTAAATTATGGCTACGTCTAAATTTGATTTTATAGATTTGGGCGTCGAAGTTGTGGATTTAAAATGCTTGGTTCATGGATTGTCGAGATTTGTGTGTCCGGATTAGAATTATAGAATTGGAGGCTCTAGTTATGACTTTGGTCTCTTTTGCGACTTAGGTTTCGTACGACCCCACATTCTATGTATACATAAACCAACCTTGCTTTTATTTATTTTTTTTTTGCAATTCAAAGTTTATTGACGGGAATAGGTCTAAAAACGTATAATACTTAAATTCTCTTATTTATGTCTGATTTACTATTTATTGACGTATTAATGCATTAGTGATTTATATGCATATTTCCTACGTACCTTCTTTATTTGTGCGTCAAACTTACATTTGAAATTAAAAATTACATATGTTGTGCTGTGAACATCTCGTATAACCGTAGCAATTTTGATATTGAGTCTCAATTAATTACATACCTTGTCTTGAGGTAGCGGATATAATCATTTTGATTTCGGTACGAGAAACTGTCCTCTTAGGTGGTTTGTCTGCATGCATTGGAAATAAATATCACTCTAATTGCGCCGAATTTAGTTCTTTTCATTTCTATAACAACGTTATAGGTTTCAAAGAGCCTGTGTCTAATAAATGTAATCTTAGGGTATCCCCCTTCAATTTAAATTGCGATTACCATATCACGAGAACCTCCCAACTTAGATTTGCGAGTTGTTGAACAGTCAAGTTGGTGGTGCCCTTATTTGATTTTGATCATATTAGTGTTATGTACTGTTTGAGGCTTTCGCGGTTACTCGAATTATTCTCCTTAGCATAGAATTTCGGCTTAGACCGCGTAGTATTTGTATATGAATACCCAGCATTTTCTGGCTTAATGTGCCTTGCACCTTGTGAAGTCGAGCAAAAACCCGCGCGATGGCCATGCTCTCTGGTGGCTCGTGTTGTTTGAGTATCTTGAGAACGAGGATACTTAGGCAGATTTGGCCGTTTTGCTGTTTGTGCATCCATATTCACTAACGTTTCGCAAGACCTTGCAGCTTGCATCATCAGAGTGAAAGTCGCACTAAGAACCGAAGGTCGGTGTGGAGCTATTTATAGTCCTCTGTGCCAGGCGCGCGGATCACTCTGATGATGCAAGCTGCAAGGTCTTGCGAAACGTTAGTGAATATGGATGCACAAACAGCAAAACGGCCAAATCTGCCTAAGTATCCTCGTTCTCAAGATACTCAAACAACACGAGCCACCAGAGAGCATGGCCATCGCGCGGGTTTTTGCTCGACTTCACAAGGTGCAAGGCACATTAAGCCAGAAAATGCTGGGTATTCATATACAAATACTACGCAGTCTAAGCCGAAATTCTATGCTAAGGAGAACATATTAGTGTTAGCCCATCTCGTTGAACGCTATTGTTTACTGGTTTTGGGTATTCACGGATTGCTTTACTTCTTATATTGAAGTGTTACAATAGTATAATTAGTTTTCTACTATTGTCTATTAGACCGTTCAATGGTCGCACATCTGCTTCTCCAATTAACTTTATTAATTTCAGTTAATATAGACATGTAAGAATATACTCAACTACCATACAATTTCATAGTAAATCATGTCTATATTGAAAATGGCATTTTAATGTTTCTTATGAAGAAAATAACAAACAACACAGTTCAATGACTTTGTGTGACAGTAATATTAAACTCAAGTAAAATCACACATTGCATATCGTTGAAAGCGAAAGAATAGGAGTAAATTGAAGTTGTACTCATATTATGAAACCCAGTTAATACGAAGGTTTCATAATACTTTTTCAAATATCCAAATGACAGTAGACGCAAAAAAAAACAAAAATCGATATCAAGTATTTTTCTAATAAAACTTCATTTTTCCATTTATTCGGACTAAATTACCCAACCTTCATTCAATGAAACCAACTATCTGTTAAAATAAGATAGACGCTTATGCATGCACTCCATAAATGGGCACTCAGTAGAATTTCTAAGCGCGCTTCCTAAATCATGAATCTTCAGAGAGACAAAGATTAATCGTTTCGAATTTATTTTGAATGCCCTCTGATTGTGCAAAATACAGGAGAGCAAACGTATCGTAAATCGTAAAATCTATACGACTGGCATCGAATCGGTTAAATTACGATTGACGTGGGTCGTCGGCTAGTGTGAGCTGTAAATTAGAAATGGAACTTTATACCCACACAGAAAGTCAATAATGATTACTTGTTCGAAAACACAATATCCGATTCTAAAATAATTGTTTATAACAATTTATCTGCAAAAATAGTACAATACAAAGATAGCTTATTATATTGAACAGCAAAATCGTATAATACCGTGAAAGATGAGGTAAGTATGAACTTGCTAGTTGCTTTTGCAAAGCGTCAAGTAATTTTATAATATTTATCATCTGAATGTCGCTCTGCAGAATAATTAAACCTTACAGCCTTTACACCACCTTTATAGTACAATAAATTTTAATGGTAAGGTGATTATCGCACTATTAATAAATATTTGTAATGGATGAGTGAAAACCACGGGTGCCTATGTGCTGTAAACTAATATAAAAAAAGAAAGATGTGTAGCCATACACACTATTTTAAAACACTTTTTACTAAGTTAGCCACATAATTAGTACTGCGTTTAAGAAACATAAAATAATATCTGTTGATATCTGTTATAGTACGATTATTTTACGGTATCCCCAAATTAATTTTAAAGCGCCATCAGTGTGTTGAAATGTGAACGCCGCTGATTTCGTCACATTCGGGGGCTTAACTTCTTGGTCACTGTGACATTTGATAAACGCAAAATATACCGTTGATCACTTACTCACATACGTAACGCTTCGATACAGCTCTCAGACCTTTCTAGAAGAGAAGCCTGCCCGATATTCTGCCAGCAGGGGGTATATAAGTGAGAACCTTCGCCCCTGAAGGGAGAGTCGAGTCCAGTGTTCCATTTGTACTAGTCTGAAAACCCAGAGGTTCTTAATCCCTGTTACCTGCAGAGCAACCCGGAGCTCTCCCAGTCTCGTCGCCTACCAGCCTCGCCTCACTAATCCGGACTGAAAGACGGGTTACCGCCCATTCGTGAGTACCTAAACCACCGGAGACAGCTCTGACCTCTTCTACACCAAGAGAACATCAATTGGGGCTCGATCACTGAGCCTAACGTTGGTATTGCTAGCGAAGACAGTATTACTGCTCTACAACGACAAAGAACCACGCCTGATGCTCTGCCCTGGTATCCTGAAGCCTCATAGCATATTCCAACGCCTGTCAGTGGCACCATAAAAGCAAAACTCGACTTACTTAACAAAGAAGCTTTCCTTCTTGCAAAGGGAAAGGACTTGTAGCAAGTTCAGGCGCACCCAAGGCTTCCAGCAGGATCCCAAAGAGCCCCACCATTCAGGGTAAAAACCGGCCTTGATCGCGGCTCCTCCAGTTTTGTAGAGTGGTCAAATACAAGCCAAAGCTTAAAAATGATGTGCGAACACCAGAAAGAACACTCTCAATGGTGTTAATTACTATTAAAGCAACCGCATCGGCCTTGTTTATTCGCGTTCCCATATAAGTGTCTCACTTTACCAGTCGCGGCTATTATTACAGAAAACCGCAAACAAAGAGAGAAAAAGAGAAGCAGACCTTTCCAGAAAACTCTAAATCGGCTGCTTATTCGACCAGGCGTTCGCGAAGTTACCAATTTCGCCGAAGAGTTTCTTTATATGCTATTTCATATACATAATTTCTATAATTCGTCCTTATTTTAAGAGATGTTACTCTGTATATATTTCAATCGTCACCCCTCCTTAATGAAGTTATCAAGCCTTGCGTTACGGTATCTAATTATACACTGATTGACTACACGGCAATAAGAGTTGGATATGTATTTTAGTTTTAATTAAATTCCCAATTAAGATGAGTTCAAGTACTTCTTATGCCCATTATTTTGGAATCGTTAATATTTAGTTATTCAATCTTGCTAGCTCAGTAGCACATGATTACTCCCAAAACAAGTCGGTTCACGCAATTTCGAGACCGTTTATTATTTCTGAAATATCATTTGTTTAATGAAAACTTATGTCAATTTTTTGTGACAACCCCAATGAACGTCAGTGTCACTTCAAATCATGGACATGGAATATCAATTGCAAATAACTCCTGGTTACAATACCTGTCATTCAATAAACTTAAAATAGTAAGTAGTCATTTTATTAATTACCACACTTCACTCATTTACTGTTTATTTTGGTTTGCTCCATAAATACCTGTGACTACAGTTCGTCCGCCTTTTCTGAGATCCAAATGTATACCAACTACTGAGTAACCTTAGTACAAGCTCAGCCTACTGTCAACAACTGCAAACAGCTTTGGAAATGCCTCCTTTCAACTCTCAGTCAGCATACAATTCAGCAACACGAACCTCAACAAAATCCTCCAGCAGTGAAGACACTATCCCTTGCAAACAAGATGTTGACAATCCAAATCATACGAATCCTGATCTGTCATAAACCACAGGACGTCACCTCAACTAGTGCCAAGCTCAAACTGTCACTCCAACAAAAGTGCAGCCAATTTCAACTCCATCGGGTGAAAAACCACTTCCAATTCCCAAGACTCTTACTCCAAAATCCTGCTGTGTCCTATTCCCAGTAAATACAGCTGACGCTATCCAGTTCACAAGATGTAAATAAACTAAGCTCAACATCCTATTCCAGAAATTTTTCAATAGCCTATAGTGATTAAATTATTTTCTTCCTGCCATACACGTCTCCTTCATATCTTTTTTACATTCTTCAAGTTTTAAAATGTTCACTTATTCTCTTCTCACCAATTTTATTATAAGTAAACCCTTTCTCATACCAAAATAGATCATGAAATCACATTAAAAAAAGGCTTTATGTTCAAAATTTCAGTTTTTACAAAAATTATTACATGTTTTATTATCACATTTAGTAACATCCGCTATTATGAATAACATTTCTCAAATAAGTATTTGCTATTAATTTTCCACTATAGTTCAGATAACTTTTAAATAATTTTAGAATTTTCTGTTTCTTATTTTTCATTGTTCAACTGAATTCAAATTTTATTCCATTATTTTACAAAATACATGTTAATAAGTCTGATATGCTTTTATTATACCCAAATTCATCTTTGTAAATCTAATAATGAAATATTTTAATCAATTTGTTTAATATAATATTATATCCCTGTCTTGCATTAATAAATTAACTTAATCTTCTTATATGCAATCCATTACATTAGAAGAACAATAGACATTTGTTTATGCAGTTCATTATATATCTTCACTCGCATAATTAATCGAAAGTTTATAAAGTCAAAAATATTTTACCAATTTCAAAGCTTACGTATTTATATTTTATTTGTACTCTGGTTGAGTCGGTTACTCGTCTTTATTATGTTCAAGTTTTCTGGATACCTTTGCTGCTACTTCTTAATTTTTTATTAATCTCTCCCCTCCTCATTCATATTGCTCTACTCTATGGTAGGTTCCTCTTCTTCATGTCCTTTGTAGGCGTTCCTGTGTTTTTTTTTCCTTTAATAATGCCTTGTGATAGCCGTGTTTTGTTTTCTTAAGGTGTTACCAATTCATATCTCTTTTCTTCTTCTTAACGTTATTGCGAACGGTTCTCGTCATGTTCTGTTTAATACCTATCCGCGTATCTCTGTGTTTGGTCGATAATGTTTTAAATGTTTGCTTGATTTGTTATAAGCGTTCTAGAGATGTTTGAGATGTCACTGGTCGTACTTACAAGTGTTACAACTTCCTAGACATCATAAAGGGTTTTATCGACCTTCTTAGGAAATTTTATAATTAAACCCTATATGCAATTTTCGGGATAATTTCTACTATCCACACTTTGTTAAGTACATGATATAGGATTTCTATTGAGAATTTTCCACCAGCTTTAATCACCTCCGATGTTATTTTGCTTTCTAGTCTTTGAGGAGTTTAATGGCCATTACTATCTTGTCTCCAGTGATCTCGTCTACATTGAGATCTATTGTTTGTACTTCATCTTCTATTACTAACACTTCAGCCGGCTATTTAGCAGGTTTTGTATATGCTACCTAAAAGTGTTCTCTCCATCTTCTGAGGATTTCTGGTTCTGTCTTTAATGTTTCTCCTTCTTTGTCTCTCAAGTGAGCTCTTCTGTTTGCATTTTGCCGTGTCATAGTGTGTTTTCATCCACTTTTTACTTCCCTCGTCTGACATACGAAGAAAGTATTGTAATCATGAAAAAAATCACCTTCCCAGATTTCTTCAGATCTTGACGTTTCACGATCCCTAGATGATGAAAAATAGGTTTTGTCAATTCCGTCTGTCGGTCGGCCGTTGGCGGTATAACTCAAAAACTATTTGTTGGAGGAAGGCGGTATTTTGCATGCATATTACATGTTTACCTGAGATGAAACCGAGAACAATTGGGACAAATGTGTGCAGGGTGAACAACTTAAAAAAATAAATTTTCTTTATTTCTGCTTTACCTGAGAAATATATACATGTAATATTTTGCACATAACTCAGGTTTTATCATTGGTGAAAATGAGACAACCTTACAGATACAGGGTAAACATCACAAAATGAACACAATAATATGATGCTTTATAACGCAGAAGAAACTCGTCCACTTCGAGCACGCCCGTGGCTCAGTTATTCTAGAGGCGGAACTCGGAGTGCGAATCTCAGCTGCCTACATTTTGTCTTCCCTCGTCTAAAAGACGAAGAAGTTTTTTATTTGCAAAAGATAAAAATTATAATTTGCATATAGCTCAGGTTTCATAATTGGCGAAAATGAGAGCTAACAGATACAGGGTAAACATCACAAATGGGACAGAATAGTAGGATGCTTTATAACGCAGCGGCTGACAAGACAGCGGCTTCTAATATTCACATCGGAGCGCGGAGTTTGAATCCCAGCGGACTAAATTTTCTTTATTTGCAAATTGATCAAATTCATTCGAGGGAAGTTCTGTGTAAACCCCTTTTACAGATTTTCTACTTCTGTCTTTGCTAATTTGATAATCTCTTGTTGCTGTTTTATTTTATCTTTACTTGATTTTTTCGAATTTATATTCCTCCCAATATATTTTCTCTACATCGGCTTTCTTTTTAGTTACGAGTTAGTTACGTACTACTTCATGAGATACTTATCTTGTAATTCATGTTTGATTGTTCTTCCATAATTTCTAACGTGTTCTGTGACATACACTCTTTAATGCTTTTCTTTGTAATTGTCGCTGTTTCTTACGGTCTATCTTTTTTATAATACTTTTATATTTGTCCCATAGTTCTTCTACTGTAAGTACTTTTATGTCTCCTAACTTTTTGAATTTACTTTTTATATTTAAATTTGAGTACTATATTTCTTTCGGCGTTGTCTCTTCATCATTCTTTGAGTTTTATTTTAAACTCATTCCTCTTAAAGCTAGTAGGTAATTCTTTGTTTTTTCTAAACGGTTCTGTGATAAATTTGATTTTCTATCTGTTGTCTAGCTTTTCACCATGTATTAGTTGTGTTTCACTTTATTTCAAATGCTTTTTCCTCTTGTCGACAGGTGTCATTATCGACAAATGGGAATTACATTTGACAAATAGTGAAACACAATAATTGATAAATCGTGAAAAGCAATTGAAAAACCCCGTATGAGAGAATAGGCTATCTACTATTGTGGGATTAGTATTTTACTGAAAAGAAGTCAAAAAATAGGTTTCCATTTTCATTTGGTTTTCCTACTCATTCTTTTCCTATATTGTTCTTTCCCTCAGTATTGTGGGATTCAATTTTTGCTTCTAAGACAGCTATCAATATTTTGATGTAGATTTTCTATTTACTTTTCAAGTTTGTCGAAGAGTTATGGCTAAATTACGAAATTTTACTTGAAATCTTGCGTGTACTATTCTTTCCAAAGTTGCTTTAGATTTTCTCTGTGGCTTAGCATAAATGCCACTCCATATTCGTATCTCGCGCCTTTTACTATTTTTCCAAAGTAAATTATGCTACCTTCATTTGCTAATTTTGCTCCTCCTACTCCTGTTCACCTCGTTTCGCTTAAACCTAGTGTTTCTAGTTTGTATCTCCACCAAGTTGACCAATTAATTTGCTTTGCTAGTCTCATACATTATTCTCACGTTTCAGCATCAGAAGCGCATTTTTTGCACATTCAATTGACTATTTTCTAAGTTCTTATCATTTTGTCTTAAACATTGCGATGGTTATCTGACCAGTGTTTTTTCGTATTATTGCGTGTCAGTTATTCTGATGGTGGATGGTGTTATCTGTAATCGGGGAGCGTTTCTTTTTGCTTTGTTTTAAATTACTCTTTGACTTATTTCTATAGCTTCGATGTTTCTACTGCTTGACCATTCTTCTAATTGACCAGCCGTATACGTTTCTACGTTTACTAATGTTCTGTCGAATGCTAGAAATACTATATATGTAAATATTCTTGCTTTTTTTAGTTGTTGGATTTCGTTGCTACTGAGTCTGTTTGAGAAAATCTTCTTTTAAAAATACATCTGGCCTTCTCAGTTTATTTGCTCTTTTTAGCAGTTCCATTATTTTGTCCCATAAGACAAGATTCATTAATATTGGTCTTAATTGAATTCGAAATTTATTTATTCCTGCCTATTCTGTTAATTTCAAATTATGGATACTTATACTGTTTAGTATACCTTTTGAGTTTTCTTCAGTTTGAAATACTTTAAAAAATGTGTCGGCTAATTTTTTTAATTTTAAATCAAGATACCAATTTGGCCTGGATCAAAGACTGTTAAAATTTGATAGGTGACTGATAAACGTAGTTGAAAATGGCCAATTGTATAAAAAAACGACTTCAGTATTTAATGCTTCAGTAAATTGTCTTTATTTTTGTGTCCGATGTACGACTTACCTTTTCAATCGGCCATTTTCAACTATCTGTATCCTCTCTTTTATATCGGCAGCGTGACGTCACCGACCAAGAGTATTTCTTCCAAATTTCCTGTAATTGGAGCTAGCTGGGACAATTTAGACTATTTATGTATAGTGTGAAGCTGAATACAGACAACGCAATTGCAAGTTAAGCATAGGCAGCAAGAACAATAAGTCGGATCCTATTCCCTACTGAAAGGCTTGCTATGTCATCTCCAGGCTTAGATCAGCGGGTGGCGCCTAATAATTTTCCGGATTTGTCATGTACTCCTGTCGTACGACCCTATTTTGGTCAGCTGTCAAAAATAAGAACATAGCAGATTCTCTTCTTGGTCCACTGAGCTGGATTCGATATCATTTTAGACTGTTACTGTATTTTAAAGTTGTAACTGTAACAGTATATCTACTCAACAAGGTAGGATTTATATTTACAGAATCGCAGTACATACCATGCGTTATATCCTCAGATTAGCTGATGACAGTCCATATAGCATTTATTTTAAGCAGTTTACGTTCAGGTTAAATATCACGGGTGAGGCCATAAACGGGATTTAGCTGTTTTACTCGACAACATTTACTGAAGGTCTTAAAAAACTACGAAAAATATTAATTTTTGAGCAGACAAACGAACCCTACTATTAATACAAATCCTTCTATAGCTCTAGTAGAAATATCTTAGTCATGTTGAATGTTTTTAAAATTTAAGTTTCGTCGCACCTGTTGGCGCTAGCTAATAGTTTATGTAAATTTCATATTCTTTTTAAAGTAATTACATGCTGTTTTCACTTAAAGAGGATATGGAAGGGATGCATTTGAATATTTCGTCGACCCAATGAATGGTTATGGGGAAATATAAACTCAGTAGCGGAGCAATTTTTATAATATGAATAAGTAATATAATAACGTGAGGCTTCGAACTCTCAAAGTCAAGTTACTGAATAGTTGTATATTTAAGAATGGGAAATCTTGGAAAAAATAAGATCCTCTAAAATTGTATGTACCTGTACGAATGTTTAGGTTTTGAAAGGTACACAATTACTATAGTTGTTCACTTAACCTTTTTCTTGATAAATGACAGGACACAATTAGATGGCCGTGATGTACGCCACTGGAATTGTCATAGTAATAAGGTATCTCAACTTCTTCTATTCAGTTGTCAGAAATTGTCAGTATGTGAACACAACTGTAGTCGTTTAATATATTACAGTATCAAATTCATAGCCACTCATTTTACATTACAATTTCGTATATTTATTTAGAAATACCGGATTATAAATAATAGTTTAGGAATGCTATAATTAATATGTAATTATTTCAATATAAAACTTCAAACAAACGTAATAACCAGGGGAATTGATAAATTCATGTTTCAGGCAAATTAATTACAGAATAAACGGGTAAAATGAAAATACAGACAATCACACAAAATATACGCATCATTAGGCGTATAACCACGAACAAACCATGGATATATAGTTATTAATGATACGAGTGCGAAAACACAAGCTTAAAGTTCGAGGGTGTTGTTATGCAACGAGACGCAGTCGAGTTGCATAGACACCCGAGATACTTTAAGCGTTTTCGCAAGAGTGCCATTCAAAATTTTTTCTGTTGATCAACCACGTTGGTCACGAGTCGCTATGGATATGTTGTTTATTTTAATAACGAAAATGTCAAAGTCAAATCAAATTCCTGAATTATTGTAAAGAAAGGGAATCTATTGCGAGAAAATGTGTTGCCCGTGAAGCTAAAGCTAAAGCTGCTTACGAGAAGGTTTATTAAAATTTTGGTGAGAAAATTACAAGGTCTTCTCGGTAACAGAAGAGGTAATTCCTGCCTATTTAGACGAGAAGGTAAGTCTGCGATTATTTTCATTTCCATTTATATTTAATTCATTTGATTTGCAGCAAGAAACGTCACATGCTTCACTTTGGCCGCATTATTCGATGCTGAAGTCATCCTTAACAGTGAAAGAAAACCTGCGCATTGAGCAGTTTGGGAATGTAATTCCTTACGTTAAACAAATAAATGTATCACTTCAAGATACAAAAATGCATTTAATAAACCCTTATTGTTGCTATATTTGTTTCGTGTTTTAAAATTTTTAAAACACGTTGTTCCGGGAAACGTGTTTTAAGCTGCTGTTTTTATTCTAGGATATAGATATTAAAAAGATGACTTAAAAGATGACCAACAGAAAAAATAATTTATCGCAATTTACGCGTTCAATAACTATCCCTCTGAAAAATTAATTGCGACCATTACAGCAAATGGACCGTTGAGGGTACTACATTGATTTCTTGATACATGATGATACACTAACGTCGATTTGGCTGCCCTTTGATGTAAAACTCCGAAGTTTTGCAATTAAACCGCAGTATTTACTGTTAATGCTCGAATCCGTTGTATCCACTGAAAAAGGATCAGGAAGTTGTAAATTTAATAAACTTTCATAATTTGGTTCTAAATTACTTCGCGGTTACATATTGAAGTTCTGACCTTGTTTCAAATATGCCAGTGATGCGTAGTTATTTGTTCGAAATATATGCAGAGTTCCAGAGAGTAATAAGCACGAGGCCTCCATTTCCATATTTATGACTTCTTTACTTTTACCGTTGTAATTCTACTATTTTTGCACAGGACGCAGTCGCTTCTGGACTTTATAAGTGAACAAACGATTGCATTGTTAAACTGTTTCACAGAGATATTGTCTTGCACGTCTAGAACATAATTCTTGACACAGAAGTGGGTGTTTTCATAGATGCAGACTGATAGCCATGTATGTTTAACAATTGCCTACGCTGGCTATTCTACTGTAAATACAACCAGTGGCACTTTCTAGACAATATATTGTAAAAGCTTTAGAGGGTTAGTTACGTATGTCATGCCTACTAAATGTAAATGTAAGAGTGGAATCAAACATTCTCCAAAAGGAGCAGTTTACGCTCATATCAGCGTGACGCACTCTACATATTTGTGTATATACGTACCTTATTAAAAACGCTCTCTTAAGAAGTTGGATTTTTAGTTTTTAATTTCCTTAACAACTCAAGGACTACTTTATGGGATTAAGTTAAAATTTGAATTGGTGTATCCGCATAATCTTCATTTATCTAAAATTAGATATTATATTTAGGGGGCGCTGGCTGCCCAACTTTCAGTTGACATCAGGGGTAATATTTTTTGTCTCTGCATTTTTGGTACAGTATTTACTATATCTTGATAGATAATTTAATTTCACATAAAAAAGGCGCGATTGATGTTTCCATGCTTGTGTGGACAAACTTTTAAGTAAGAATGTAACACTTGAACTCTCTTAGACTATAATTCGCTTTTTTTGCCCACCCAACAATACAGAAAGGGCTACAGAAGAATTTGGCCACCTGCTGATGTAAGCCTGCAAGTACAGTAAAATCCTTCCAACAGTCATTTCCTGGCATTAGAAAAACATGCTCTGCCTGAAAATGGTGCTGTCTGTTTCCAGTTTAACACACCCTAAATAGTAGATCAGATAAATAATAACGAAAATGGTACGACACTCGTTAATGACTAATAGAAAAATTAGTTCACGAGCCGTATCCAAGACAACAAAAAAATTTCTTGGAAATTTTTTGTAGGTAGACATTACTTCTTTTTAGGGTTTGTGTCGTTACGATTTTCTTACCGAATCTCCATTCGAGCATTAATTCATATCCGGAAATTATTTTTCGTGCATTCAACAACGTCTTAATTTGCCCTCGCGTCCCGCTCGGGCAAATTAATACGACGTTGTTGGAACGCACTCAAAAAAATTTCCGGAAAGAATTAATGCTGTTATGAGATTATATGTGAAAACATCTCTAAAAATCTATTCACTGTAACTGTGCGTTACTAGCCATATTGAAGTTAGAGTAACCTCTGAAAACGCTTTAGGGAATTATCAGCTAAACCTGGTCAATGACGCCAGTTTGGCATACACGGCAAAGGAACATAATTTGTTTGCAATAAAGGAATCTACGGTTTTCAATTTGCAATTGTGTCTGGCAGACCTACAGTGGCGCGGAATAAACATTGAATAAAACAACAAAATACAAAGCCTAAATCATTCGCTGAATGTGAATTTAATATCTTAATTCCATCATCATTTTCTGGTAAATATATCCAGGTGAAGTACAGTTCAAAAAAGCAAATTACATAGTTCATAAAAATTACCTAAAAACATCCAGGTAAGCGTTATCGCGTCTTTTGCCATTCGGCGTTACGACTTGAGCACCTAAAAATGTATCTGATTCAAGCAGAGAATAAGGTTGTGTACGAGTACGGCCGTATTCTTGATATCGCGTGTGCAAGCTGACCGCAATCGTAAGTAAGTGCTAATGTTAACTGAAATCGCAAATAATAAGATCAACAAACGAATCCCTGCGGAGGGGTTCCTCCCACAAAACAATGAGCAAGGGGAGCAATAGCGAACTTACGCCTCCAGTTTCACTAAACAAAAAATACTACTTTGAACCGAAATCCCTAATCACCGCAAACAAATCGGTATTATTTATCGAACAACATTCAAAACGCAAAAATAATCCTTCAACTTCAACACAAGAAATTAAAGTAACAATCCCACCTATACTTTTACATTATGCCTCTCAGCTAAAACCTCAAGAAATCATAAAAGACTTCAAAGAAATGGCAAAAGGTGAATTTGAAACAGCACAAACAGGAGATAAGTTAAAAATTCAACTAAACACCATTGAATACTACATAAATATAACCAAACACTATACTGACAATAAATTAAAATTTCACACATTTAAATACCCCGAAAAAAACAAGTTTCAGTCATAATACGTAATCTACTGGTACATATTACCGAAAAGGAAATCATAGAAGAACTAAAATCCCTCAAATTCCCAGTGATAAAAGTCGCCCGTCTATATAACAAACACAGAGGGCTTATACCACTATGCGCAGTAGATCTGGAAAACTCTGAGGCAGCTAAAGAAATTATGTCCTTAAAAAAATCCAACACTCTATAATAGAACTAGAAGCTAGAAACAAATCAGGACATATACTTCAATGTCATGAGTACAAAAAAATGTCCCAAAACTTCAACTGATGCACCGCAATGTGTAAACTTCATCCAGCTAATTTTAAAGGTTGCAGCTACTACCACAAAGTCAGTCGTATACAAAAACCATCAAATCAACATTAAAATCGCACTCGAGCATGGGCTCCAATAGACTCAACACAAGTACATTACAACCAAAATAGTCAACCACAAAACACACTTGATCATCAAGACTATAATAAATCATTCCCCAAAGGACCAACTAAAATAAATAGAAACCAGGATACCAATTAAGAAAATCCAGACCTGCTGACCAACATAGTAACAAAAATAATTGAGCTAATTTTACTACACCTGAATAAAATTATGCTTTTTCTAACAACATTAATACCACTTATATCCTCCCATGGACCCAAATAAAAAGAAAACAATTAATAACATAACAACCCTTAACTGGAACGCCGACGGCATACAGAGACAGCGTAGTGTATTCATTGAATTCTTGTCCAGACACAATGTGGATGTGGCTTGCATCTCAGAGACTCACCTCCTAAGTTCAGATAACTTCAAACTACCAGGATACGAAATATACAGGAAAGATAGAGAAACGAGAACTGCATCAGGAAATGTGGTCATCTCAATCAAACGAAAATTAGCGCACCATTCGTTAGCAGAACCAAATGTAGTTAAACAGTAGCTTGAAACAGTAGCTATCAATATGTCGCTAGATAACGATATTGAAATCGCACTCTATGCAGCTTACAAATAACCGAATAAACGAATACTCCAAGAAGATCTTATCAAAATATTCAATACAAGCAATACAACCTTACTAATCGGTAACCTAAACTGCAAACTGAAATATGGGGGGTGTAGAGCTTACAACCCGAATGGGATCAGGTTAAACTCAATAATGACAAACCAAAACATACAAATATCGGCCCCTAATGAATATACGTATTATCCCTAGCGAGCAGATCACAAACCAGATATCCTAAATGTAGTCTTGCTCAAAAATTTCCAAAAAGCTATCTATCAAACGGTCGTCAACGAACTAGATTCAGATCACCTATCGGTCATCATTTCATTCCACCCCGAACCTCAGCAAATACTGGCCTTACCCGCACTAATAAACGGCAAAATGAACTGGAGCAAGTTTAAATGTCAACTCGATAAAAAGATTAAAGACCCTGGACCTATCTACACAATCAAAGAGATTGACCAAGGCGTCAGTCAGTACACAGAAGCCATCAAAGCTAACGTTCAACCAGCTTTAACACAGTGGAAAAATAAAACAAGCAACTGTATTCACACCCCAATTGAAATAGTTAACCTAATCAAATTAAAAAACAACATTAGACGCGAATGGCAAAGAACCAGACGACCACATCTAAAAACCTTAACTAATAAGCTTACCCATCGAATCAGAATAAAGATGGATCAATACAGATTTAATCAATACAATACATATATTGAAGCTCTTAAACCTAGAGATGCGACTATGTGGCAAACCACCAAGAAAATATTAAGAGAACCAAATATTATTCATCCCATACACTGGTAACCGATGAAGATAAAGCCAACGCTCTAGCATCACACTATGAAAAAGTTTTCACACCCAATGACACGAACATCCCACCGAACCTATTGCAGGAAGTAGTTACTACCAACGCTGACTATAGTATCCAATCCTCAACTGAGATCGAACGAACCTCACCAGCCTAAATTCAAGACTTTATTGCAAAACTTCCTAACAAAAAATCTCTCGGTCCAGATCTCATAACCAATGAAATACTAAAACAGTTAACCAAAAAGTCTTTGGCCATTCTAGCAACAATTATAAATGCATGCTTAAGACTTGGATATTTCCCAAGCAAATGGAAATACGCCCACATTCTCCAGTTTCATAACCCTGTCAAAGACAAGCACAATCACAGCTATCGCCCAATAAGTTGATTATCTTCACTCTCCAAACTCCTTGAAAAAATTATACATAAGAGGATTCACAAGATATTAAACGAACAAAACATTATTCCTCACCACCAAATGGGTTTAAAAGAAAAACACTCGACAATGCATCAACTAATACGAATCACCGAAGCAATAGAGTCGGGTTTCGAAAAGAAGGAATACACTGTGATAGTTTTCATCGATCTTTAAAGCGCCTTTGATAAAGTTTGGCACTTAGGATTGAGATATAAAATAATTAAACTGGGATTTCCTGATTAGCTTATCAATATACTATCGTCCTTCTTAACAGACAGGATATTCTCAGTGAGAGTAATTGCCAACTTGTCCACTTGCAGACCAATATTAGCGGGAGTCCCACAAGGAAGTATTTTGGGGCCAACATTATTTAACATTTATGGCCATGACTTGCAAACCACCACCGACACTACTTTGGCTATGTTTGCGGGCGATACAGCAGTCTTATCTCAAAACGTTAATCTTCCAACAGCGGTAAATCACCTTCAAAATGCCCTAGACGAGTTGTGTAAATGGTTTGACAATTGGAAAATTGTAGTTAATACAACAAAAACGCAGGCAAAAATTTTCACCCTGAAAGAAATCAGAAACTTATCTGCCTTAAGACTAAATCAAAGCGCTATTGAATGGAACAGCAAGGATTCGGCAATCAAATACCTGGGAGTCTTTCTTGACTCTAGGCTAGGATGCGGGTTTCATATTAATAAAAAACTCTGTGAGTGTTATGCCAAACTTGGTAAATTGTAACAGAAAATCACACCTACGAGTTGAGTGTATAACATTAATATACCAATCAATACTAAGACCCATTTTAACTTATGCCTGCCCGGTATGGAGGAACACATCTCAAAAAAACTGCAAGTGTTACAAAACCAAGTTATTCGCATCGCAGTGAATACGCCTTGGTTTGTGTGGAATGAACAGCTCCACAAAGAACTTAATGTACCGCCGATTCTAGACCACAGTGTACAACATTTTTTGCTTCAATTAACGAGTGTCCTAGTGCAGTGACGTTTAACCTAGGTCGTAAAAACACGCACAAAATACTAAAAAGAACACTCCCACAAGATTTACTTTAACAAACTCACAATCCGCAGTCATAAACATTAAATTCAAGTAACTAGTTTAATGAACAAAACCGTTTATAAATATTATAATAATCTCTACTATGCTAGTTTAATTCAAGTAAAAAATATAACTTAATCATGTATAGCAAATTAGATGCTGAGCTAAGTAAATAACTTAAAATAAAAAAAAAATCTGTACTAAAGGGAGCCCATAGGGCCGCTGCGTCCACCGAGAGGTGCAAAAGGCATATGGTGCTGCTTCAGGTTGGATAAAAAGACTGTAAAGCAGGGCGCAGCCAGGAAACTTTGTATTAATTCGCAGATGGAGTGTCCCACGGAATTATCTCAAGAGATGCGGTACGTCAAAGACACTTCGAGAATGTACCCAGTAGCCCTCTTCTCTTAATCCGACAACACCAAATTGGCGAGAGTTTGAATTCTAAGGACGCGAGATCTGCTAGGGCCAGCACTAACCACATTCTTTATTACTCTTATTCGCTGACTCGCGGGTCGCCTTGTGTCTCGGTCGCAGCAATTAACGGCTAAAATAAAAACTTAAATGGTTCGGCTAGAATTATATTAGAAACCAAACCCGCCATGGTGCTCTATCAAACTGATTTTTCATTGTAGCTGCCCAATTTGGTTTTCGCCGTTATTATTTATTTCGTTTCACTGTTTCAATCTTCGCGTTGTTAGCTTCTGGGAGGTAGGCATTTCTGAGAGCGTGTGCGTGTAGCTGTAGTCTATTCTTCTTGTTTGTTAATACTGGAGAATTTTGATAGCCGACCCCTTTTAGTATGTATCTTTAGCGCCTAGGTTTAGGCTGGATCGGTGAAAAGAAAAAGTCAAGCTCTTACTGATTACTCCCAGCAACTACACAATCAAATTTGTTTAAGGATAATATTAAAACAATCTTGAACCAACACCATACTTCCACAACATGTATCTAATTGTAATAAAATTAATGATTATTTCATTGACACTGCACCAAAATTAAACCTAAATAGGAATAGTATTAAATCTTTTTAAGGTTTCTGTTATCTTTGTATTTCAGTTTAAAGCAGTAGACGAAATCCAAATGTTGAGCACATATTAAGACAAACACCATTGGACATCATGGAATGAGCATTCAAGTTGTTACAATATCGACAGCTTTTATTCTAGCTTTCATTACTCAGGTAATTAATGCAGCTGTCCCAGTGCTAGGAAGTTAGCCTATACCAAAAATTAATCTTCCTTCAAATTTGAAAGATTTATGACCAATCAGAATTTTAACGCGTTATTTAAGGTATTAAAAAGAGCCATGGAGTGTCCATCTTTGAAAACATGTAAATGTTAATAATGTTACAGTCTAATTTTTGAAAAATCCATAATGGTGTTACGGCTTTATGAAATATAGCTGATGATATAATTCAAGGTACAGATTCCGGCAAAGTAACTGCTCTTGGCTTGTTAGATTACTCCAAATCATTTGATAAGGTAATTGGTTATGTTTTGTTATCAATTTGTCATTCTATTGGCTAGTCACACAGTTCATTTGTATTAATTAAAAACTATTTAAGCAACTATACCAAGCTATGGAGATTCAAGATGAGTTATCTGACTTGACGAATATCAACCAGTACTGATGTTCTTCAAGAGTCAATTCTTGGATCATCTTATGTACAATTTATATATCCCAATTTCCGAATACGTTAAGCAACTGTGAGTATCATTTCTATGACCTAATAACGCTGGCTGGCATATAAACGAAGACCTACAAAGTCTAACTGATTTGTCACACCATCATGCAACCCAGCTTAATGCGAATAAATCAGCTGTTAGTTTCTTTGGAAAAAATATTAAATTATATTTGTAAAAAATAAATTCATTTTTAAAATAACTAACCATTAAATAAATATCACAGATTATTATTTGCTACACGGGGAATTTCTGAACACAAAAAATCATAATATATAATTTACAACACAGCTGTTCAGGAATTGCTTCGTGGTGTAGCAAATGTTTGCCAATAAGTTCCTGAGCAGGAATGGGGGGGGGGGGGGTCCGGAAGCGCCACTGGTTCGAGACGGTCCATACCAGAAAACCTACAGGTGTCATTGTAAGTTCCTAAACCACTTAGCTGTTCCATAAATATAATAAGAGACAGAAAACACCATAGCTTGAGATAATCTAATTGTTTATTTACAGTATGTACACGCACAATTGTCCAATTTCAAACTTTGCAAATTTGACAAAAACTATAACCTCTATATTATACTACGTACATCCCATGATCTACATTTTTATAAAATCAAATTAATAATCATCTGACTGTTGATATTTGAGTTTGCTCTATCTTGAATTTGAATGAACTATAGGTTTAGATTGATTACTGTGATGTGTTGTATGAATCTGTATTGATTTGCAAGATAAATCCAGGGTCCAGATACTTCAAAATACTTGTTTACATCTTACTTATAGTCTAGAAAAATATAGTAAAATATCCCATAAGTTAAAAGACGCTTATTAGCTAAATATTTTTAATAGATGTCGTTTATATAGTGCTTGGCTATATCATAAAACTGTTCTATTTACACAATAAAATTATTCGGACAAATGTCTATAACCGCAATTTGTGGTTTAGGAATAATGTATCTATTCTTTTAGATCAAATAAAATTTGTCAACACCGATTTTTTTATAATTTTGCTAAATGTTATTATGGTATTATCAATTTTAACTTCCAGTTTTTCCTTTAGGTTTATATTATATGCAAAGTAAGGAAATTAAGCAAGTAGACAACTTACTAGTGAACAGTGGCCCAGCGAGAAAATGCTCGCCTTTCAGGCGGTCGCTCCGAGTTAGACTCCCGGCGACTCTAGAGTTTAAAAATATTAAGTTTCCTGCTACTACCCTGAAATCTGTGGTAGTTGTTACCTATGCGTTAACAAGGGAACTATTCCTGAATGTCGACAAGCTAGGCTAGCCACCTACTCCGCCTAAGAGCAAAGAGGGCTCATAGATCCATTTTGTGCTTAAAGCAAGCCTATAATAAGAGGAAGAATGCATTATAAAACCTCATAACAATTTCAACTTCCAGTTTTTCCTTCCGATTTAACGTCAGTCTGTTACTTTTATTGTTGTTGCTAGCTACTGGCGTCCACTATGTTCACTTTTAATTGATACCCTTAAGAACCGTCGCCTAATCCTTACCTACGACCACTAATCGCCTAGAGTTTTTGCTAGTCTGGGTTGTGAGCATCCCTGAACGGAGTGATAGAAAAGGGCGTATCAGCATTTATGCTCAAGAGAAATCTGGTGGACATAATAGTAACTTCAAAAACCTTTAATTTAGAAACCATTGAATTTTTCTATACAAATCTATTAAGAGATCGCATTTGTAGTGCCAAAAATATGAAGATACAGATATCACCCCACTAACAAGTGGAAGTAGTATAGCTAACACCCCTTACACATAAATTTAATTTCACTTACATGAACTTGATCCGATAAGTAGCTTTGAGTTGCGAAGGAAACCCAAAAATAAAAATTTACGAATAACTTTCCGCGCTTATAGCTTCTCAAGGGTTTATTCTTTATTGAGCTATATCGGTCTATTCTCTTAGAATAGTATGCCCTATATAGCGTTCCATTCTTGTCGGACTACCCTATATTTTATATAAGGAACTCGTTTATCTCAGGGGATATGATTGAAAGTCGTATAATTCAGTACTTTTTAATATCCTAGAAAGAAATTTGAGACATTCCCTGTCAATATTATATGATCTTATATGAATCTCTTTAAGACCAACCCACTGATTGGTTTGGCCTAACCTTAGTTTTTCCGATAATTGCCAAGTAATGAAAATTTTCTTCATTTTTTGCATATATTGTATTTACTTCAGAAAACAATGTAACCTTGCTAAGCTTGCTTGTTGCGACTGTATATGCTTAATTTTATAATATGTTTAAATATTGTTCCAACGTTTTGAACTACACAGGGAATTTATTTGTACACAAAAGAAAAAAATATATATACTTCACAGCCCGGCGGTTCAGGAATTGTCTAATAATATGTTTGTAAATGGAACAGTAGATGTAATTTTGGTTTTACTTATAAGATGTACAAGGATTTTCTGTTAATAAATTTGAAGTCAAAAACAGAATTCTACGATCTTAACTGACAATTCGCTCGAGTACACGTATCTCAAGTGTACGGTAGTTACTTAAACACTGCGATAACGGAATACGGGAGATCTCAAGTTCTCATTAAATCGCTTTTACCTAATCGCGATATATCCGAATTGGTATAATTTCGTCTAGGGGTTTTTATACTTAAAATTGTGTATATCAACGCTCACAAGGTGTTAATTGCAATATTCAAGCTTCCGAAAACCCTCGTAAAAGGTTTTGTTAAATTTCATAATTTTGAGTTACTAAACGCAACCAAAATTTCTAATAAAGGCAGTATTGCCAATCGAAGAAGATAGTAAATACACAAAATTAAAATAACCTATTCCGCATACATATTATATTGCACGAGGTGAACGTCGCTGATAGCTACGCAGAATTTCTTAATTTCTCGGTAACATCGGTTAGGAAGATTACCCTTATTCAAGGTAGGCACATTGCATAAGCTTTCACAAAACTAGCTCGAACAATATTTCTAGTTCACTAAATCGCTAGGAGGTACCTGTCGATGCACAACAGGGCACAGCGGCGTCGACAGAACAGCCATGCAGGGTATCTACACGGAGATGTTGTCCACTAGTTGAAATAACCTTGAGGGCAACAGGTTCTTGCACTGGGGAAAAACCTCGTGGCTCTCACACTGGTGAGCAGTTGTTCATTCGAAGACTACCACATGGGTTGAGGGTTGCTTTGGCAAGCAGCATCAATTGCACAGGCATAATTGAACCCGAAAAGACGGAAAATGAAGTAGCAGTACTAATCTGAGGCTAAGAGACCTGGAATCATATGATATCAAACTCGATGTTCAAACGGAAACACAAATAACATACCAAAGCTGTTAGATGGCCTCGAGTGAGTAATTTACAAAAATATACAATTATCCCAGTATAACTGGCCTCATTCCAGCAATTTCACACAGCATTTCCTAAAGCTGATCACAGGATTCACCAATAATTTTGAAATACTTCATCCACATAAAGTGAAAATTCCAAATCACATGCAGCTCCAGAAGGAAATCATTTCACGAAATCAGTCTCATAAAGTGACCGCCGGAAATCGTCCTAACAATATATTTGGAAAACTATTATATTCCCCTAAATATTAAGGTTTTTCAAAATCATCCATAAATGCAAAAATGAGTATGCAACCAAATACACACAGGAACTACAGGTCACTCGAAACCTCTAAACTGCATCTGTATGTATTTAAGCAAAGAAATTATACTTTACAATTCTTGACTGCATCTAAATGTAAAATTACAGATAACAATATATACTAAATGGTCGCGCCATATGTGCAAATTCGCAAAGAAAAAAGGAATTAACTATTGCGAAGCCTAGACGAGAGAAATCGGTTTATAATGGTGGTTTATCAATACCGTCAGCGGTGCGTGCAGGTGAGACACAGAGTGCCAATAATGTGACGTATCATATTTAAGGCTAACAAGTAATAGAAACTAGCATTCACACCTTTCGATAACTTACAAAACTAGCCGGGACCTAGATCCGAACTCTCGAACTCTACACGACTATACCGCGTTGACAACGTAGTTATGCAACCTCTTAACGTCTATTACTGCTAACGCCACTACAAATCGACAAACACACACAAAAAAGATGTCAATTTTGCCAAAAAGGTTTTTAGTTCTTTGTGCTAATATTCCACATAAACCGGGTCAGAAATCATCCTGATAGTTATGTCAATCTCTTATTATCATGTTTACATCCATCCGGCGTGACATAATTTACATTCAATAATTTTCTGCCTTTGTTTTAATGCCAAGCGGTGGCTGTCTTTAGAAAAGTTTGTTGCGTCGTATTTTTGCGTTAATTAAAGTTAGGTCGATATCCAAGAGTTGTCTTGAGTTTGCAGCTATTTCTTAGTGTATGTTTAGTTGCCTAGCCACATATTTCATTTTTGTATTGATTTTGGAACTCCTTGAAGCTGGGTGATTCAAAGTGAGTCATTATCCAGACTGATGGTGTATGCGCATGTGATCTAAAGTTTTCGCTACATGTGGATAAAAAAGCTTTTAATATCTTAAAGGTTTTCGCTCAGCCTTGAGGAATGGTGTATGAAATTGCTGAAATTAATCTAG
Source organism: Agriotes lineatus (assembly GCA_940337035.1). Taxonomy (NCBI): domain Eukaryota; kingdom Metazoa; phylum Arthropoda; class Insecta; order Coleoptera; family Elateridae; genus Agriotes; species Agriotes lineatus. The sequence goes on along the minus strand of OW679197.1, from coordinate 134,489,159 downwards.
TCATGCTAGGATATGACATTATTTCTCTGAAATAACTCACTTTTAACCGCATTTTTTCTTCGATAGATTATCTGTTTTTTGCTTGTAGACATCGTCTTCGATTTTGTGTATTTCAGGGCTCTTGGTTCCTCTCTTTACAAATATGGGACCCCTGGAGAACCAATTTCTGCGCCTTAGATTATCTTACCTGCTCCTGAAGCTAGTTGATGTGGTTTTTCCCTCGTGCAAATTGCAAAGCGACAAAGGACTGGAGAAAATCCTGCCCCAACCAACTTTGCAGATTTTTTTGAGCAGTTTCTCCGCAGAAATCTCATGAGCACTCCGTAGCTTTTTTAGAGTTGTTGACTCCTTAGTTTCACATCAGGCACCTCCTTCGTGTTCGGATCGTCTTTTGCCACAAATATACCAAGAACTACGACCAGTGGTATTAGCCCGGGAGCCAGCGACATATTTTTGTCAGTTATTTCCTCCCGGTCGATAATTTGAGAATCGCTTCATTTAGTTGTGCCGTGAAGCGCAGTGATCGTCAGCTGCGGGACCATGGTCGGGATAGGCGATAGCAGCCATCCACGCACGTAAAAAAAAATTATTTTCAGTGATTTCCTCCCGGCTGAAAATTTGTTAAATAATAGCTTACATATCACTTATAGTAATAAAAAAAGTCAGCTGGCTGAATGGCGCAGGAAACCTCGTCAGCTGATGCATTTAAATAGGTGAGCGGCCGGCAGACGTGGCTTCCGCGCTGCACCTTTGACTGCATCAGCTGACGACTTTCCCGTCGACATACAGCCAGCTGACTTTATTTTTATCAAAACAAATATTCGTTGTATTTTTACACGTTTATACAAGCAGCTGACGTATAATCCGACATCAGCAGCCAGCTGACATTCTTTTATTACTATAAGTGATATGTAAGCTATTATTTAACAAATTTTCAGCCGGGAGGAAATCACTGAAAATATTTTTTTTATACGTGCGTGGGTGGCTGCTATCGCCTATCCCGACCATGGTCCCGCAGCTGACGTTCACAACGCTTCATAGAGCAACTAAATGAAGCATTATACGAATTATCGACTGAGAGGAATTTGGTCGCAAAAATCTGTCACTGGCTCCCGGGCTATATGGTCTGTATACTCTATATGGTAAATCGTTTTTACCTACGGTTTGCGCTGTTACATTTCTGGCCGATGCTAGAATGAAATCCCGAAAACTTCCGCCACAGATGTGTTCATTACAAGCTGTAGGAATTAGCTTAGTTATTTTATTCCGCTGCTTTAGTGTGGCAGCACGTTCCGCGGTTCTTGGTTTCAATCAGGCAACGAAAAACACGTTCCACCACGTTTTGCGTACTACAAATGTTTATCTGAAGAAATACTGGCGCTAATTAGAAACTCTTGTAGGCAGTTAAACACACGACGTAAAGTGTGGAACAAACCTCGGAAACGTATAAGTCTATTTGTGTGTGTTTTTGGGTCCTAACGTAATTAAACCTCTATGAGAATTGTGTCTTTGTTATCCACTTTTGCTGGTGTTTATTACCGATGCCAGTTCTTTTACGTGTGCTAGTGTACAGTATTCCGAGGAAAATCCTACAGCTTATGCTCTTCACTCAATTTCGATTTCACAAATGTACAATTCTACATATATCAACAATTTTACTTTCATAACAATTAAAGCTATGATAAAATTTTAAATTAAATTTCGAAACTTCCACTAGGTAAATTTATAAATAAACTAAAGTTCAAAATTAAGAATATATCACTAAAATCGTGGGCTTAACCTTTTCATAATTTGTATTAAAATGCATATGAGCGTAGAATTTCGCAGTTTCGTTTTTGCCCTCCGAAGTTATATGTAGTGTAAATAAACAATTGGGTTACATCAATTTTTGGCTTTGTCTTTATTTATTATTTTATGAAACAGCTATGTGACTTAGAGATGTACTCCAACACCTGTAGCTTTGCTGATGTGAACCGTCTCGAACCAGTGACGCTTCCGGAGAACCGATCCCATACTGCTCAGGAACTAGCTGGTAAACTTTGCTACAACGAGACAATATCTGGACCACCGTGTTGTGGCTTAGTAAAACAATACTGATTTTTTTGGGTACTGAAATCCTGCTACTCGGGGATTATATAGTTATATAGTTTCATAAGACCTTTCATATGATTTTGGGAATCTATGACAAAAAACCCCTGGACAAAAAACCCCGGACATCAGACCCCGGAAAAAACCCCCGGACAAAAAAACCCGGACTAAAAACCCCCCGGATAAAAAACCCCCGGACTAAAAACCTCCCGGATAAAAACCCCCGGACTTAAAACCCCCACCATAAAGAAAACACCCGCAAATTATGTGGGGTCCGTGGGAGATTATTATTATTATTATTAATAATAATAATGAGTTATTAATTATCATTATAATTACCACTGATGCAAGAATGCAGATCAAAATGACACATGTAAAAAGTAGGACATTTATTTAATGCAAAATATATTAGCAGGTATCTTTGTATTATAGCTTTTGTTATCAGTGGTAATCATAGTTGTCCAATAAGGAGGCAGTTGATTACTGCTTTCTAAAAATTGCAAATGGATTCTTGCATGAGTACGGAATGATAATTAATAATTGAAAATTGGCGACAGACTGAACTAAATTGGCTTTCTCTGAAGAATAAAAGACCGACTTATCAAATTTTGCAAACCCGCCTGAAACAAGTGTGCCAAGATAATTCAGGGTGTATTAGAATGTGCGGAGAATACTTACAGCACGCAATTGAATGCCAAAAGTTGAACCAAAAATTATAATTATTATTTGATCTTAGGCGAATAGTTTTTTAAATAGTAGCGTTTAAAAATTATTAAACTTGGCAAAGTTGTGCATTTCGACAGCAAGCGGATTATGCATTCACAAGGCGAAAGTGATTTAAAAAACTTTTTAATTGTCGTAAGCAATAACATTAGGTTGTGAATCTGCTGTATATGTATTATATTAAATAAATACCCCACTTTACATGTCTCATTTTTTCTGCATTCTTGTATCAGTAATGAATGATAATTATAACTAATAACTTATTTTCAATAATAATAATAACAATCGCCCACGGACCCCACATAATTTGCGGGTGTTTTCTTTATGGTGGGGGTTTCTAGACCGGGGGTTTTTTATCCGGGGGTTTTTAGTCCGAGGGTTTTTGATCCGGGGGTTTTTAGTCCGGGGTTTTTTTGTCCGGGGGTCTTATGTCCGTTTTTTTTGTCCAGGGGTTTTTTGTCCTGTAACGGCTTTTGGGTTAGTCTCGCTTAATTAAGGCATTTTGACATAAACATTGTCATTTTCATAGTGGTCGAATTCAAAAGCAATACTTCGTCAAGTTAAAAGATATTACATGTCGAACACAATTACCCCAAGTACAAAATGAGACACACCCCTTACATATTTACTACAGCGCAATGTTTAAATTCAAAAATGGGAACTAATTAAAGTTTTCCGTTTTCATTTTAAGCTGTTAAAGTGTGAAAAGCTTTTAACACTAATGCAACTTCAATCGAAATTGTGCACGTTCTATTATAGCATAATGTTTTCACACAGTACTCGCATCTGGAAACGCATTACGTGCGGAATATTGAATAAATTATTTTCAATTAATTAAAACCACAGCGAATAGCGACACGTAGTAATCCATACAGATTCAATTTTCCATGCCAATTAGAAAGAAAGCTTGATAAAATAAATCAACACCTTTCAAACCGCTGACTATCCGCAGTCAAAAGTGTAATATTTATACACTATATTTTTTAGTTCAATTTTTTCATTTGGAATCGTGAATCGGCGGTTTTCATAATGCTTTTGTAAAATTAAACGAGAAATTTGAATTTCTGCTCTAGATCTTGACTCCTAGCAAAAGATTTCATCTTCGATGTGAAATTCCTTACTATAATTCATGATTTTTTTGCATATACGGTTTAGTTTCAAATTGGACAATTTACATTGCAGAGGACTAATTAAAAGAAATATTGAATAAATTACTTTGAATTAATTAAAACCACATCGAATAGTGATACGTAATAATCCATATAAATTAAATTTCCCATGCCAATTCGAAATAAAGTTTGATAAAATAAATCAACACCTTTCAAATCGCTGATTATCCGAAGTCCAAAGTGTAATACTTATACACTATATTTTTTAGTTCAGGTTTTTCATTTTGAATCGTGAATCGTCGCCATTCATAATGCTTTTGTAAACTTAAACAAGAAATTTGAATTTCTGTTCTAGATATTGACTCCTAGCAAAAGATTTTATCTTCGACGTGAAATTCCTTACTGTAATTCATGAATTTTTGCATATACAGTTTAGTTGCAAATTGGACAATTTACATTGCAGAGGACTAATTAAAAGTGAGGCGATAATGTTAGTTTTAAATAATTTTAAAATGTACTCTCTCACTTCACTCCGTTTTACATAAACTTAAACTGACGCTGTCCTGACATTAACAAAATTTTTAGTGATAATGTTGGACGTACTCTGTATCTAACTCAATCCGTTTAATAAATCGTCTTCTAAAATAAAAGTCTTGACTGTCTATCGAGGTAGAAATCGCGCGAAAATGAACTAGTACTATAGTAACAGTGTGAGAAGGTTTTGAAAATGGCCGTATGCGGTCTAGCATTGTCATGGAGGAGTCGAATGTTTGCTATCGACTGAGTTTGCTGCTTAGTTAGGTAGTCTAGCTTAATAAGGACTATAACAATGAGAATAGCTACTGAATAAAAATAATAAGTGTTGATAATATTTGACATTCGTTTATTAGATACTCCAAAACACATTTCGAAGAAATAGCCTTCGTTTGTTATAATTAACTTAGATTTTAAAAGTAAACTTCTATTCATTTCTAAACTATCTTTCTTCGAGCTTAAAATTGTCAATTTAAAAAGGCCCATGAAAAAGAAAAGTGGGTTTTGAAATGCTCGGTGAAATTAAATTCGAAGTTTATTTCGTTCTACAAAGTCCATAGCTTCATGTCGCGATCCTGATACTGAATCTAGGTTAGGAGCGACGTCACTGTAATGGATTGTTATAAGTGGAGATAGCCAAGAGGCTCGATAATTAAACTGTACGCCCCAGATACCTTCAGCGTGGAAAGCCTTAAAGCTTGCATCTTGCTTTTACTGTTGTCCTGAAATATTGTACAGTGCTTTGCGAAAGCCCTTACCACAGAAAAGTGATGCTGCAAAACAGATTACTATCCCTTCTTGAAAAGGAATTGTAGATAAAAGTGACTTTACTTTGAAACAATGCTCTAAAACACGGGAACACATTTTTTTGCAAATAAAGAATAATTAAATAAAATATAGAGTTATCACTAGATATTGTGTTTTTTTTATTTTACTAAATCAACTGAGGAGAGTTTTATTAAATTTGACATTTAGTTTATATCTTCTGGGGTAGAGCTTGCCACGTTATATCAAATTACAACTACCTATAACTTAACTGCTGTAAAAAGTATAGAAATGTACTCTTTTGTATGGCGATGTGTCAAATTTAATTGCATAAGACATTGTTGTTAATGTCCTTTTCAACGACAGTGAAAGGGCTTCACTAACTTTTGCCTTAATATAGAGAATATGCAGAAGGTTAATTTGAAATACTGATATATTTACAATGGAATTAAAATTGGCGCCATCTCTTTTGGCCACAGCAATCCTAAAAATGTATTTATCTGCTCGAATGTCACAATGGTAACATTAAAAGCGTCAGTTTGAATGTCATACTGTCACACCTTATGGGACTAAATGCTATAATGGATTTATTATACCCCTCAATACTAGAACAACATTATTATGGCACTCTAACAAAGTCCTTGATACCTAACATTAATAAAGAGATCTATTTATACAAGTCAGCATTACCAATACTTTATGCAAATCCGCTTAATGAGACGAGCAACATCGGAAAATGTTACTATAGCAAAAATTGAATTTTAAATTTGCAGTAATTCTTCTCTAGACAATCTTTTGTCGTCTTTGAAAATTGTATGCTGATATTGTGGTTTTGATTTGGTCTCATTGATCTGCTTTCATCAAAATAGATGGAGGAAATCATTTTAATACTAAGGTTTTTTTATTACATTTGAGTGCGTTTATTTTGTGTCACCTGTATTTGGGTTGATATTATTAGCGTGGGTTTTGGCGATACCACTTCTATCGTTAGGAATCTAATCACTTACAATTACGTTGTTAGTAGACATTGCTGTTATGTTGGCTGCATAAGTTGTAGTAGTAAATATTAGGTTTTGTTATATCTCTAAAAGCACGTGTAACCTTCCACCAAAGGAGTCGGTGTACTTGCCAAATTTTGTTGAAGAATACAAAGCAATTAAATGCGATAGTACAATACACTCGCGTTCATACGAAAAACAATTTTGTTTAGTACACATGTTTTTAAATATTTACGTTATTATAACTATGATGTTTCTAAGTATAAAATACTTGTGCTGTTTTGGTCGCAAAGTACAAACTAGGTAGTCCCAAGGTGCATCATAATGCGTAATACATTCAAAGCTATAATATATCCATTAGTAATAAAACTAGTTTCTAATTCTTAAAGAAAAAGACGGCCACCCACAGTGTCATAACTTCGTATACACCAAGTATACCTCCGCCTAGAGGAGTATTAATTTTAAAAAAACTATATAAGTGGACAATTTTACAACAAAATTAGTTTGTATATTAACGACTTTATCCTAAATAATGATAATATAATACTGACAGCAGACATTTTTTTAATCTAAAACAGTGACGGCTTGTGATAATTGTATTTGGGATGGCATTAATTGTAGAAAACAAACAATTGTAATTAATGAACATTTACATTCTGTTAATGTTCTAATCCAAATATAGCAATGATTTTTTATTGTATTAATCCGAAAGGAAACGTGTTACGCACAGAGGAAAAAGTATTCAAACACAACACAAAATGTACATTAAGTGCTAAAAAACGGCACACGATAATGATGTAAGAGAATAAATGTTATTGCTTTTACATAACTCAAGTATTCCATCTTTTAAGAAAGTAAAATATTCCATAGCTTTTTGTCAAGTTATGGATTAAGTTTTTATTCACCAACATCATTGCCAGCGCATTAATACATTTTTGTTCGTGCTATTTCTTAAATATGCTTTTAATCTCTTAAGATTGGAGAAACAACGTTCTGATTTAACTGTAAACGTTGAAGTTGTCACACTAATTTTTAATAGTTGGCAAACCACAAAACATTACATCTAATGCAGCACATCCACAAATCAATTTATTTTTCTTGTAAATGTCCACACAAAAATGCCAATTGAGATTTGTTTACTTAACCTTGTCAGCTACCGAACTTTTTTTAAAATTAATGTTGAGAATACTTAGTTATGCTATCCTGTGCCACTTCTTTTAATAATAATAATAATAAACACCTTCCAACGGCAACGTATATTGTTTAAGATCATCCAAGGAGTACTCATAACTGTAAATGAATGGTGTAATTCATCTTGCTACATTTGTAGTTTATTTTCAATGCCAAAGCTAGGACGATATTTTCAAGAAGTAATGCTATCAGCGTGGTAGCCGCTGGACCTACGGATCGCATTACATTGTCGGGAGCGCAATATCTGTAAATATTAAGATTAGTCTACGCGTGTTCGTGAGCCATCCCGTCACGTTCAAACTATCGCATGTGCAAAAAAAAGGTTCATCAAGGGTGCCTTTAAAATTTTGAAAATATGAAGCTGTAATTTGACATTTGTTACAACGTGAGGTTATTATTAACTTCTTCTTCTACAACCTTTGGTAATATTTCCGTTGCGTTTATTACGTAAAGTTTTTATTACGGTTATTATCGTGTTCTGATATTAGTCACTGTCAGCCGCTGTCCATAAAACGTAAATCAAGGTATAATTTTCTTGTGTTATAATATACAGTGTGTTTCACTTTACATGGAAGCACCCTTGTATTTTCTTTGTTTTTGTATGAATCGATTTGAATTTTTTACCAGTTGTACAACTCACCAAGAGGCATCTATTCATGTCCTTGAGGCGAAATGACGTTTTTAGCCTTGCCTACTACGATCAAGAACATGGGTCGTATTGTCAATATTTTGCATCGCGTTAGAGTTACAGCAAAAAGTTATTAAGAAAAGTTGTTTAGAATCAAAAGAATACCCCAGATACCGATTTTTCTGTAATAATTCGAATTTTTAATTTTTATTTATAAATTTGTCCAAGTTCCAAATTTCAACCTTTAATTTGGTATCAAATGGTGTCATGGAAAAATAACATTTTTATTATTGTTGCAAACGTCATTAGCTTTTAATAATGGCTGAATTACGTTTAACTGTTGCTGAGAAAGTAGATATAATTAGAATTACTGGTAAAAATGCAGGATCCAATAGAGAAGTAGCTAGAATATTTAATAGAAGGCATCCAGGGCGTGCAAATATTTTTCCTGGCACTCAGTTTCTGACGATGCAAGCAGCAGCGCCAAAGTTTTGATGGAAATTTAATGCCATATCTTTTAATACTACTACGAGAATTAGCGTCATAAGCCGCCAAAATCATTTCGTCAAAGGGATGCTTTCGAACTATTCTTCTTGGTCTGAGCCACGGTGTAAGAGATATGTTTGGGATTAACAAAATTTCCAATTAAATTAAAAATTTGATTAATTTTTGAAACAGTTCCAGGATAAATAGGTGCATGCCCTGGATGCCTTCCATTAAATATTCTAGGTACTTCTCTATTGGTTCTTGCATTTTCACCAGTAGTTCTAATTATTTCTACTTTCTCAGCAACAGTTTAATGTAATTCAGCCATTATTAAGAGCTAATGACGTTTGCAACAATAATAAAAATGTTGTTTCTCCATGGCACCATTTGGTACCAAATTAAAAGTTGAAATTTGGGACTTGGACAAATTTATGGATAAAAATTAAAAATTCGAATTATTAAACGAAAATCGGTATTTAGGGTATTCTTTTGATTCTAAACAACTTTTCTTAATAACTTTTTGCTGTAACTCTAACGCGATGCAAAATATTGACAATACGACCCATGTTCTTGATCGTAGTAGGCAAGGCTAAAAACGTCATTTGGCCTCAAGGACATGAATAGATGCCTCTTGGTGAGTTGTACAACTGGTAAAAAATTCAAATCAATTCATACAAAAACAAAGAAAATACAGGGGTGCTTCCATGTAAAGTGAAACACACTGTACATGACTTCCAAATTCTGAAGGCATCTTTGCGTCTTTTTGCTCATACTATGCGATACTGCCGTTTCGGCAGTACTCGCGTTTTCGCTCGTATTTCGACACAGCTATGCGGCTCAGACTCGTAAAACCCACAGCTTCATAGTGTTTATAATACGAGCGAACGCTCAATCTAGCATGGTTTGTTATACTACGCACAACTATCGGACAT
>OW679197.1:134414056-134479605 GCA_940337035.1 Agriotes lineatus | reverse complement strand
GGGGCCTTGGGCTTCGCCCCTCTCCAAGGCGGCCCTCGGGGCTCCGCCCATCTCTAAGGGGGCCCTCGGGGTTCTGCCCCTCTCCAAGAGGACCCTCGGGACACACACGTCTGGATCGTTCTCTTTTATTATATAGAGGATTGTCCGTCGTTGGTTTGATTGCGGCTGCAAACACCAGAGGCGCTGTAAATGTCGACAAAAACCAACACGTGCGTAGGATAGGTATAAAAGCTTAGTGATTTGTGCTGTCAACTCAGTAAATTAGTAAAACACTAAATAATAATTTTTCCTACGACTGCTTTTAAAATCAAGCTTTCCGCCTTGTTGACGTACGTCAAAAATTGATTGTTTTTAATCAGTTCATCGCGGCAGCCGTCATACGTAAGTATATAATCGTGAATCGTAATACATAGCAACATACATAAATTTTATATAAGCTTTAATGATTATATACCTAAGTCGGCTAGTGGTCAGCTATTTGAAAACGTCAAAGTTGACAGCTGTCACTGTGAATTTGATTTAAACCTTTTTTCGCGATTTAAAGATACTTGTGCTTTATTTTGTGTATTGTCGGTGTTTAAGTGTCAAGAAAAATAAGAAATGGGCGATAAAATTCTAATTCTGATGTAAAAATTTGCACGTCGCTGAAAATTTTAGAAATGGCAAAAAACACCAGTTTAAACCTATTTTCGAAAATTTTACAGTCGTAGGAAAAGTTTTGTATGCAACACGAGCGAAAAATGCATTAAGCGTCCGTTCGAGTTTTTTCGGACTCAAGCTTAATGCATCATTTTTCGCTCTAGGTACAACATAAATAACTATTTTAATTTTTTTAAATATTTTTAGTTATTCGTTACAAAAAACATTGTACCTAACTCCTTCGGGAAGAACAAAGTGTTCATTCGGGAAAATTACGAACTTGTTAGGTAAATAACTATTACTGTAGAGTAGCGTGTCTTTTATGTAGCAAATACTACAAAAGTTATTAAGAGAAGTTGTTTAAAATCAACATCTAGGTTACTATACCAAATTTCAAAATCTCTCACATTATCTTTTATGTTTAGATCCCATATCAAAGAATTTTACTTTTAACAAAGACGGCTATGGAAAAACAAACAGTTTTCAAAAAGGTTTTTTATTTCATAATAAAAAAATGTTAAAAATAAAATGTTTTGATTTGGAAAATAAACATTAAAGAAATATTTGTCATATAAAAACCACTTTACTTAGAAAATGGCGTTTTTCAAAATTGTGTAAATCCAAAAAGTGCTATTTTTAGGAATTTAAGCAAGATTTCCATGAGATTTTTTATTGTGAGGTAGTTTTAGCTGACTGAACAATCTCAAGGCCAGAACACTTTTTTTCGTAAGATTTGTCTCTATCTTGACTAGTAAATGCATGCTTCGTAGTTATTTAAAAAAAACCTAAAATTTTACTGATAACGGAAGTCATGTAACAACTTTTGTTTGGCTCATTTGTAATCACTTTGCAACCGCCTCTGGTCGTCAGTGTTTGATTTTCCAAGAAATTCTCAATATATTATTTTCATTTGATGACAGTTTTTTGGCGATCACTTTATTTATTCATTTTTGATAATAATTTTTTTACGTAGTGCACAATGTAGTTTGCAAATTTTAATTCGGCGCCGAGATGACCTCGCGCCGAGTTGGCTGGCGCCGAGATGGCTCCGCGCCGAGTTGTCCCGGCGCCGAGCTGGCCCCGCGCCGAGATGGCGGCGCTGAGTTGTCCGGCTTCGTTCTAAGGTATGAATCGGCGTAGAGTAAACAAGATGTTTTAGGTGGCCCCATAAAAAAATCTAACGGATTGCAGTCTGGAGAGCGCGGTGGCCATGCAACGAGCCTATCTCTGCCAATCCAACGATTCGGAATATTATTATTTAAGCACTCCCTAGCAACAAGGCTGAAATGTGGTGGAGCACCATCATGCATAAACCATAATTCACGGTGTGTTTCCAACGAAACGTCCTCAAGTAAGATAGGTAGATAATTTGCCAAAAGATTCCTGTAATTTGGCCCATTTAATCTGTCTGGTAAAAACATTGGTCTCATTAAATAATCGCCAACAATGCCAGCCCAAATGTTGCATTAAAAAGTTTGTTGGTGTCTTGATTGTCTAATCGCGTCATTATGGAAATTAATAATTGCATCCCTAGAAAAGTTTGCTTTGCCGTAAAAAGCACAACAGATTGGAAGTTCGTGATATACTGCTGTAGAAACCAGTTACAAAATAGTATTCGTAGTCGAAAATCAGTTGCACTAATACTCTGCACTTTCTGTATGTGGTATGGGTAAAGTAGCTGTTTGTGCAGAAATCTCCATACCGTACTATGCGAAGCACCTACTTCAAGGGTACTTTCCTCGCACTGGTTTTAGGATTTTCCGCAATTCTATCGAGTACATCTTCTTCTGGTGTTTCTTTGAACCCCACAATCTTCAGTAGTTCGTTTAAAAGATCCTCTCTCACGAAGACACTGGTGAATTTCCGCAAAAGTTCCTTTAGTGGGACATCTTCGATTCGGAAATGCCTCGGCATAAAGCCGTCGAGCCAAATTACAGTTGCCGTTTGCTCGCCCATACGTGAAATGTATGTCTGCCATTTCTTCGTTAGTAAAATTCATAACTAACTTTGAAAATGTGAAACTTTGTTTATGTCTTTATGCCTGTCACTTAATTGCTAAGAAACAAAACGGAAATATCTAATTCGACCACCGCACACCTGACAAACTCGGATAAACGGTTGAAATAACAACCTTATTATACGGGGAGTTATGGAAATGAGTGCAAATATTTTTATCTACTAGCAACATGATATTGTACATTTTTCCACGACCGGGAGTAGAAGTCCGTTTCTATAGCATCAAAATTGTGACAGAAGTAGAACATTTGCTCCCTAAAGACTAAATAAGACAAATATTTCCCTATGGAGTTTTCATTATGACTGACACAACAATTATGCCAAATTCGAGGTTATCAGGTTAGGTTTTGCGTCAGTTTTAACACAAACTGACGCAAAAACTAACCTGCTAACCTCGAATTTGACATATTTGTGAGCTGTTGTCATAATGACTTACAGTGCCACCAACTTTAAAATTTAGCATAGGTTACTAATTTTAAAATAATTGTATCTAAAATGTCAATAAATGACGTTTAAAAAAACGGGTTTTTCGTTTTTAATCTTTCTGCAACGTGAAAAAAATAGTATATGCAACTCGGAGAAAATGCTATTTTGCTTCAGTGTAATTTCTGACTCTCGGGCTTCGCCCTCGAGTCAGAAATTGCACCTCAGCAAAATAAAGCATTTCTCTCCCTTATTGCATAATCTACTATTTCGTCATAGAAACAAAATATGAAAAGCTACTTATAAATCCCAAGGGACTTGTCAAATTATTTCTCCCTCAAACTCATGGTAACAATTCAACTACAATTAACGTCTTAGCAATCATAGAATGAGGCAATCCTTGATGTTATTTACATATTCTAATTTTAAATGTCATTATGACATTTTGAAATTTCATACTATTTTTACGAATATGCTAGTAGATAAAATATTGTATGCACCACGGGAGATATTCATGTTCTTTACCTTCGGTTGACTTACAGATCTCGGGCCAGAGCCCTCGGTCTGTAACACATGTCAACCTCAGGGAAAAAACATATTCATATCTCCCTTAATGCATAAATATCTATAACCCGTAATAGAACTCGCTAAACTGAACAACTTCATCATTTATAAGTTTTTCGAAAACGCCATCAAAACTCAGTTAAAATTAAAAACGATTTTACTGTAAAAATGCATACCTACCTATGGAATAATACAGTGACTATTCAATTCACCTGTCATCTGTCAAAAAGTGACCAATGAAAATCCAGAATTCTGACGTTTCTTGACCCTTCAAAAAAATATCAGTGGATATATCTTCCTAGAAGGTATTCAAGTGACTATTTTTAACAAATGCGATTTTTATTAGAAAAAGTCAATATTAGTGTTCCGTTACTATAGAAATTGCGTAGTTTCTTGCTAGATTTACTGAAAACTAATTTGAAAAGGTAGTTTGGTTCATTAAATAGTCCCTCGAATACCATTCTTAGTCAAAGTTAAGTAGATTATTTTTGCGGTGGTATCACTCACTGCATTTGGTAGAGCTCATTCGTAATTTGTATTGTGGGAGTAAGGCACATATAAAAATTAATGGTATTGTATCGGACTCTTGTCCAATCCAAAAAGGAGTTCGCCAGGGATGTGTACTGTCGCCAATTTTGTTCAATATTTACGCTGAATATGTAATGCGACTTGTGTTGGAGAACTGGGATGGTGGGATTATGGTTGGTGGTCAAAAAATATCTAACCTAAGGTTTGCTGATGACACTACCTTGATAGCAAACAACCCAGAAGAACTTCAAACTATATTGCAACGTCTTGAACAAATTAGCGATGAATATGGTTTAGCAATAAACTATCACAAAACCAAAGTAATTATTGTTGACAGGGAACATGACAACCATCCTGATATAAAACTTCTAGGGAAGTGTGAGGTTGTGTCTGAAATAATATACCTGGGAGCCCTTATTAACAACAGTGGCAATTGTGAGTATGAAATCCGACGTAGAATTCAGCTGGGTAGAATAGCTATGACGAAGCTGACAAAAATTTGGTCCGACCGTAACATCTTTAAGGAAACAAAAATTAAGCTCGTCAAAACACTTGTGTTCTCCATATTCCTGTATGCTGCCGAGACATGGACCATAAAGGAAAGTGACAGGAGAAGAATCGACGCCTTTGAAATGTTTTGCTGGCGTAGAATGTTACGCATCCCATGGACTGCGCATAGAACAAATGCGTCGGTTTTAGAAGAAATAAAGCCAAAAAAGCGCCTCTCAAGCATCGTGTGCACTAAAATCCTTCAATTCTTGGGCCATATTGCTAGAAAAACTGACAACCTGGAAAAAACTATCATTCAAGGAAAACCCAATGGCAAAAGACGGAGAGGCAGATCCCCTAAACGATGGCTTGATATCACGCAGGCAGTATTAAACGAATCACCTTCAGTTGCCATGCAGACAGCTCAAGATCGAGTGCAGTGGAAAACTCTTATTGACGGAAGAGTTGCAAATTGAATGCATAATGGACCACAACACATCAATGATGATGTAATGATGAGAGAGAGAGAGATCACTACTCATGTCCATTGCCATTGGTAATCGTACCAAAGCGCAATGGACATTCGTGACACCACCACAAAAATAGTCGACATAACTTTGACTACTCATGGTATTATAAGTGAATATATTTTAATGGTTGACATAGCAGTTTCGTTTCTATGCCAGCATTTAATCATACGGGTTCAATCAATAGATTAGAGCGTTTATTTTACGAGTTAACATACGAATTTGAATTAAGTACTGCTAAACGAAACCTTAATTTTGTTACCGGAATGTAGGTATGCAACTAAAAAGTAGATACGTAGGAACAACTTGTGTGTTGTATTTTTCTTCAGTGGTATACATTAGGATAACTTTTAATTGTCTATTTGACAAGTAATAATTCCTATGTTAACTCGTACAATACACGCTCTAATATATTGGTCTCATTTGTAACTATGGAAATGACCTGTATGATTAAATGGTGGCATAGAAACGAAACGCTCATCTTAACTATTAAAATAAATTCCCTGTATTTTTATTTAATGGCACAAAACACAAAGGGCCGGTTGCAGAAAGCAATGTTAAGTCTGGTGTTAACTAACGTCGCGTCAAGGTAAACAAAATCGCATCAAATTTTGTTTACTAATGTATTAGTTACCATAAATGCGTTAGCTAACACCAGACTTAACGTTGCTTTCTGCAACCGGCCCAAAAACATTTCTTTGATACGCAGACCAACAAAAACTGCAGAGGTACTGATAAAACCTTTAGTTCACATCTGATCACCAACGTACTCTATCAATTGAGGTAGGTAAGTTATTGACCGCATGTATTTTGTCCAAGAACTTTGCAGTTTTAATATACTTGTGTCGTTCACCTTTAAAATAGATTTGCTTACCAAGCGGCTCGTCAACATTAGGGAAGATAAATCATTGAAAAAATATGCGATTAAATGAAAAACGATAAATAGAAAAGATGTTCATTTTGGTGAGCTTTATCACTAGTTAAAATATTTGCACACATTTCCATAACACCCTGTATTTTGCTTGTATCAATTTTGAAAATCGCGCCTAACTTTTTAAGGAAGCATTTTGGAAACATGTTTATAGGAACTTTTTTACAGTTTTGTTCCACACATCACGTTGGTAAAGTTTGGCCAAGCAATTTTGATACACCCTGTATAGGTAGCGACAATCGGATAGTCAAGCTAAAACTAAATCTGAAAATGAACAACATGAGACTGACCCAATATAGACAGAAGAAAATCGACTCAGAAATGATCACCGATAGAAAACAACAGTACCAAATTAAAATAAAGAAAAAACTGGAAAAGAAAATCGTAAACCTTGAAGTTACTCGCAAATAGAGAAGTCGAAAAATACTATAGAAATCTTTATATAAGCAGAATACAGCCAAATTAACAGCAAACAGAGCAAAATAAAGAAGAAAATACAGAATATCGACTCCGAGGACATACCAGAAATACATAATCGACGTTGAAATTATTTCTGCACCCAAAAATATCAAAAAATATAAAGCTGCTTAACCAGATGAAATACACCCAGGAATGCTCAAAGAAGGAGTATCAAAACTAGGAATTAAAACAGCTTTTCAATAAATTCCTGGAACAAGGTCAAATTCGTAAGACCTGGTTAGAAGCAGAAGTCATACTCTTCCACAAAAGAACGGTTCTTTCCCAAATGTATAAACTATTCACAATAATATGCACCAACAAATTAACTAATGAAATAGGCCTCCAACAATTTTCTGAACAAGGATTAGGGCATGCGACCATTAACATACATTTAAAAGTCTTGTTGAAACGAGTAGCTAATACAATACAGTTGTCAGGTCCTTTTGGCACCCAACCGTAATTTAATTAGTCACTTAGGCTTTAGGATAGCATGCCCGTATGTTAAACTCTTTTAGTTACTTATTTGGCTTCATCGCATAATTCCATAATAGCGATTTTGGACATCTCTGGCCTCCGAGCGCAGTATTTCTCGTCATCTGGGGCACCCCTTTGTTGGTGCTTTGGTAGCCGTGTGTAAACGCTCGCAATATTTCGAACCTTCTAGAAATTACGCTGCTAGTGTGACAAGGAGGGGTAGTGCCCATTCTCGCGCCAAAAGTCGCGTGTCTAGGAAATTCTGTGTTAGGATTGGCTGGAGCGTTTTTCCCATGAAGCTCAGTACCGCTTCTCGCATACAAATTGCTACAATGCGAAGCTAGAGCGTGGTACACTCCTTGTAAAAATAGCATTTGTGCTTACCGACGCTTGCTTTGTTCAACTAATTTGGTGAGCACCGCTTCTGGCATACAAATTGCTGCAATGCGAAGCCAGAGCGTGTTACACTCCTTGTAAAAATAGCATTTGTGCGTACTGACGCTTGCTTTGTTCAACTAATTTTGTGAGTACCGCTTCTCGCATACCAATTGCTGCAATGCGAAGCTAGAACGTGGTACACTCCTTGTAAAAATAGCATTTGTGCGTACCGACGCTTGCTTTGTTCAACTAATTTTGTGAGTACCACTTCTCGCATACAAATTGCTGCAGTGCGAAGCCAGATCGTGGTACACTCCTTGTAAAAATAGCATTTGTGCGTACTGACGCTTGCTTTGTTCAACTAATTTTGTGAGTACCGCTTCTCGCATACCAATTGCTGCAATGCGAAGCTAGAGCGTGGTACACTCCTTGTAAAAATAGCATTTGTGCGTACCGACGCTTGTTTTGTCCAACTAACTTTATGTGTGCCGCTGCTCGCTTGCGAGCTGCTGCAGTGCGGTGCCAGAGCGAAGTAACCCCGTTGTGAGACTTACTGTGGCGTGCCCACGCCGTCTCGAATCATTATCGCACGTTGTGGGCGGAACACTTTGTGTGAAAGAGTGCAGTGAAAGTACACTCTGCTAGAAAATTCAGTGGTGTGCGTTAGCTCGCGCGCCGTTAGCCCACTTAATCGATAGCGCCGTGAGCGCCTAAATTTAATATTAACTATCGTTGGTTTGTGCTGCCAGGCAATTTTATCACGACCTAGTACAGGGTGTTCAGAGGTTTTGGGCCCGAATTCAGGTTTTGTTTGCACGCGTAACGGCGACCGGCCGTTGGGTTTAAGCCCACGTTTACCCATTACACTTGGCCTGGATGAGGTACCCGACTCGACTGTACGCCAACCCCTTAGGCATTAAGCGCTTTTTCCCAGCTGGGCTTAACTATTAAGTTCCTTTCAAAACCATGATGTTTTGTAACCTGTGTATATATGTATGTATTTAGATCACCCCAGGGGTCCAATAGACGTATTAATATTATCTTGACACTATTATGTTGGTGTATACATATTACAGGGCGACTGTGTCGCTGTGCCACTACAGCTGTGAGGCGAGGACCAGACGCGGAGGGTAGGCCTTCCAGGTAGGTGGTTGCGGCTGGAATTGTACGGCGATTTTCTCGAAATAGTTATTTGCGTATTTTCTTGACATAGTTATTCGCGTATTTTCTCGAAATAGTTATTCACGTATTTTTTCGACATAGTTATTTGCGTATTTTCTCAAAATAGTTATTGGCGTATTTTCTCGACATAATTATTCGCGTATTTTCTCGACATAGTTATTCGCGTATTTTTTCGAAATAGTTATTCGCGTATTTTCTCGAAATAGTTATTCGCGTATTTTCTCGAAACAGTTATTCGCGTATTTTCTCGAAATAGCTATTCAGGTGCTACTCGAAGTAGTACTTGATTGTAACCCCGCCCCGTTCTGCCGTCCAGTTCCGGCAGAACGTGGAGATCCCGAGTCAGAGCTGGTGGCGCCCATTCTTTGATAACCTTCAACACGTATTAAGTAACGCTCGCCCTGTGGCGTATCGGTGTTAACCCCGCCCATCTCCCTGAGCGCATTTCAGCTGGGGCCTTTAGCCTGTTTTATCGATCTTCCAGGGTGAGCGTGCCACATTTCCCGGATTCGTCTAGCGATCGGTGCCTGCCCATCGGCAGGCGTCGTAAGAACCGTTTGATACCGTAACACAGTACGGTACGTATCATTCATTAATTATCATAATACATTTGAGTTGTACTTAACTGTTTGAACGCATGTAGTATAGTAAATAGCAGATATATAGGCCGCCTTGTCGATATATAGACTGCCTTGTCGATATATAGACCGCCTTGTCGATATATAGACCGCCTTGCAGATACACTATTCACATCTTGTAATGAGGCGTTTGGAAAAGCGGTGATTTTGTTTATTTTTCTAAAGTATTCGCTCTTTTATTACCAGCTAGCTCAATTTACGAGACTTTCTTACGTTCATCTCAGTTATGATTACGGATACATCAATGTTGATCCAATCTAGCTCGTAACAATAAAAATATATGTATACTACAAACTTCTACTCAAATAATAGCCAATCTGTATACAATCAGTATAACACAATTATACATGCGATTTCAAATACACGTACAAATAAAAAGAAAACAGTATTAAATCTTCGACTACATGGCCATTTCTAAACCTAACAGTTTTGAGAGGGATGGCCCAGGGAGCAAATGCTCGCTTCTCAGGCGGCCAGCCTTGGTTCGAATCCCGGCGAGTTTAAAAATCGAACGCTCCCCGGCTACCTCGCGAACACTTGTTGTAGTCGTTAACCCTTAACAAGGAAACCCTTCTTCTCTTTCAACGGGCAAGGTTAGCCACCTACCCGGCCTAAGGGCAAAGAAGGCTCATAAAACCACTTCGTGATTAAAACAGGCCAGTGGCCTATAAGAGAAAGTAGAAGAAAAAGAGCAGTTTTAATTAATAATCTGTAATCTATGAACGTTCGTTGAGTGCTACACGCATTTACATGTCAAAGCCAAATATAATCATAATGTTTAAAATACTTTTATATTTAAACAACGTTAAAATGACAACAAAGTAGCTATCTTTAATACACGAATACTAAACTGCATAAAAATCCGACCTTGTGGGGAATGTGCAGTTCCCGGCGTTTCGCTCGGTAACCTGATACACACCCGCTGCGAGATGCCGCTCGAGGCCACATTGCCACAAGCGGAAACAATGGATTCAGGGCGCCACAAAACGTTCTTTGGTTTTACTCACTTATTGAGTTAAAACTTGGTGTCTCCCAAACAGAAAAGCAAAAATTTACTACAACTGAACGAGCTTATAATTGGGCATCAAGCTTACGGGGTGTAAAAGAAACATCTACATCGGAAACATACCAAGCTGACAGACGCTATCGAAAGAAACTCTGCATTGAAATAGAAATGGGCAAACCACATGGCACCGAGATCGAATAATAGATGGATGAAAGAACTACTACAGTGGAGATTTAGAGAAGGAGACAGACGGATGATTTATTTGGATCAGAGACGCGAACAACAGAAGAAGATGAAACAAAATGAAAAAGCATGTATTCAGCAGTGGATTGAATGGGCAGATCCTCATCGTGAAAAACTGGGTAACTAGAAATATTATACTAACCAGCGATTATACAGTATGTATGAAAAGTATTGAACAAATTAATCTTCTAAAATAAAAACTAATCCTTTAGAAATATTGTAATAGTTTCCTGCCCACAGCAATTCCGATTGCCTAAGTAACAGTATGAATAAAGTCAAAAAGAATATTTTATGTATTGAAATATAATCAGTACTTTACATTAATAAGTGCACTTGATGTGAGCAGCAGTAACTAATAATTTGGGGGATAAAAGTTAGCATGAGATAAGGCAGGTTTCAGAAGGGTTACGTTCAGAGTTTCAGATATGATAAATGTTCGGAAGGGCCAATGCAATTTAATTTGTAGCTGACGGATTTGAGCAGAGTAACGTCAAACATAATGTGAATAAAATGATACAGAATGATTTGTTAAGTTGTTATCATCAAAAGGTTTACCGTTGGCTAATCTCTCAAAATCAAACCTAACATAGCTACTGCCGACCAGCTTAATTACGGAGACGGCGTGTAACAGTTCTTTGAAAGAGAAATGCAAAACGGGCGCCAACGGTATTTTTAACAAAATGAGCAAGTGTATCCAGGCAGTAGAACGAGAATCCGTAAACTCAAGTAGCACAATAAATCTGAAAGAGAGCACAACTCAAACATCGGTAGCAGTAAAAAGACAATAAATAACCACAGTAAAATACCACAGTATAATTGGCATTTAAAATAACACAGTACAATCGACAAAGCATAATTCTTACATGAATGCGTCATAATCTATCGGTATCTGCATAACAACCAAATATGGTTGAGCGGACGTTAGGGAAAATCAGAACCTAAATTACCGCAAGCCGAGAAGCGGCTGCACAAATTCGCGAACGGACAAGTCATAAAATAATTACCTAAATACAGTCTACAGTATCACCTGTTAGCGGCTTCCGTCGAGCACTTCTAGCATGATTATCAAGAGTCCAGGCATGCTGAAGACCTTCGTAAGAAAACGCAGCAAGCCAAGATCGCACACCGAAGAAAGCGGCGGCGACAGCTGGAATCCAAACGTTGACCTAAGCCCCAAATCGGCTTACTGGAAACTGCTTACTCGAAATTCGGAACTAATGGACCATAACAGCATAATAATAATAATAATAATAATAATATTGTCTTTTATTGGGCAAACAAAACAAAAATGTATTACAAACCTTTGCTAAACGACCAATAATATAAAGCGGAAGTTACCGCGGATGAACTGGGCAAACGAGCATTGAACAGAAATGCCTGGAGGCTATATCAGGTTTCTGTTGATTGCACTGGTTCTTTATCCCTAATTTTTAACCACATGAATGAGACTGCATTCATGTATTAAGCCAATGTAGTCAATGGTACTTAAAGGGATGATGATGTTGCTACCCTTAAAACGCAGCCTCACGTTTTATGAATTATGGCTTGGAAGAGGGCAGCAACGTTGCGAATGAATCACACATTAGATGTCGATTGATTTATTACGAAAATAAACGGTCTATTTATTCAAAAATGAATTGCTTAACTAAATAACAACATATCAAAGTGCAAAGTGTAGATTAGTAGAACGATTCTAATATTACAAAACAACTACTCAGCAGGCGGTAAGCTGTTATAGTTCCGCATGCGTTTGCAAGTCCGTGCGCTGAACTCGCTGACTTGTGGGTCGTTTATTTGCGCTATTTGCAAGTTGCAGTTTTCTGGCCTTTAACTCGTTTGATTGCGAAACAATACTGGCTTTTAAATTGTGAACAATATTTCGTAAATTTGGACTGAAAATTATATCTGTTTAATTCAAAATTAAACAAACATCGAAGGCTAGATTCGGCATGGCGGCGTAGAATAATCTCTCCAGCATAATGTCCAAAATCTCACACTCTTCGCTTTGCAGCGAGGC
Source organism: Agriotes lineatus (assembly GCA_940337035.1). Classification (NCBI taxonomy): domain Eukaryota; kingdom Metazoa; phylum Arthropoda; class Insecta; order Coleoptera; family Elateridae; genus Agriotes; species Agriotes lineatus. The sequence goes on along the minus strand of OW679197.1, from coordinate 134,467,091 downwards.
CCCAAGGCTTCCATATCTACCAAAATCTAGTGGCAGGACAAAATGGAGCACCAAAACCAGCATCAAACATCTCCGCAGCGTTCCGCCAAACTAAAAGCGACGCGCTCAGCCAAAGAATGCGGCTTCGAGAGCGCTTCGGCCTCAACGCCAAACCCAAGCCTGAAGATAACGATAACAAGCCCCACAGAAATAGCAAATTAACGAAATCGTAAAACCAGCAATGCGGAACTACAGGGAGTGACAAAAGAACCGTAACAAGGTATAGAAATTGTATGAGCGTTATGTATTAAAAGTTTATACCCCAGAAAAGGGCAAGTTAACTGACAGGTAAACGAAACACAGTGCTAGCAAAGCAATAATTGCAATAAAGCAATGGAAAAATGTAAGGCAACCGATCGAAAGAAAATTAGTGAGATGCTAAAAGAACTCAAGTGTATCAGTGCATTATAAACTAAAGTGAAAATTAAAAGCAAAGCAAAGTGTGGAGACATTTATCCCAAGAAAAGGACAATTTAGTGAAAATGTAAAGACAACATCAAAACTGTAATCCATAAGTTCTAACATGTAATCAAACCTAATTTCATTTAAACAATTGTACATCTAGTTACTTAGTTATGAGACAGTCAATTGTCAGAAGGAAGTAAACACGCTTACATTTTTCATGTTTGGGGGAAATTGAGCTCCACATTTACTGTATTAAATTATGAATAAAAAGGCATTTGTGATACCAGTTTCGTGTTAAAGTTATTTACCAAGTTGCTGGGCATCTGTGGGTGTATTTTTTTCAAGTGTAGGAGCTCCCAAAATAGTGCAATTAAGCCAGCAAGTTTCCACCTAGTGCGTCGTTGAGTGCGAGCTTACACCGGCCGGTGAAGATTTTGGGGTAGTTTCAGACATCGAAAGGCAGATCTTTTTGTGCTACATGAAGAGAAGGCCCACAGCTATCCCTGGGTAGAAGAATTAGAACCAGCAACCCATTTTCAAGCGAGCATTTGCCATGACGTCTTTTCAGTGTGCCAACCAACAGCGGAGCACCTCTTCAAAAAAGATTGGATTTCATAAAAACTAGGAGCAGCACCTTTATAGAAATTGTGGTTCGTCAAGCATAGACCTTTGCCGAGAAGGTCAACGTGTTTCCAGAGTCCCAGGTTTATTGAGCTTCGAGTAATTTAGCTGGCGTCCCTAAAAGGTGCGAATTGAGGCGGCAATTGCAGTGTTTTCTGGAAATTAAACAAAAGCGAATCAAGCATTGATTTATGTCACACAAGAAATAAAACGAGGTTAGCCGTTGCTACGTCACAGAATTGATTGTAGTTTACTTTATTTTGCACTGACCGATCATGTTGTTTACTGCTCTAAATTTAGAGGTTATTTAACTGTCAGTTGGGAACAGTACATTTGCCCTAATATCAGAATTGTCATACTACTAAAGCTCTTGCTTTTCATCAGTAGTGTCTAATGAGGCTTAATGGTGAATTTTAGGGTCCTTCTGTTTTGACGCACTTTAAATGGTGAAAGGTATTAAGAGATTTTGCAAGATAAACTTGTTGTTTGTGAGTATTCGTTTTCAAGAGAGAAAATCCCGATGTTTCAAATGTGTATCAATCTATGGATGGAGCTTCTACGTATTACAAAGCCAGAGTGCCTAAATATATAATGTTCTCAAATCGATCGATTGCTAATAGCAGTTCACCACTAGATTATTACTTCCTTTTACTACTATAAAGGAAGTATTGGATTCACCCCAAAAATTCGAAATTGAGTTTTCAACAGATCTTCACGTTTTAGAGTCCCCTGATCCCAAAAAACATATTTTTTTTCATTGGTCTGTCTGTCTGTGTGTCTGTGAACAGAATATCTCAAAAACGAAAAGAGGTATGGCATTGAAACTTCATATATAAGTTTTGTGTACTATGTAGATGAGACAGCAAGCTTTTGAAGAAAATCACATAACCGGAAGTAGGTGTTTGCTCTTGTGATTTTTCAGTTTTTTTCGATTTTTTCAAAAACGGCTCTAACGATTTTTTTTAAATTTTACATTTTTCTTACATTTTTAATGTGTATTGATGTGAGATAGGTGATTTTCCAGTTGAATACTTCTAAAGTGGGTTTCTTTTGTTTTTTTTTCTATTTTTTTTATTAACTCCTATTTTAAATAAAACACCCGGTATATTATTACATTTTTGAATTCACCTTAAAATTCTAGAGAAAATTTGTCTCTTCAACTAACACTCGATTTTGTACCGTTTTTGTAGAATTTGTAATTTTTGACTAATTATAAGATCACTGTAAAAGGAAGTTGTGTGAGTGTATCACACCTAATTTTTTTTTAATAGAGTTACGTAATGAGTAATAAAGTGTACATAAATAGTATTCAGGACTTAAAACAGCTTAAACAGTGAATACGATAAGAAATTGGTAAAAACTCTTGATGCTATTGGACATTTATATTTGTAAGTCATTCAGTAAGTATCAACTGTCAGTTTTATTACTTCTAAGTTATAGTTATTATGATAAGGAGACCTACTTTAACTGCATTTGGCCTGATCACTGTGGCATATAAGTGTCACGGGGCTTAAAACGCTCGCTGACTCGCGTTTTAACTGCCCCACTCGTGACTAAAGACTAGCTTCATGCACTTGTATCGTAAATTACTATTTAACGATTCGATAGATGCTACAATTATTTAGTAGCTACAAAAATTAACTAATTTTATAACTTTTATATCTCATGTTCGAATTGTATATATCTGCAACGGTTTAAGCATAAAAAATAGATTCTAAGGATTTACAAATTTCCTTGCCCACAAACGATAATAAATCAAATGAAGTTAAAATATGATGTTGTACCATAATAGGTTACGTTGTATATTTTTCATTTTCCTCTGACCTTGTTCTTGTACTTGATAATCCACTGACCGATTTCAACCTTTCCACTATATTGAAGTGTCACATTCACTCCAAAGGCGTTTCCTTGTATTCAGTGTATTAGCAGCTAACTTCTATATCTGGAGGCTTTTCACTATCCGTCACCTGTACCTCCGCCGGCAGCCTAAAGCCTAGTCCCAGCGAGAGATTACTAGATTTGCGAAATTGTACATTTAGTGGACTTAAACTGCTCGTCACAGCAAAATGTGCAAGTTTGGTTGCTACTTGGATATCAAAGAGCTTTTGCACTTCTTGGTCTTTTGAAATTAGACGGCCAACGGCGAAACTATAATTGCAAAATCTCAAAGATGGATAAAACGTGTGTTATGCACAGAAATCGAAATCGTTATGTAACGAGAAGGACATGTAGGGCTAAGGGCGATATTTTTCTTTTATTCAGCATAAAAATCAATAATGTCAATCTAATATTCAATACGCTTTCGAAGGCATGACGCGTGAAAATCAAAATCCCATCGTTTATGATACCATCAAATATTATTCTATTCAGAGAAAGCATAATTTCGGATAGGGTTGCGATTGTTTGGTTAAGTTCTGGTCAGTCATGGAACAAATTAGAGCAAGTTTGCTGTCAGTATCAAAAGTAGCAGGCGGAACAATCGCACGCCAGGAGTAAGCTTATAATATATTTTTGCACTCATGATTTCAAAATTCATATTTCCCGGTCATTCCCGATGCGCTGAAAATGACTTTTCCCGCACCGGGGTGTTTTTTACTTTCCCACAAAAACTATGGCAATTGTGTGTTCCAGGGGCGCTGTAAATGTCAACAAAAGCTAACAGGTGCTAGGATACGTATAAAAATTTAGTAATTTGTGCTGCCAACTCAGTAAAGTTGTAAAACACTAAATAATATTTTTTTAACTTTTTCAAATATTTTGAGTTATTCGTTACAAAAAACATTGTACCTACCTCTTTCGGGAAGAATTTTCCCGAATTCGCACTACATGCAGCACTCCCTTCGGTCGTGCTGCAAACAAAGTGCTCATTCGGGAAAATTAACTTCCCGAACTTGTTAGGTAAATAACTATTTTAGACGACCACGTATGAAAGTAACATTATCGCGATAGCAGCCTACTACAGAAAGTTGACAATTTCATACACTAGCACGATATTATATCGTGCTAGTCATATCGTAACGGCACAAAGTTATTCACATCACGGCCTGCTTAATTGTGTGACAAACGTCACTTTGACGTTTGTCACACTGTCACACAATTAAGCTGACCGTGATTCAAATAATACAGACGCTTTTGCTTTATTCGTTGTTCTGCTTCCAACAAGCTCTAATTTTTTATAATTGTACCAATAATAATATAACGATCAATTTTTCAAACGAAATAAAAACAATTCTTAAAAATAGAATTTACTTTGAGTGGTCGTCAAAAAAATAGTGTTCATAACTCGCCCGAAAGTGCAAATATCTGTGCTCATGTTTTAGATCCACTCGGGCTTCGCTTCGCTACGCCCTCGTTTGTCTAATCAACACTCGCACGATATTTGCTACTTTCGACGCTTGTCATGAAAATAACTATTACGACTTACATATATATTTCAGAGCAGGCAAGGGCGTAAGCCCATATTGTGTTTAACATTTTCAAACAGCTTCTTCTGGGAGAAAAAGTATGGAGACATGTTTAATGTAGTCGCTTGCCATTTAATTGAAACAGATTTGATATTTCCAAACAAAAAAGTTATGTTTGCTTCCAAAAAACGTTGCAACTTTGTTAAAACAATTTTTCTCTTGCATTACCTGATGTTAAAGAAACTTTATCTTTTACCTTATACTACTAAAAGAAACTCTCGGAAGGCAATTTAAATTTGTCACATTTGAAACTGTCCTACATCATAATTTCAGACTACAATAACAGAATAGCGTTCTCTTGTATTATGAGATTAAGCGGAAATTATTGTTTTTTTTTCGTCTTTAAGTAGACTAAGTTTTATGTGAATAATTTATAGATCTTAACTTCCTACTGTGATGATCCGTTAGTTGAAATGCACCAGAAGCTGATCTGTACTCGTGCTAGGCTAAAAATATTAAATTAAAAAATTTTGTCAGATGAAAACCCAATTTGTGTACACGCGGATCAACAACAAATATCTATACTTTCCTGTAAAATAAAACGTTAACAAATAATAAGCCTAAATACTAGCCATCGAAGCGAAGAGATAATTCTATGCATTTATTTTTTAAATAATGTAAATCTGTTTTAACGACACCTTTGTGCCTGCTTTCAAGCGCAGTGCTCATCGAACATCAAGAAGCGCGTACATACACCTTGTGGCCCTCGAAGCACTACGCAGCCTCTAATCCTGCTGTAATAGCCGATAATTTGATCTAAGTCACCTACCTACCTACCAGTGATGACTAACGAATGCCAGTTACGTAAAACCTGTCTAGACTGACGCAGTCTGGAAAACCCAATCGCCTCCGGCACCTTCATGCAGCAGGCTCATACCCATACTGGCTCGGCTTAGAACTTTTAATAGCGCACTTAACAGTAATTATAAACACAAATGCAAAGAACGGCTGTATATTGAAATGTTATCCTAAATAGGCTCAGGCAAGCCAGGTCAAGTTCCCATTTCAACTGATAGTAGAGAAAGTTAGAATAACGTATTTTTACATGGAAAATAAGTTCATATGGACCAAAATTCCACCTACAACTAACTTAAGACTCACCTTCATGTAAACCTGAAAGCATACTTAATCAATCTAGATAAAAGAGAACTTTTAAATTCTACCTATGCTATGCATCTCTTTATTTTGCCACTAGCCAATACACAGACCTCACAAAAGCAACTCCTTTACTTTAAATAAATAAAGGTAAAGTTTCATCTCTGGTTGTGCTCGGCATGCAAAGGCCGTGCAATTAGTAGTATCTTTTTGGCTTTATTAAAAACCAATACCATCGGTCTCTATGCACTCAAAACATCGTTCGATGTTTTGTTACGGTTATTTTGTCACTCCCTGTAGTTCTGCATTGCTAGTTTTACGCCTTCGTTAATTTGCGATTTCTGTGGGGCTTGTTATCGTTATCGTTCAGGCATGATTTTGGCCTTGCTCGACAGCGTTGAGGTCGGAGCGCTCTCGAGGCCGCATTCTTTTGGCTGAGCGCGTCCCTTTTGGTTTGGCGGAACGCGGCGAAGATGTTTTATGCTGGTTTTGGTGATCCGCTTTGTCTTGCCGCTACATTTTGTTAGTTATGGGAGCTTTGGGGCCTCGCTGCAAAGCGAAGCATGTGAGATTTTATTCTACGCCATGCCGCATCTAGCCTTCGATGCTCGTTTGCCCAGTTCACCCGGGCAAGCCGTCTTGGGCACAATTCGAACAAGCCGTCTTGGGCGGAATTCGAACAAGCCGTCTTGGGCAGAATTCGAACAAGCAGCCGTGGGCAAAATTCGAGTAATCTGTCGGGGCAAATCGGTCTTGGTTAAATCAGTCTACATAAGCAGTTTTGGGCAATTCAGTTCGAGTGTGCAGTTTTTCCGAATTTCGAGGAGGTAGCTGTCGCCGCCGCTATCTTCGATGTGCGACCTTGGCTTGCTGCGTGTTCTCAGGAAAGATCTTCAGCACGCCTGGACTCTTGATAAGCATGCTGAAAGTGCTCGACGGAAGCCGCTAACAGGTTGTACTTTAGACTGTATTTAGATAATCATTTTATGACATGTCCGTTCGCGAATGTGCGCGGCCGCTTCTCGGCTTGCGGCAATTTAAGTTCTGATTTTCCATTAACGTCCGCTGAACCATTATTTTTGTTGTTATGCAGATATTGGTAAATTGTGATGCATTCATATTAAGAGTTATGCTTTGTCGATTGTATTGTGATATTTTAAATGCCAATTATACTGTGATATTTTATTGTGTTTATTTATTATTTGTTACTGCTACCGATGTTTGAGTTGTGCTTTCTTTCAGATTGTTTGTGCTACTGAGTTTACGGATTCTCGTTCTACTGCCTGGATACACTTGCTTATTTTGTTAAAAATACCGTTGGCGCCCGTTTTGCATATTTCGTTCATAGAACTGTCACACGCCGTCTTCGTACTGAGCTGGTCGGCAGGCAATTGTATCCAAGTAGCTATGTTAGGTCTGATTTTGAGAGATTAGCCAACGGTAACCCCTTTTGATGATAATAAGATTTATGGCGCCCAATGTGGTGGCGTGTTTTTTTTTGTAAATGTGCCTCGGCACTTGTTTGAATTTTTGATATGATAAATTGGTGCAGTAACAAATTATGTATGATATTTTTTCCAGCATTTTTATATGATGCAGTGTCTAATTTTAATATGTTTTGCTATTTGTGCATGCTAGGCTAAGTAGTATAGAATTTTTAACTATCTATATTTGATCATGCATGTGTCGTTGGAAAATCATTACGTGCGATACAAAATTTAAATTTCGGGAGTTGATGTCAATAACGTTTTGTTGTAGAAGTAACTTTTGTTGAGCTCATTCCGTATCGCTCGAGTGTGCTAGCGTTGTGCTTTATTCCTGGTTGTAGTAGCCAAGTTTTTGTCACTTTAGATCGTTGATTGTGGATGTTTTTCACCTCTCTTTTTGATTAGGTTTTTCGCCTCTGTGATTGATTGGTATTTTTGATGGCTGCTACTTATTGTGGTGTACTGTGCGTTTGTTTTGGTGAATCTTCTGCGAGATCAGCTTCCGAGGTAGCCAGGTAGTGTGCACATTTTGCAATGTGTTGTTGTGTTGCCCAAGTTCATTGCTCAAGTTGCTTTGGAGCCCTTGTTCGTTGTTTTTTATTTTTTTTTGTTTCGTTTGAGCGATTGATTGGTTACGTTGTGAATTTAGGTAGTATGTTGGGATTTGTTGCAAGAGTATGCTTTGGTAAGTGGAGTTTCTGAATGGTCTCGGTTTCGATTGGTTGCGTGTTCTTGAGGTTCTGCGAAGTTAGTATGCTTGAGTTTTTTTTTCCTGTTTTGTCGTCCTTCCTTGGTGGAAGTTGTTGTTTTCCTTTTGACTTTTCCTGTTGAGGTGCTGACCCTGTTAGGAGTGTGTTGGTAATGTGTTTGGGGGGAGTTTGCTTTGCGAGATTCTTAGGCCGTCCTTCAGTTGGATTAGCGCGGCTTATTTGTTTGTTTCTTATCTTTCCTGTTCGATTGATGATTGGGATTTTGGGTCGATGTTGGTGAGTTTGAGGGATCCGCTTATGCGGATTTTTATGATCTCTCAGGCCATCTTCGTAGTTTGGATTTGGTGCAGTTCTTCTTAGTTGGCTCTGTCATCTTCTGGTTCGTTGATTAGGATACTGGTTCGTGTTGGTGTGTTTGGGAGATTCGCTTATGCGGATTTGTATGATCTCTCAAACCATATTTTTAGTTGGTATTGGTGCGTTTATTAATTGCTGGCTTTTTCATTTCATTTTCTTTCTTCCCCTTTTGGATTGATTGTGAGTATGGTGGTTTGAAGTTGATATGCTTAAGGGGTTTTGTTTCGCAAATTTTCCTCTCAAGCCGTTTCTTATCACTCTTATCTGTTGGTTCTTTTTTTTTCCCCTCTCCTTTTAGTTTTCCCTTGTGCTTGCATTTTCTTTTGCGTAGGGCGAGCTTAGCTTGCTGGATTGTTTGGATGCCCTTTGGTATGCTGTCGTGACGTTCTCCGCTTTAGGCGGATTTGGCTGTTTGATGCCAGTTGTCGTGTCCGTCAGCAATTTTGGTATTTTTGAGTGAAGTTCAGCTATCGTGCTGCTGTGAGTTTTTTGTTTTTTTTTTGTTTTTGGGCATCCATGACGCTTATGCGGATTATTTTCCACAGTAAGGTTCGTCCCGCGTTTGGTGTCGCTTTCGGACATGTTTGGCGATTACGGACGGTCTCTGTTGCCCTTTTGGAGGGTCGACTTATGTCGGATTAGTTGGGACCCGACTCTTTCGCAAAGCCTCTGTCCTTTTCGTTTTCTTTAGTCTCTTGCTTTTTGCTTTCGTTTCGCGTTTGGGCTCCTAGTGTAGGGTGGTTGGTTGGGCATTTGTAGGGTAGGTCACTATTAGGAAACGCTTTCATCTTGTTTTTCTCCTCTTATACCGCTAGGGTAGGTTGGTAGGGCATTGTAGGGAGCTATTTCATCTAGTTCTTCCTATAATAACACTGGAGTAGCTTGCAGTTAGCAGTTGGGTTCATTGTGTGGTTTGACTTGCATTCGTGTCGAGTGAAGTTCATCTTTCGCTTTAGTGTAGGTTTGAGTTAGCTTGTTGGGTTTTGTTGGATACCTTTTGGGATTTTGGTGGCTTAGCTGTTGTTGTATGGTTGCCTTCAGCTATGCGTATTGTGTTGTTTTTTTTGTTGTTGTTACGGTATCCATATCGCTCACGCGGATTTCTATCCACAAGTGAGTCTCGAATCTTTGTTGTGGTTTCGCTTTTGGGCGTGCTTGGAGATGGAGAACGGTTTCGTTTACTCATTTAGAGTACGGCTCGTTCCGGATTTGTGGGACCTGCATCTGTTTCCGAGTCATTGTTCTTTAGTTTCCTTTTGAGCCTTTGTTGCCGAATGAAGTCTTTGGTATGATCTGCTGCTGTGATTGGTTATTCCAGCTGTTGTTGAATTTCGTGTGAGGTATTGTAGGTTGGTTGGGCATTTGTAGGGCAGGTCACTTTAGGGAATTATTTCATTTAGTTTCTCCCTTATCAGCGCTGAAGTAGTTTGTTGGCAGTAGTTCGATTTGGTATTTGGTTTTGGTACTTTTGGCACGTTCCGGATTTTGGACTTGCTGTAGAGCTTATTGTTGTGTGAGGTACTACGCCTTGTTGTTGAGTTGAATCTGGTGGGGACTGCTGTCTGCGTGCACTGTTTCGGTTGTTGATAGACTTCTAGTAAGATCTCCACTTGGGGATGTGATGTGTTTGTAGGTGTTGTGTGTTGTGATCCTTTGGGTTTCGTATATCTTTGGGGGTGGGTTTGTGGTTTGTTCGTGGGAAGGGTTTCTTGTAGGTTTTCGGTTTCGCAGTGCCTTGACTGTGGGGGTTTGCTTTCGCCTCGGGGTTTGTTTTCTTAGGAAGTTGTCAGGGGGGGGGTACTCGTGAAGATATGGGGTGATTTTGGGGAGTTCTTGGGGCTGAAACTTCTTTGCGATGGGTTGCTACGGGACTGTTCACCGGCGCAGCGTTTAGATCCAGCAGCGACGAGCAGTCTCGATCCCTGTCTTGGGGTTGATCTGGTCTCGGGCTTCTCCTGGAGTCACTACCGTCTTCACGGGCAGTTGCTGTATTGTGGTGTGGGTTTGGGTTTTCTATGGTAATTATGGTTGAGATTTTTCATCTGGTTTTTGATCAACTTTGTCGTCCTTGGCTGAGCGAATGTGCGTATTATTGATCTTAGCGTAGAAAAATTTCTGCAAAATGTTTCTGTTCTTGTAAGGGGGGAGTTGTTACGGTTATTTTGTCACTCCCTGTAGTTCTGCATTGCTAGTTTTACGCCTTCGTTAATTTGCGATTTCTGTGGGGCTTGTTATCGTTATCGTTCAGGCATGATTTTGGCCTTGCTCGACAGCGTTGAGGTCGGAGCGCTCTCGAGGCCGCATTCTTTTGGCTGAGCGCGTCCCTTTTGGTTTGGTGGAACGCGGCAAAGATGTTTTATGCTGGTTTTGGTGATCCGCTTTGTCTTGCCGCTACATTTTGTTAGTTATGGGAGCTTTGGGGCCTCGCTGCAAAGCGAAGCATGTGAGATTTTATTCTACGCCATGCCGCATCTAGCCTTCGATGCTCGTTTGCCCAGTTCACCCGGGCAAGCCGTCTTGGGCGGAATTCGAACAAGCCGTCTTGGGCGGAATTCGAACAAGCCGTCTTGGGCAAAATTCGAGTAATCTGTCGGGGCAAATCGGTCTTGGTTAAATCAGTCTACATAAGCAGTTTTGGGCAATTCAGTTCGAGTGTGCAATTTTTCCGAATTTCGAGGAGGTAGCTGTCGCCGCCGCTATCTTCGATGTGCGACCTTGGCTTGCTGCGTGTTCTCAGGGAGATCTTCAGCACGCCTGGACTCTTGATAAGCATGCTGAAAGTGCTCGACGGAAGCCGCTAACAGGTTGTACTTTAGACTGTATTTAGATAATCATTTTATGACATGTCCGTTCGCGAGTGTGCGCGGCCGCTTCTCGGCTTGCGGCAATTTAAGTTCTGATTTTCCATTAACGTCCGATGAACCATTATTTTTGTTGTTATGCAGATATTGGTAAATTGTGACGCATTCATATTAAGAGTTATGCTTTGTCGATTGTATTGTGATATTTTAAATGCCAATTATACTGTGATATTTTATTGTGTTTATTTATTATTTGTTACTGCTACCGATGTTTGAGTTGTGCTTTCTTTCAGATTGTTTGTGCTACTGAGTTTACGGATTCTCGTTCTACTGCCTGGATACACTTGCTTATTTTGTTAAAAATACCGTTGGCGCCCGTTTTGCATATTTCGTTCATAGAACTGTCACACGCCGTCTTCGTACTGAGCTGGTCGGCAGGCAATTGTATCCAAGTAGCTATGTTAGGTCTGATTTTGAGAGATTAGCCAACGGTAACCCCTTTTGATGATAATAGTTTCCAATTTCGTCGATTCAACAAAAGGAGGCATGTCTTGTTATAAAATTAACAGAACAACTAGAGGTTGGCTTTGAGCCGTTACGTTTCGTATCACGGATATGGATATCTGCAATTCTAATATAATTTGGAATCATGTACTGGAATTGAGGATAATAGAGAAGGGTTGTTGCTTTTAATAGCATTGAAGAGCATTGGATTGTAACAAAGTTCTCACTAACATCATAGCTAGATTTATTGCATCTGCACAAGGCATTTTTCATTATTATGACTAGTCAGTTCGCATTTGAGGCTCCAAGTGCAAGGAAGTGTCCGAGCGCTGCGGGTATCAAGTGCCGCTGGACAGCTGAAGCGATAAGGAAGTTGTAAATATTATCTTATTTTATTTTACTTATTCACAATGGAATTCACCCAAAATATTTCAAACATGCAATTACCGCATTTACAATAATTACGACCTAATTATGACCACAATCCCCAAATACAAATGATCCCACAACCAGGGGCGTACACACAATCAGTACAGCCAATGAATACGCAAAATACTATGTACTACAGCCAGCCACCTTGGCCAAATCAACAATATCAGCAATATCAGCAGCAACAACAACAAATATCAAATACTCAATTTCCTCCACTACCAATACCAAAGGAAAATGAATGGCAAACGGTCACCCACAGTAATAAAAAAAAGAATACGCAGTCCTGAAGTTACAGCTGATACCGAAGAAAACTATTGGCTGAGTAACCCTATCTCAACTAAAAATAGGTATGAACAACTACCGACAGACGTGGGAATGGAACAAGATAAAGAAACAAATAACAATAGTGAACCAAAACCGCCGCCAATCTTTGTGTCACGATGCACAAATATCAAACCACTTACGGAAATGCTCGAGAGTATAGCAAAAGACAGTTATACTCTTAAAACAATTAGCAACGATCAGGTAAAGATTCAAGTAAAAACACCAGAGAGATACAGTGCAATTATTAATGCTTTAAAAGAGCGCAACACCGAGTTTCACACGTATAAACCCAAAAAAGACAGACACTTCCGCGTAGTACTTAAAAATCTCCATCCGTCTACAGACTTCGAATCGCTAAAAAAAGAACTAGAAAAACTTGGTCATAAAGTAATCAATACATGGAACATTAAACACCGAGTCTCAAAAGTCGCCTTGCCTATGTTTTTTATCGATCTTCAAAGTAACGAAAACAACAAGGAAATATATAACGTCAAATTACTTCAGAACTGCGTTGTACAATTCGAAGCACCACATGTGAAAAGGGAAATCCCCCAATGTGCTAAATGTCAGAGATACGGGCACACTAAGAACTATTGTTTCCAACCTTCTAGGTGCGTCAAATGCGTAGAAAATCACTCAACAAAAGACTGTCCAAGGAAAGAAAAAAGTAACGAAGTTAAGTGTGTGAATTTCAATGGAAACCACCCTGCTAACTACAGAGGGTGTTGGGTCCACAAACAATTACAGCAGAAGTTATACCCGGCATTGCGACAAAAATTAACAACATCCCAACAAGAATGGTGCAACCTGGAGTAACGTACGCTCAACAAGCAAGAGGGAACTTTCATGATATATGGTATACAAACAACACCAACCAACCTAATACAGAAATTATACCACAACAGCCAAACGAATTTTCTGAACTTCAAGTTATGATGAAAAAACTAATGGAGCAGATAATCACGATGCTAAATCTGTTAACTACTGTTGTCAACAAAATGGCTTAATGGCTGAACTACTTCGCATTGCAATATGGAACGCCAATGGCCTGTGCCAGCATGCACAGGAAGTTTCTTACTTCTTACAGATGAATAAAATTGATGTGATGCTAATTTCGGAAGCACACCTCACAGACAAAAGCCACATTAAAATACCAAACTACACTATTTATTATACGATACATCCCAGTGGAAGGGCACATGGAGGAACGGCAGTCATTATAAGGCAACATATTAAACATTGCGAACTAGAACAACATCAATCTGACTACCTCCAAGCTACAAATATTGCAATACAAGATCATATAGGAGCATTAATTGTATCAGCAGTCTACTGTCCACTCAGACATAATAATAAATCGCAACACTACGGGCAATACTTTAAAATTTTGGGAAACAGATTTATATCCGGAGGTAACTTTAATGGAAAAAATCCATTATGGGGCTCAAGGCTTACTACAACGAACGGTAGAGAATTATTAATTGCAGTAAAAAATAATAATCTACAATGCCTAGCAACGGGAGAACCGACCTATTGGCCAGCAGATCCCCGTAAGATACCTGATGCCATTGACTTTGCACTTACAAAAGGTATAAACGTTAAACAATGTAAAACTGAAACATCATTAGATCTTTCTTCGGACCACTCCGTCGTTATGATAACAATGTATACGGAAATACAGCAGAAAAGAAAACAACCAACGCTATATTCTAAACACACGGACTGGGATACGTTTAGAACACTTTTGGATGAAATAATCAACTTACATATACCGTTAAAATCAAAAGAAGACCTAGATAATGCAGTCAATGGGATAACAACAGCCATACAAAAAGCTGCCTGGCAAGCAACTCCTGACGCCCATGCAACGCATATCAAAGAAGTATGCCCAGTAATAGTTAAGGAAAAAATAGCAGAAAAACGCAAATTACGCAAACGGTGGCAAATAACGCGATAGCCAGTTGACAAAAAAAAACGAGGCAGCGCAAGATCTAAAACAACTATTACTGGATATCAAAAATAAATCGATACATGAGTATCTTAGACTGCGACAGAGTGGAAAGCCACCCGAAAAATTAAACGTCCAAAGCAGGCAACACCACCCATCAAAGACGAAAAAGGAAAATGGGCTAGAAATAGTAATGAAAAAGCTACTGCTTTCGCTAAATATCTTGAAAACGTGTTTAAACCTGTTCCTACACAGCTGAGCGCAGATGAAGAAAGCGAAATCTATAACTTTCTGGAAGCACCGTTTCAAATGGAATTGCCTATTAAAAAGTTCACACTGCTGGAAATCGAACGCTGTATTCTAACTGAAATTAATCCAAAAAAAGCACCTGGGTGGGATCTAGTCACCGGTAGAGTGCTGCAAGAAATAACACCTAAATGTTTGAGAGCTATAACATTTATTTTTAACGCCATCACTAAACTAAAATATTTTCCTAGCCAGTGGAAAGTGGCACAAATAATTATGATTCCAAAGCCGGGAAAAAATTTAAACAGTGTAGAAGCGGATAGAGCTATAAGTTTATTACCTGTGCTGTCCAAGGTGTTTGAAAAACTATTGCTAAAAAGACTTAAGCCGATACTGGAAGAAAGAGAACTTTTACCCAATCATCAGTTTGGATTTAGAAACCAACACAGTACAATAGAACAGGTACATATAATTGTTAAGAAAATAAACACCGACTTCGAATCTAAAAGGTATTGTTCGGCGGTATTTCTAGATGTCAAACGTGCGTTTGATAAAGTATGGCATGAGGGGTTATATCACAAACTCAAAAATGTATTACCGCATCATTTTTATGAAATCTTTAAGTCTTACTTGGAATGCAGATGGTTTCTAGTTAAACAAGGAGACGAGTTATCAGATTTACAACCCATTGCCTCTGGAGTGCCTCAGGGTAGCGTGCTAGGGCCAGTATTATACACACTATACACAGCTGACATACCTACATCTCATCTAACAACTACAGCCACATTTGCTGATGACACGGCCATACTAGCATCCGATACCAACCCTGATGTTGCATCTATGAACCTTCAGAACAACCTACATATGATTGAAGACTGGTTGAGAAAATGGAAAATCCAAGTGAATAATTTAAAATCATCTCATGTTACGTTTACCTTGAGGAGAGGTATATGCCCAGCAGTAACACTTAATAATACTGTAATTCCACAAACTGATGACGTGAAATATTTAGGTATACATCTAGACAGACGGTTAACATGGCGTAAACATATTTTTACCAAAAGAAAGCAGTTGGGAATCAAATTTAGTCAAATGTATCGGCTGATTGGCAGAAATTCACAGCTAAAAATGGAAAATAAGCTCTTCCTTTACAAGACCATTGTCAAACCAATTTGGACGTATGGCATCCAACTGTGGGGTACTGCCAGCACCTCGAACATCGAAATCCTACAAAGATTTCAGAATAAAGTGCTTCGATGCATTGTTAATGCACCATGGTATGTGCCTAATTACATAATCCAAAGTGACCTTAATATAGAATCAGTGCGGGATGAAATAAAAAACTATTATGTCAAATCTCAAGACAGACTTTCTGTACATCCTAATAACTTAGCCACCCAGATCTTAGATGACAATAACGAAGTTAGAAGACTAAAACGCTTTAAATCCTCGGACTTGTCTAGCAGGTTTGAGTAGTAATACTCTTATAAACTCATTTGAATATGGTACAGCATTTTAATCAAACTATTACGTAGATAATCTTACATGTAAGAGAACTATCAATGGATTGGTCTCAGCAAGTTTTTAGTTAGTTTAGTTTATTACCACAACATTTACTTATTGTTCATAAGCAACAGATTGTAAATATGCAATAAAATATATTAAAAAAATGACTAGTCATAGAAAAAATAGTGTATGCAACTCACACTTAATGGCTATTAAGACACTCATATTCTCATACTCGTGTCTTGATAGGCATCATTCAATGCTCATTATATAATACACTATTAACCTTCTCAGATTGTTGTCGAAGTAATCTACCAACGACGCTATTTTGAAAATTGATTACATGCCAGAATTCACCCAAAATCGTAGTTTTCTTAATCATGTTTTTCGGCGGCTTACCCACCATAATAACGAAGCACATCTTCATCGGAAAACATGCTTGCATACTTCTTCTTTTTGAGGACGCCGGCTTCCTATGAATTTTAATGTAACAGGTTTCTCCAGTGTGTTTTGCACAAGAAACGAAGTTTCATGTGATTTGTTTCAGTTACAGGTTTCACAAAATTTGTTTTTCCAGTTTGTCACCGGTCGAACTATACTTGCCGACCACTAAGAAACATAAAGTTCATTAACATGTTGTAGTTTTTTAAATGACCAAAATATGTTTCTCTTGTCAGATTTTAAATTTGATCTACTCGTATATTAGTTATAGAAATTCATATTAAAGTGAACCACAATATTCAGATTTCAAAAAACTTTTTGTGTAAAGCATAGCGTTTTTATTCTACTTCATTGGGTAAAAAACATTATTATATTACTTCTTTTACTCATAAATATGCTACCTACGCAGAATTTAAAATTCAGGTAACTACTTATTAGAGAGTAAAGACAATGCATTTATCTACTGTTTTGCAATCTCGTGCAGCTGTATTTTTTATTACATACATGACATTTAACCGATTGCTTTCCATTTACCTTTATTGTTGCAAATGATAATTTTCTGTAGTCTTCATTCAGCTCATTTTGAATACATTTTCAATTACAGTTCGAAGTGATAACCTCCGCAACAGGTAAGTCACCCTTCTTGTAGCGTCGTCGCCACAACTGTCACAAATTGGCAAATATAACCTCACTTTTCATTCCAAAAGTCTAGTCTAGGTAAATTATCAGCTATAATTTACCAAGGGCAGTGATAATCACCCGCAATAATTTTGATAAATAACAACCCGAAAGTGCTTGCCTAGAAATAACCCTCGGCTTTGCCTCGGGTTATTTCTTAAAGGCAACGCACTTGAAGGATATTATTTGTCAAAATTATAAGGATTTATCACTGGCCGCGGTGAATGCGGGAAGATAAGTTCTTAAATAAATTAACCATTTTTCTGACAAATTAATTTGACACTTTATTATAATAGTATGTTCAAATTTGCAAACACCCTAATAATCTCAATCGGAACGAGGGCTTTCCCCTTCCTTCTATGTGGAAATTGCTAATTCCTAAGCCCCGCCCTCCGCCACTGAACCGCCACGGCATTTGCTGAATCGCGACGGCGCTTGCCTATAAATTCTCGCCTTTCTTCTTCCGATAGTCTGTCGAGTTTCGCCTCTGGCGTGGTTAACACGTTGCGTTACCGTGCTCTTTTGCTTTTGTCCTCCTGATGAAGCCGCTTACGAAAGTGGGCGAAACGTTGAGTTCTTCGATCTCAATCCTTAAAGTCGTTTGTTACTTAATGACAATGGCCGTGAAAGCCTCAAAAATCAGCCAATATTAAAATGCTACTATAAAGCCTATTAGCGTTACCCAGGAAATACCACGTGGAAGTCGGCTTACTAGTTTCAATCTCTTTTTTACTTCCTTTTACGATAAAGGAAGTATTGGATTCACCCCAAAAATTCGAAATTGAGTTTTCAACAGATCTTCACGTTTTAGAGTCCCCTGATCCCAAAAAACATATTTTTTTTCATTGGTCTGTGTGTCTGTGTGTCTGTCTGTCTGTCTGTCTGTGTGTCTGTCTGTCTGTGAACAGAATATCTCAAAAACGAAAAGAGGTATGGCGTTGAAACTTCATATATAAGTTTTGTGTACTATGTAGATAAGACAGCAAGCTTTTGAAGAAAATCGCATAACCGGAAGTAGGTGTTTACTCTTGTGATTTTTCAGTTTTTTTCGATTTTTTCAAAAACGGCTCTAACGATTTTTTTCAAACTTCACATTTTTATTACATTTTTAATGTGCATTGACGTGAGATAGGTGATTTTCCAGTTGAATACTTCTAAAGTGGGTTTCTTTTGTTTTTTTTTCTATTTTTTTTATTAACTCCTATTTTAAATAGAACACCCGGTATATTATTATATTTTTGAATTCTGCTTAAGATTTTAGAGAAAATTTGTCTCTTTAACTAACGCTCTATTTTGTACCGTTTTTGTAGAATTCGTAATTTTTGAAAATTTTTGACAAATGCTTAAAAATTAAAAATGAAATTTTTGACTAATTATAAGATCACTGTAAAAGGAAGTTGTGTGAGTGTATCACACCAGATTTTTTCTTACTTTTTTTAGTTTTATTTACTTTTTTAGTATTTATAACTGTTTCTTCTATGGAATCTATTTTAATATTTTAATTAACTAGTTATTTTAATAAGCAGTATTATGTGCGATGCCACGCAGATAGTCATGCATGTTATTGATGTCAAAGTTGTTTGATTCTCTGTACTTTTTACGAGTACTAGTTGCTTCTTGTCCGCTTACATATTGTTCGATTAGCAATTCGTGAAGCCTGATGTCAACCTTTTACGGCATTGTTGGTTTTTGACAAACCTTGAACTGCTGCATCAAAGCAATTCCATAAAATATTTGAAAATCGAGACTCCCGGCGACGGTGGCGTCGCTGTGGGCGCCCTATCCACGTATCTTCAAAATAATCGACAATTGGTTCTAACTCTGGTGGCAGAATATCGTCGTCGCATAACATTTCAAAAGCTTCGACCACATATTGCGTAGGAACAAATGCTATGGCAGAAAGTAATCTCACTTTCAAAGCAAAATCTGCATCTGTTTCGTATCTTGCTTTCAGACCATGTGATTGGTTTGGCGATAAACACATTGGCAAAAATAAAAAAGCACCCACGATGCGTCGATTGGGGGAATGCACTTACCATTGCATTGATTATGGCAGGTTCAAAATCCGTCATAATGGTTGATGGTCCTAGTAAGGGTTGCAATTCCTCCACTTCCCTTAATAATCGATGGTATTTCTCTTCTCTTTTGTCTGGTATAGCATTATTTTGCTTAATCCATAAATGGTAAACAATTGGAAAAAAAGATGTGGCACAGTTTTAAAAGTACCGTCGGCATACCAATGATCCGACTGTGCTAGAAGTTGAAGATTTCGTCTCGTACTAAATATTAAAATTCGATCTTTTGCGGGACCGGAATCAAATAAAAGAAACGGATCCCCACGTTTGGTGTTGGTAAATTCTTCAGGAAAAATAATAGCACTAGGTAAAGCTGGAGCAGCATTCTGCTTTTGGCGAATACTTCTTATTGTTCTTTTTATAACATCTACCTTTGGAAGTTGTGCTGCACTCGCTTGAGTAACTGTTGCAGTAGCGTTGGACACAATATAGTGAGGTGCGTCTTGAGTATTTCTAGCACTGTCACGGATGTTATTCATAACTTTACTTGCTTCTACATTTTGTTTTTTGTAGTTTTCACATCTCCAGTAAATTGTGGTATCAACTTTTGGATCTTGATAATATAATTGACCATCCACGTATAATTTTGTCTTGCCCTTTTCACTATTTATAAACACTAACGGCATTTTTAATATTTTTGTTGCGCTTCACTCAAAGTAACAATTGCAAGTAAATAATATATAACAATAATAAGTCAGCCAATAGCGATTAGCAATAAGCTTTGGAACTTTGGAATTTTCGGAGATTAAATACAATTATTCCACCAAGAATGTTTAGTTTATGTAGCCCATAATGAGCCACCCCATTAGCGACAAGCCATGACTATTAGAATTGCAGAGATTCACAATAATAGCTTTCTAATTCTTGAAGAATGTGCATTCCTTCCTCTAATTTTTCGTTAAAATTATAGACCCAAAACATTCACAAAGGATACGAATTGCATTTATTTCGATAAATTTACCATTCGGTCAATTGTCATTCGATAAATTGCTTATTCGATAAATTGCTTTTTCGGTAAATTGTTTTTCGATAAATTGCATTCGGTCAATTGTTATTCGATAAACTGCTTTCGATAAAATGATCGCACACCGAAATAATTGACATACTCTAATATGGAAGGGAACGACCTCGACAAAAAGGGGGGTCGTTGAAGTTGGAGGAGTTGCAGACTGACTTTGGGTCTCTACCTGTTAACGTTTAGCTTACTCATAAGATCACCTGCATGTGCAGTGTACAGACAAACACGATGTATAAGCAATAAAGTATATTGAAGTCGCAAAAAAGTATAGGGCAAAATATCTGGCCGCAGCCAACGGTTCGCTATGCGACTTACCACTATTTGAGAAAAATGGTCTGACGGTGAAGTCACGATTACAATCTATACTGTAGAAAACTTATAAGGTTGCTCTCAATACCTATACATATACTCGAGACCCTACCTAAGGGGTAGGGAAGCTAGAGATGTGTATGTGAAGCGAACATTTGAATAACGCAGGATATACACTAGTGAGATCCGATTTACTTTTAGTTATATATACCTATATATATATATATAGGCAGTTCTAGCTATTTTTTCGGTACTACTATTACATGAGGTTTCTACTTTTCGGCATAACCTTCATGTTTATTTTTACTTCGTCTTCGTTAGTCCTTCACTCAGTTTCCTTCTCGTTAATGTCTAATGGTTTAATGGTTTTTTATCCGTATTCGAGATCTTCTACCCTTTCTCCTATTATTAGCATGCTAAATTCCTTAAGGGCTCTATATCCCTCTTTGCTTCTAATTATTTCGCTTTCAGGTATCTCTGCTCCTCATAGTTCTTTTAATAATAACTCACGTCTTTCCATCACATATATCCCGCATCTCTTCTGCACATGTTGGCTGTCGTCTCTTTCTCCACTTACACATCTGTCATTTTCTTTTAGCTTAAATCTATTTAAGTATGCCTTAAAGCACCTATGCCCTGTTCTAATTTGAGTCATTCCTCTATCTGGCAGCTCCGTCTTTTATACCTCTCTTTCACTGCTGACATATATTTTTAGACTAATCTTCCTTTGTCTTCGTCACTCCAATCCACCTGACATTTGTTCAATGCTTCCTGTAGCAACGCATTTTCAGTCCACGAACTTCTTTTATAAGATTCCCGAATTTTACATCTTCTCCTCTTTTATATCTGTAGCTATTTGCTCTTATCCCTGCAAGTAGCTTTATTGGCAGCACTTCTGCCATCCCTGGTAGAGCCGCTGTCGGGACTATCCTGTATGATCTTGTTACTCTAAGTAGATACACTCTTTGCATGCTGGCGAATTCTCAGGGTAATGGATTCAATTACTGTCTGATATATAAGAAGGAAGGTTTTTCATTTAATCTTCAGTCTTTTCTTGCAGCCCCCGCTAGTGCGGTGCAAATTTCTTTAGCTTTTTTGCTTTGAACATGTCCGTTCATTCTCATTCTGATCCCTATCGTCACCCCTATGTGCTTTATCGCCTCACATGCCTTTATACTATGATCCCCTGTTTTTAATATCGGCACTCGTTTTATGTGTCCCTTCAAAAGGATCATCTGGATTTTTTGTGCTACTATCTTCATCATGCCTTGCTTGGTCTATTTCATAATTCTTTTCACAACTTCTTTCACCTTAGTTTCTGGCTTTTTCCTACTGCTGGCTTCAATTACAATCGCCAGCTCGTCGGCGTATGCGATGGCGTTTTCTTCTGTATTTATACATTCGTTCAATACAATTTCCATAGGAATGGACCCAGGATCGAACCCTGCGGGAATTCCTTGTTTATTTGCTTTGCGACCCTTCTTCCGCTGTACAGCGTCACGTGGACCCATCTTCCTGCAAAGAAGGTCTCCACCACTCTTTGTATGGCTAGTATTTTCCACTTTCTTAGAGTGAGGAACACCTGCGGCCACCAAAGGTTGTCAAATTCTTCCTCAATGTCGATGAATACCCCTGCAACGTGTTTCTGTTTTAATTCCTTCGCCATCCTCATTAGGTGATTGATGACATCCTCCGCCAACTTCCCTTAACGAATCCGTATTGCCACTCGTTGATTCCTCCTTTGCTCACCATATGCTTTGTCAGTCTTTCCAGTAATATTTTTTTCAAAAGCTCTTCCATTGCGTCTACTTTTTTATCGACAACAATGGTCAAGTGCTACTTAACTTGCTAGTTGCTACTCTGCAGAAGTACAGGAAAATGTTCATTGATGGTGAATCAGCACCTGGAGGAATTTTATAATGACAAGCATCGGAATAATTTAGACTACATTGAAGCTACAACGTAACCCTCAGTCAACTGATAAGAAATTATTAACGCAACAAGGCATTGGGGTTTGATGAAATATGTGGAGATCTGCTTAAACTGGTAAATAGAACATTTGAAATTATTTTTGAATGTACCAAATTTCAATTTAATATCTCTTCTAGACTTAGACAAATCTTAAGAAATAGCAAAAACCAATATTTCTTAAACAATATGTTTCTCGGTGACATTAAAGTACAGGCTGTATAACAATATCTCAATATATCTCTCATATATGTAAACAAATCGTAAACCATCATGCCTTATTGTGCTAACAAGTCTCTATTGTTTGTAGTACTATACGAGTGGACTACATTATCGTATAGTTTCGTTTACCTTCTTACTGCAAAGTAATTTTCCTTTTTGTCGTATATCACGACAATTATGACATACAAAGTTCCTACAAATGGTTAATACCTTACACAATTGACACATTTATATTCTTCTTCGATTCTTTTCAGAAGTTAAATCAGCCCAACATTCCTTTGTTGCAACGTTGCAATTCATGATTTCCGAGCGGAACACCCTGAGATTCCCACGCCCTGCCTGCTTGCCGGAACTTCACAGTTTCTGAAGCACCTTTGTAATTTTAACCTAGTTTTGAGGAAATGCGAAAGGGAGGTAGGATACAATGCCACCTCACGTTCAGAGTAAATCTTTAATGCAATGTTGAACTAATTGCTTTCCGTTTCTAATCCCTGCACACGTACGATTCAGGAGTTATTGTGCGACGCATGCCATATTAATAATAAATAAATACCTTAAGCGCAACTTTACATTACGTGTTTGGAGTGTAATACAACAAAGTCGATTGTGCGAAGCCTGAAAGTTGGTTATATTTTGGAAGGCCAAATATCCAGAAATCCTGGGATCAAGGCGAAATGTAATATTAATTAAACGAATGTAGGCGAAATGTTGCGTATATAAGCCAGCATGGCGTAATTCCTCTTTCAGTCCGTAATAAAAGCCCATCGCAAAAAGCAAAATAAAAGTTGTAAAAAACTTCCGGAACCGGAGACGGAAATTGAGAATTCCTTCCTTTATCCCGATTTTATTATACATAGCTTTTTATCCTAAATTTTTGGCTGGACAATACGAGTAGCTTTTACTGGCAAAACTTTTCTGAAAAATGTAGTTTAAATAATGTCAAATAAACGTCCTGGCAAGACTTATGTGGCTCCTATACGTCGCAAACTCAATGTTAAGTAGTCGATACTGAAATAGTTAGAAAGAGGAATATAAGTTTTTTTACATACTGTCTACGAGAAGTTCTTGGATCACTGTGTTACTCGAAACATCTATAAGTGAAAGCGATGGTTCGTTATTCACTCTATGTGGTGACCACAACCTGGGAAATATTCAGTGGCAAGTGGAAGAGGAATTAGAAAGTTTATCTGTTCTGCTGTTTAGGTTCCGAGTATAACTTGTCAGCTTATACAGTGTGTCTTAGTGACTACCAGACATGGTAAAATTAATATTGAGAAATTATGTAGGGATCAACTATTGCTGCGTCTGTATCTAAAAATGTGATTGTCACAAATGAAACAGAAGGTAGTTGAATTATTCAGATTTACATTACTGTCAGATTGCTGTTATTTTTAGAATTTGCTGACACAATACAACTACCACCATTTAATTATCAATATTATTGCAAATAAAGAGTATTTAGGGATAAATAATGTGGTATAGTAACTAACTTGTATAAGTAATATTCAGTATAATAGCATAAGTATATAGAATTTACCTATCGTAAAAATAAAATAAAAAGTAAGGTTAAGGTTTAGTGTTCTTGGGTAAACAAACGTAAACCATTCATTATTTTATAATACAGTTTTTGTACAAACTAATTTCAATGTTCAGTAATACATACAACAGAAAGCTTAAGAGTTTGTATTTTGTACTGAACTAACGAAGAGAAACACAACAGATAAGCACTAAAAATTCAATAACACTAACAGGCACGAATTGATTAAATGTTCAAACGGATTCCCATTGACTAGTAGACAGTGGCTTAACCTGTCATAAAAATTACGACGTACATTTTGTAATGTTTGAGGGGTTATGTTAAAACATGCCTCCCTAATAGAGTCCTTTAGAGATTCTAAATTTACATGCCTTCGTGAAGTGTAAATTTTGATTTTTGATTTTAGGAAGCCCCATAAGAAAAAATCATTGGGTGACAAATCTGGAGACCTTGAAGCCCAGTTAATAGGGCCACCACGATTATCCAATCTGTTGGAGAATACTTCGTTAAGGTAGTTTCTCACTTCTCTTTAATAGGGAGCAGGAGCTTCGTCGTTCTGATACCATACTGTGTTGGTATTATCAACTACTGCAGTAATATTAGGGACTATTTTATTTTGAAGCATATCTATGTAAATTGTGCTATTCAGGGTACCGACGATAAAGAGTGGACCAATTAAATTATAGCCCAATATTCCAACCCATACATTAAGACTTCGGCTTCACATATTGTGTATGTGTTTGCACATAAACATGTTGATTAGTTTGGCTCCAATACCGATAGTTTTGACGATTTGGTTCTTCATTTAATATAAATGTGCACTCGTCAGAGAAACATATATATTTTTAAAAATGTTCATCAGCATGACATTAATTAAACGTTAATTCACAAAGGGTGATTTGTTTTTCACTATATGCTGCTACTAGCTGTTGCTGTATGGAATATTTGTAAGCAAAATAGTTGTGCTTTTTAAGAGTGCGGTGAACAGACGAGCGAGATACACCGAGATTATTTGCAATTTCCCACACACTTACCTTGGGATCGGCTTCGACAGCTGCCAAAATATCTACTTCGTTGTTAACATTCTGGTTTTCGTTTCTATTCCTTTTGCAAAGGCTATTAACGCACCCAGTTTTTCGGAATTGTTTTACAATTCGTGCAACTGTGTGTTACCTGTTGAATTCCATGTTACCATTTGAAGTTTTTCTTCTGTTGTATACACATTCATTGTTAAGTATTTGAAAATGTAATATTAATTATTTTAAATAAATTTCCTTTAAATACTCGTAATTATGTAATATGAAAATTATTTGACAGAAGTAAATTTCTGTTTGACCCACGGAGATGGTCGCCGAGACAACAGAAATGCAGGAATATGACGATCAATGTTGACCAGAAGGAGCACGTTTGCATGTTTAACCAGTTAGAAGCTTAATACAGATCCTGGTAAAAGCCAACTATGCATTTACGGCAGAACTAATTAACTGCGTTCGCACCGCATATAATACGTAATCAAAGATGCACTCGCTCGTTTCGCTTAGTTGCCGTTTGCTGCCTCTTTTTGACTGCTTATTTATCTAAAAGATCGAGCCCCACAAATTAACGAGCAGCTTCCTCTAAGAAGGTAAATATGGTAAAATATGGTTAAGGGAGTATCCGAGCATATTCTTAGTTAATAGTAATGGTAAGTGATTATAATTACGAATAAATTTAATTTAGCTAGTTTTTAATTTAAAAAACTACTGACTACTTTCTTCAAGCAATGACAATAACAAATAGTTAATATATCTGAATATAAGACTCCAGAGACAGTCATGTGAAGATAAAATAATAACAAGGGTCTATGATAACATTTCATTTTGCAAGAACTAAAATTGTGATCAATATTAACTGGTAGAGTAATTTAATAGTTATTTACTATACAAGTGGGATAACAGCATCATTAATATACGTGTGTGTAAGTTACAAACGAGTGCGTAGCACGAGTTATGTAAGCACTGCCTAAAATTGAGAAAAGTGCATTAAGGGAAATGCCAGCTCTGTCATTTTCAAAAATATTTTAGTAGGCAAATGTCATTATGCCATTCATTTGACACTATTTCAGTTAGGTAATGAAGTCATTACACAACTCAGTTGCTTAATAAAACCATTACATAACTGAGTGGTGTAATGAGCTTCATTACCTAACTGAAATAGTATCAAATGAGTGAGGTAATGAGTTACTTATCCCACTGGAGTATATAAAATATATTTAATGCTAGTAACAGTGGAAAATCACACCTAAAAGGTCCATTTAAAGTCCCAGTTTTATAACTACACTTTTAAATGTAAATGGAAATTTCCCAGAATAATTAGTTAAAAAAACTAGAGCGTGCTTTTCAGGAATTTGTATGGTTTTCGAGATATACGTTGAAATTATTGTATAGAACTGTTGGTATCATTAACTAATTTAATTTATATTTAGAACCCCGCTTTTTTCATCGTTATTTGGTACAGGACGAAATTAAAAATTCGAGGTTTCTTTCAATCAACTTAAAAATTATTCTGCTGCGCAATCTGTATCTATCAAAATTTAATTTCTTTACAAGCATCGAGGTTTGCAAATTATCCTATAGAATTTAAAGACATTTGTGATCACTAATAATTCGCTTGATGCAGTTAAATACTTTATTCGGTATACTTTTTGATGTTTTAATAAAACTGTGACATGTTTTCTAGATTCCTAAACTTTAGCAAAGGAAGATTAGCGGTTCCATAAGTCTTAATTAATTGAATTTTTTAAAAGCAATTTAATATTAGCAGTGCTGTTGGAAATGTAACGTTGCGTGCGTGATTTAACTTTTAGTTTTAATATGCAGGGACCTGTCATTCACAAATTTCATCAGCTGTGAAACGTGTGCGTATTAACATGGGAAAGTTTGCAGGATATTACTTTTCCAATAAATGCGTCGTTGAAAAATTGAATCTCTCATGTAAGTGTTAAAATCAGATTATGCCGTGGGTTCATACATCACTGGAAATCCTTAAATCCTGACAGTAAAGGACACATTTAGGTAGTTGCGCATTAGGCTTCCACGAACTTGCGCTTTTACATGTTGACTATTCTCTTGTTGTCCTTATTATTGTGTATTTGAAAATAAAGATAACAAAATATTACTGAAGCAACATTCACTGTGGCTGGGTGTTCCAAAAGCAACCCTATTCACTTTGATTTTTATAAAACGCAATTATGTAGCAGTATCATTTCAATTTTAGTATCGATATTAATTCCAATGCGGTTGGATGCTGTAAATAACGATAAAAGGCGTTTTAATTAAAAAGTGGTTCTATACGAGAGCAATTTTCAGAAATAAAATGCAAATCATTTACGTTTATTTACTTTAATGGTTCATTTTACATAAAATATAGACGTTTATTTCACCTATACAAAATTTAAATAACATCATAGTTCGAAGTATATAATTACCGTCCTTCGAGTAACTGTTCAAAATGTAAGAGCAGCAGAGATCTAACCAGCCAGCCACCTTTTATCACCAGAATTCCTAATAAATTAGAAAACCTAGACTAAAAAATTAAAATACATATTTTTAAATTATTTCAGTAAATGTTTGCATAGAAATTGTTCCCATAAATATCTAGTCCAGTAGTATCACCTAGTCAATCAGCGGAAATCTGTAATGTGTAAAAACTCGTTGTCGTCGACTTGAACAATGCTGGTATTGATCTTACACTGATTAAATGAGATTTTTGGTTTATTAACTAGCGCTAACTCCAGTTCTATGCTTCACCTTAGTTTTCGCTAAAGCCTACTTAATTATAAATTTCAGAAGTAAAAAGGGGGTCTTATCTACCACCGTTAACCTTGGGTTGTAGATGCAGCTATAATTTTGGTATGGATTTCTCGCATTCTTTCTAGTTGGGTAATGCCATGTCTCTTGGTTTTGTTAGCCCATTTGAAAGTAATGTTTCAGTTAAGTAGCTCAAATAATTTAAATTTTTACCTATTTGATAAATAAAGTGTATGTTTTAACGTTTTATGGATTAACGACGTTAATGGGTTTTGGTTTATTTATCATGTTTGGAAACCTGAAGCAGATTGTAAAGAGGCTGTTTCTCGTATCTCAGCAAATTTGACTTAAGTTTACAATTATTTCCTTATATAGCATAATTTGGCGTATTTGTCGAGTCTGGTCATGATATCCCGTGCAGTCTTGCCTTAATAGACGTGTTCTGTTAGTTTAGTCACTTCCACCTGCGGTCTAGGATCATTTCGACTCAAGCTTGCTCCCAGTTTGGATTTATTAGTTTTCCTTTATTTTTCCAATTAAACAACTTTCGACAAAAGTCGAAAACCAAATCTTTTGAAATATTTAGACTTTAAAATGAATATGAGATTTGGAGGTTGCTACATCTTCGATATCGTTTCCGAGTTCTTGGCCAAATGAAATCTGGAAAAAGGCGCTATATGGCAGATTTATTGAAGTTTAAAAAATTGTAATAGGAGATTAGTTAAGTTTATTACAATTTTTTAAAATTCAATTCAAAAAGTCAAAATTTAACTTATTACTTAGATTTATTGAAGATTAGTTTTTATGGTAAGGTCTGCTGAAAATGTGTACTTATGCATTTCATTTTAGATGGTCGAAGTTGTGGATTTAAAATGTCTGGTTCATGGATTGTCGAGATTTGTGTGTCCGGATTAGAATTATAGAATTGGAGGCTCTAGTTACGACTTTGGTCTCTTTTGCCACTTAGGTTTCATACGACGCCACATTCTATGTATACATAAGCCAACTTTGCTTTCATTTATTTTCTTTTTTGCAATTCAAAGTTTATTGACGGGAATAGGTTTGAAAACGTATAATACTTAAATTCTCCTATTTATGTCTAATTTACTATTTATTGACGTATTAATGCGTTAGTGATTTATATGCATATTTCTTACGTACCTTCGTTATTTGTGCGTCAAACTTACATTTGAAATTAAAAATTACATATGTTGTGCTGTGAATACCTCGTATAACCGTAGCAATTTTGATATTGAGTCTCAATTAATTACATACCTTGTTTTGAGGTACTAGCGGATATAATCATTTTGATTTCGGTACGAGAAACTGTCCTCTTAGGTGGTTTGTCTGCATGCATTGAAAATAAATATCACTTTAATTGCGCCGAATTTAGTTCTTTTCATTTCTATAACAAAGTTATAGGTTTCAAAGAGCCTGTGTCTAATAAATGTAATCTTAAGGTATCTCCCTTCAATTTAAATTGCGATTACCATATCACCGAGAATCTCCCAACGTAGATTTGCGAGTTGTTGAACAGTCAAGTTGGTGGTGCCCTTATTTGATTTTGATCATATTAGTGTTAGCCCATCTCGTTGAACGCTATTGTTTACTTGTTTTGGGTATTCAGGGATTGCTTTACTTCTTATATTGAAGTGTTACAATAGTATAATTAGTTTTCTACTATTGTCTATTAGACCGTTCAATGGTCGCACATCTGCTTCTCCAATTAACTTTATTAATTTCAGTTAATAGAGACATGTAAGAATATACTCAACTACCATACAATTTCATAGTAGATCGTGTCTATATTGAAAATGGCATTTTAATGTTTCTTATGAAGCAAATAACAAACAACACAGTTCAATGACTTTGTGTGACAGTAATATTAAACTCAAGTAAAATCACACATTACATATCGTTGAAAGCGAAAGAATAGGAGTAAATTGAAGTTGTACTCATATTATAAAACCCCGTTAATACAAAGGTTTCATAATACTTTTTCAAAAATCCAAATGGCAGTAGACGCAAAAAAACAAAAATCGATATTAAATATTTTTCTAATAAAACTTCATTTTTCCATTTATTCGGACTAAATTACCCAACCGTAATTCAATGAAACCAACTATCTGTTAAAATAAGGTAGACGCTCCATAAATGGGCACCCAGTAGAATTTCTAAGCGCGCTTCCTAAATCATGAATCTTCAGAGAGACAAAGATTAATCGTTTCGAATTTATTTTGAATGCCCTCTGATTGTGCAAAATACAGGAGAGCAAACGTATCGTAAATCGTAAAATCTATACGACTGGCATCGAATCGGTTAAATTACAATTGACGTGGGTCGTCGGCTAGTGTGAGCTGTAAATTAGAAATGGAACTTTATATCTACACAGGAAGTCAATAATGATTACTTGTTCGAAAACACAATATCCGATTCTAAAATAATTGTTTATAACAATTTATCTGCAAAAATAGTACAATACAAAGATAGCTTATTATATTGAACAGCAAAATCGTATAATACCGTGAAAGATGAGGTAAGTATGAACTTGCTAGTTGCTTTTGCAAAGCGTCAAGTAATTTTATAATATTTATCATCTGAATGTCGCTCTGCTGAATAATTAAACCTTACAGCCTTTACACCACATTTATAGTACAATAAATATTAATGGTAAGGTGGTTATCCCACTAGTAATAAATATTTGTAATGGATGAGTGGAAACCACAAGGGTGCCTATTTTCTGAAAACTAATATAAAAAAAGAAAGATGTGTAGCCATACACACTATTTCAAAACACTTTTTGCTAAGTTAGCCCCATAATTAGCACTGCGTTTAAGAAACATAAAATAATATCTGTTTATATCTGTTATAGTACAAATATTTTACGGTATCCCCAAATTAATTTTAAAGCGCCATCAGTGTGTTGGAATTTGAACGCCGCTGATTTTGTCACATTCGGGGGCTTAACCTATTGGTCACTGCGACATTTGATAAACGCAAAATATACCGTTGATCACTTACGCACATGCGTAACGCTTTGATACAGTTTCCTCAGACCTTTCTAGAAGAGAAGACTGCCCGATATTCTGCCAGCAGGGGTATATAAGCGAGAACCTTTGCCCCTGAAGGAAGAGTCGAGTCCAGTGTTACATTTGTACTAGTATGAAAACCCACAGGAGCTTATTCCCTGTTACCTGCAGAGCAACCCGGAGCTCTCCCAGTCTCGTCGCCTACCAGCCTCGCCTTACCAATCCGGACTGCAAGACGAGTTACCACCCATTTGTGACTTCCAAGCCCGCAGCCTTTCTCAGGACTTATACCTAAACCACCGGAAACAGCTCTGACCTCTTCTACACCAAAAGAAAATGAATTGGTTCTCGATCACTGAGCCTAACGTTGGTATTGCTTGCGGAGACAGTATTACTGCTCTACAACGACAAAAAACCACGCCTGGTGCTCTGCCCTGGTATCCTGAAGCCCCGTAGCATATTCCAACGCCTGTCAGCGGCACCATAAAAAAGCAAAACTCGACTTACTTAACAAAGAAGCTTTTCTTCTTGCCAAGGGAAAGAACTTGTAGCTCCTTCAGGCGCACCCAAAGCTTCCAGCAGGATCCCAAAGAGCCACACCATTCAAGGTAAAAACCCGCCTTGCCCGCGGCTCTTCCAGTTTTGTAGAGTGGCCAAATACAAGCCAAAGCGTAAAAATGATGTGCGAACACCAGAAAGAACACTCGCAATGGTGTTGATTACTATTAAAGCAACTGCATCGGCCTTGTTTATTCGCTTTCCCATATAAAGGTCTCACTTTACCGGTCGCGGCTATTATTACGGAAAACCGCAAACAAAGAGAGAAAAAGAAGAGCAGGACTTTCCAGAAAACTCTAAATCGGCTGCTTATTCGACCAAGCGTTCGCGGAGTTACCAATTTCGCAAGAGTTTCTTTATATGCTATTTCATATACATAATTTGTATAATTAGTCTTTATTTTAAGAGGTGTTACTCTGTATATATTGCAATCGTCACCCCTCCTTAATGAAGTTATTAAGCCTTGCGTTACGGTATCTAATTATACACTGATTGACTACACTGCATTAAGAGTTGGATATGTATTTTAGTTTTAAATAAATTCCCAATTAAGATGAGTTCAAGTACTTCTTATGCCCATTATTTTGGAATCGTTAATAATTAGTTATTCAATCTTGCTAGCTCAGTAGAACATGATTACTCCCAAAACAAAGCGGTTCACGCAATATCAAGACCGTTTATTATTTCTGAAATATCATTTGTTTAATGAAAACTTTTGAGACATCACCCAATGAACGTCAGTGTCATTTCAAATCATGTACATGAAATATCAATTGCAAATACCTCCTTGTTACAGTACCTGTCATCCAATAAACTTAAAATAGTAAGTAGTCATTTTATTAATTACCACACTTCACTCATTTACTGTTTATTTTGGTTTGCTCAATAAATACCTGTGACTACAGTTCGTCCGCCTTTTCTGAGATCCAAATGTATACCAACTACCGAGTAACCTTAGTACAAGCTCAGCCTACTGTCAACAACTGCAAACAGCTTTGGAAATGTCTCCCTTCAACTCTCAGTCAGCATACAATTCAGCAACACGAACCTCAACAAAATCCTCCAGCAGTGGAGACACTATCCCTTGCAAACAAGATGTTGACAATCCAAATCATACGAATCCTGATCTGTCATAAACCACAGGACGTTACCTCAACTAGTGTCAAGCTCAAACTGTCACTCCAACAAAAGTGCAGCCAATTTCAACTCCATCGGGTGAAAAACCACTTCCAATTCCCAAGACTCTTACTCCAAAATCCTGCTGTGTCCTATTCCCAGTAAATACAGCTGACGCTATCCAATTCACAAGATGTAATTATTCGACAATAAACTAAGCTCAACATCCAATTCCAGAAATGATTTCAAGAGCCTATAGTGATTAAATTATTTTCTTCCTATCATATACGTCTTCTTCATGTCTTCTTTACATTCTTCAAGTTTTAAAATGTTCACTCATTCTCTTCTCAACAATTTTATTATAAGTAAACCCTTTTTAATACCAAAATAGATCATGAAATCACATTAGAAAAAGGCTTTATGTTCAAAATTTTAGTTTTTACAAAAATTATTACATGTTTTATTATCACATTTAGTAACATCGGCTATTATGAATAACATTTCTCAAATAAGTATTTGCTATTAATTCTCCACTATATTTCAGGTAACTTTTAAATAATTTTAGAATTTTCTGTTTCTTATTTTTCATTATTCAACTGATTTCAAATTTTATTCCATTATTTTACAAAATACATGTTAATAACTCTGATATCCTTTTATTATACCCAAATTAATCTTTATAAATCTAATAATGAAATATTTTAATCAATTTGTTTAATATAATATTATATCCTTGTCTTGCATTAATAAATTAAGTTAATCTTCTTATATGCAATCCATTACAATAAAAGAACAATAGACCTTTGTATATGCAGTTCAATATATATCTTCACTCGAATAATTAATCGAAAGTTTATAAAGTCAACAATATTTTACCAATTTCAAAGTTTACGTATTTATATTTTATTTGTACTCTGGTTGAGTGGGTTACTCGTCTTTATTATGTTCAAGTTTTCTGGATACCTTTGCTGCTAGTTCTTAATTTTTTATTAATCTCTCGCCACCTCATTCATATTGCTCTACTCTATGGTAGGTTCCCCTTCTTCATGTCCTTTGTAGGCGTTCCTGTGTTCTTTTTCCTTTAATAATGCCTTGTGATAGCCGTGTTTTGTTTTCTTAAAGTGTTACCAATTCATATCTCTTTTCTTCTTCTTAACGTTATTGCCAACGGTTCTCGTCATGTTCTTTTTAATACATATCCGCGTATCTCTGTGTTTGGTAGATAATGTTTTAAATGTTTGCTTGATTTGTTATAACCGTTCTACCTAGCGCAATTTTCATTCTCTGTAGAATAATTACGTTTGAGATGTTACTGGTCGTACTTACAAGTATTACAACTTCCTAGACATCATAGAGGGTTTTATCGACCTTCTTAGGAAATTTTATAATTAAATCCTATATGCAATTTTTCGGGATAATATCTTTTACCACAATTTGTTAAGTACATGATATAGGATTTCTATTGAGAATTTTCCACCAGCTTTAATCACCTCCGATGTTATTTTGCTTTCTAGTCGTTGAGGAGTTTAATGGCCATTACTGTCTTGTCTCTAGTGTTCTCATCTACATTTAGCTCTAATGTTTGTACTTCATCTTCTATTACTAACACTTCAGCCGGCTATTTATCAGGTTTTGTAGGTATATGCTACCTAAAAGTATTCTCTCCATCTTCTGAGGGTTTCTGGTTCTGTCTTTAATGTTTCTCCTGCTTTTTCTCTCACGTGAGCTCTTCTGTTTGCATTTTGCCGTGTCATAGTGTGTTTTCATCCACTTTTTACTTCCCTCGTCTGACATACGAAGAAAGTATTGTAATCATGAAAAAAATCACCTTCCCAGATTTCTTCAGATCTTGACGTTTCACGATCCCTAGATGATGAAAAATAGGTTTTGTCAATTCCGTCTGTCGGTCGGCCGTTGGCGGTATAACTCAAAAACTATTTGTTGGAGAAAGGCGGTATTTGGCATGCATATTACATGTTTACCTGAGATGAAACCGAGAACAATTGGGACAAATGTGTACATTGGTGAACAACTTAAAAAAATTAATTTTCTTAATTTCTGCCTTACCTGAGAAATAGATACATGTAATATTTTGCACATAACTCAAGTTTCGTCATTGGTGAAAATGAGACGACCTTACAGATACAGGGTAAACAGCATAAATTGAACACAATAGTATGACGCCTTATAACGCAGGAGAAACTCGTCCACTTCGAGCACGTCCGTGGCTCAGTTATTCTAGAGGCTGACTACATTTTTCCCTCGTTTAAAAAACGAAGAAGTTTTTTATTTGCAAAAGATAAAAATAATAATTTACATATAGGTCAGGTTTCATCATTGGCGAAAATGAGACCTAACAGATACAGGGTAAACATCACAAATGGGACAGAATAGTATGGTGCTTTATAACGCAGCGGCTTCCAATATTCACATCGGAGCGCGGAGTTTGAATCCCAGCGGACTACATTTTCTTTATTTGCAAATTGATCAAATTCATTCGAGGGAAGTTCTGTGTAAACCCCCTTTACAGATTTTTTACTTCTGTCTTTGCTGATTTGATAATCTCGTGTTGCTGTTTTATTTTATCTTTACTTGATTTTTTTGGATTTATATTCCTCCCAATATATTTTATCTACATCGGCTTTCTTTTTAGTTACTACTTCACGAGATACTTATCTTGTATTTCATGTTTGATTGTTCTCCCATCATTTCTAACGTGTTCCGTGACATATACTCTTTAATGCGTTTCTTTGTAACTGTCGCTGTTTCTTACGGTCTATCTTTTATAATACTTTTATATTTGTCCCATAGTTCTTCTACTGTAAGTACTTTTATGTCTCCTAACTTTTTGAATTTACTTTCTATATTTAAATTTGAGTACTATATTTTTTTCGGCATTGTAGGTAATTCTTTGTTTTTTCTAAACGGTTATGTGATAAATTTGATCTTATATCTGTTGTCTAGCTTTTCACCATGTATTAGTTGTGTTTGACTTTATTTCAAATGCTTTTTCCTCTTGTCGACAGGTGTCACTATTTACAAATGGAAATTACATTTGACAAATAGTGAAACACAATAACTAATAAATCGTGAATAGCGATCGAAAAACCCCGTTGAGAGAATAGGCTATCTACTATTGTAAGATTAGTATTTTACTGAAAAGAAGTCAAAAAATAGGTTTCCATTTTCATTTGTTTTTCCTACTCATTCTTTTCCTATATTGTCCTTTTTCTCATTGTTGTCGGATTCAATCTTTGCTTCTAAGACAGCTATCAATATTTTGATGTAGATTTTCTATTCACTTTTCAAGTTTGTCGAAGAGTTATTGCAGAAGTTCGTAAAAATTTATGGTTTTCTGTTGATCTTTATTGCTTTTGGGTGCATATTATTGCTAAATTACGAAATTTTACTTTAAATCTTGCGTGTACTATTCTTTCCAAAGTTGCTTTACATTTTCTCTCTGGCTTAGCATAAATGCCACCCCATATTCGTATCTTGCGCCTTCTATTATTTTTCCAAAGCAAATTATGCTACCTTCATTTGCTAATTTTGCTCCTCCTACTCCTGTTCACCTCGTTTCGTTTAAACCTAGTGTTTCTAGTTTGTATCTCTACCTAGTTGACCACTTGATCTGCTTTGCTAGTCTCATACATGATTCTCACGTTTCAGCATCAGAAACGCATTTTTTGCACATTCACATCATTTTGTCTTAAACAGTGCGGTGGTTATCTGACCGGTGTTTTTTCGTATTAGTGCGTGTCAGTTATTCTGATGATGAATGGTGTTATCTGTAATCGGGGAGAGTTTCTTTTTGCGTTTAAACTGCTTTTTGACTTCTTTCTATAGCTTCGATGTTTCTACTGCTTGACCATTCTTTCAAATTGAACAGCCGTATACGTTTCTACGTTTACTACTATTCTAATGCTAGAAATGCTCTATATGCAATTGTTCTTGCTTTTTTCAGTTGTTGGATTTCGTTGCTACTGAGTCTGTTTGAGAAAATCTTCTCTTAAAAATACATCTGGCCCTCTCAGTTTATTTGCTCCTCTTAGCAGTTCCATTCTTTTGTTCCATAAGACAAGATTCATTAATATTGGCTTAATTGAATTCGAAATTTATTTATTCCTGCCTATTTTGTTAATTTAAAATTCTGGATACTTATACTGTTTAATATTCCTTTTGGGTTTTCTTCAGTTTGAAATACTTTAAAAAATGTGTAGGCTAAATTTTTTAATTTTAACTCAAGATACCAATTTGGCTTGGATCAAAGACTGTTAAAATTGTATAAAAAACGAGTTCAATATTTGATGCTTCAGTAAATTTTCTTTATTTTGGTGTCCGATGTACGACTTACTTTTTAAATCGGCAGCATGACGTCACCGACCAAGAGTATTTTTTCCAAATTTCCTGTAATTGGAGCTAGCTGGGACAATTTAGACTATTTATGTATATGTAGTGTGAAGCTGAATACAGACAACGCGATTGCAAGTTAGGCATAGACAGCAAGAACAACAAGTCGGATTCTAGGCCCTACTGAAAGGCTTTTTATGTCATCTCCAGGCTTAGATCAGCGGGTGGCGCCTAATAATTTTCCGGATTTGTCATGTACTTTTGTCGTACGACCCTATTTTAGTAAGCTGTGAAAATGAAGAACATAGCAGCTCCTCTTCTTCGTCCACTGAGCTGGATTCGATATCATTTTAGACTGTTACTGTATTTTAAAGCTGTAACGGTAACAGTATATCTACTCAACAAGGTAGGATTTATATTTACAGAATCGCAGTACATACCATGCATTACATCCTCAGATTAGCTGATGACAGGCCATATAGCATTTATTCTAAGTAGTTTACGTTCAGGTTAAATATTACGGGTGAGGCCATAAACGGGATTTATCTGTTTTACTCGACAACATTTACTGAGGGTCTTAAAAAACTACGAAAAATATTAATTTTTGAGCAGACAAACGAACCCTACTATTAATAGAAATCGCCTTCTATAGCTCTAGTAGAAATATTTTAGTCATGTTGAATGTTTTTAAAATATAAGTTCCGTCGTACATGTTGGCGCTAGCTAATAGTTTCTGTAAATTTCCTATTCTTTTTAAAGTAATTACATGCTGTTTTCACATAAAGAGGATATGGAAGGGATGCATTTGAATATTTCGTCGACCTAATGAATGGTTATGGGGAAATATAAACTCAGTAGCGGAGCAATTTTTATAATATGAATAAGTAATATAATAACGTGAGGCTTCGAACTGTCAAAGTCAAGTTACTGAATAGTTGTATATTTAAGAATGGGAAATCTTGGAAAAAATAAGATCCTCTAAAATTGTATGTACCTGTACGAATGTTTAGGTTTTGAAAAGTACACAATTACTATAGTTGTTCACTTAACCTTTTTCTTGATAAATGACAGGACACAATTAGATGGCCGTGATGTACGCCACTGGAATTGTCATAGTAATAAGGTATCTCAACTTCTTCTATTCAGTTGTCAGAAATTGTCAGTATGTGAACACAACTGTAGTCGTTTAATATATTACAGTATCAAATTCATAGCCACTCATTTTACATTACAATTGCGTATATTTATTTAGAAATACCGGATTATAAATAATAGTTTAGGAATGCTATAATTAATATGTAATTATTTCAATATAAAACTTCAAACACAAACGTAATAACCAGGGGAATTGATAAATTCATGTTTCAGGCAAATTAATTACAGAATAAACGGGTAAAATGAAAATACAGACAATCACACAAAATATACGCATCATTAGGCGTATAACCACGAACAAACCATGGATATAAATAATTTATCGCAATTTACGCGTTCAATAACTATCCCTCTGAAAAATTAATTGCGACCATTACAGCAAATGGACCGTTGAGGGTACTACATTGATTTCTTGATACATGATGATACACTAACGTCGATTTGGCTGCCCTTTGATGTAAAACTCCGAAGTTTTGCAATTAAACCGCATTATTTACTGTTAATGCTCGAATCCGTTGTATCCACGGAAAAAGGATCAGGAAGTTGTAAATTTAATAAACTTTCATAATTTGGTTCTAAATTACTTCGCGGTTACATATTGAAGTTCTGACCTTGTTTCAAATATTCCAGTGATGCGTAGTTATTTGTTCGAAATATATGCAGAGTTCCAGAGAGTAATAAGCACGAGGCCTCCATTTCCATATTTATGACTTCTTTACTTTTACCGTTGTAATTCCAATATTTTTGCACAGGTCGCAGTCGCTTCTGGACTTTATAAGTGAACAAACGATTGCATTGTTAAACTGTTTCACAGAGATATTGTCTTGCACGTCTAGAACATAATTCTTGACACAGAAGTGGGTGTTTTCATAGATGCAGACTGATAGCCATGTATGTTTAACAATTGCCCACGCTGGCTATTCTACTGTAAATACAACCAGTGGCACTTTCTATACAATATATTGTAAAAGCTCACTGGACTAGGAAACGCTAGAGGGTTGGTTACGTATGTCATGCCTACTAAATGTAAATGTAAGAGTGGAATCAAAAATTCTCCAAAAGGAGCTGTTTACGTTCATATCAGCATAACGCACTCTACATATTTGTGTATATACGTACCTTATTAAAAACGCTCTCTTAAGAAGTTGGATTTTTAGTTTTTAATTTCCTTCACAACTCAAGGACTACTTTATGGGATTAAGTTAAAATGTGAATTGGTGTATCCGCATAATCTTCATCTATCTGAAATTAGATATTATATTTAGGGGGCGCTGGCTATCCAACTTTCAGTTGACATCAGGGGTAATATATTTTGTCTCTGCATTTTTGGTACAGCATTTACTATATCTTGATAGATACTTTAATTTGACATTAAAAAGGCGCGATTGATGTTTCCATGGTTGTGTGAACAAACTTTTAAGTAAGAATGTAACACTTGAACTCTCTTAGACTATAATTCGCTTTTTTTGCCCACCCAACAATACAGAAAGGGCTACAGAAGAATTTGGCCACCTGCTGATGTAAGCCTGCAAGTACAGTAAAATCCTTCCAACAGTAATTTTCTGGCATTAGAAAAACATGCTCTGCCTGAAAATGGTGCTGTCTGTTTCCAGTTTAACACACCCTAAATAGTACATCAGATAAATAATAACGAAAACATCTCGAAAAATGTATTCACTGTAACTGTGCAGCACTAGCCATATTGAAGTTAGAGTAACCTATGAAACCGCTTTAGGGAATTATCAGCTAAACCTGGTCCACGACGCTAGTTTGGCATACAAGGCAAAGGAACATAATTTGTTTGCGATAAAGCAATCTGCGGTTTTCAATTTGCAATTGTGTCTGGTAGACCTACTGTGGCGCGGAATAAACATTGAATAAAACAACTAAATACAAAGCCTAAATCATTCGCTGAATGTGAATTTAATATCTTAATTCCATCATAATTTTTTGGTAAGTATCGAGGTGAAGTACAGTTCAAAAAAGCAAATTACATAGTTCATAAAAATTACCTAAAAACATCCAGGTAAGCGTTATCTCGTCTTTTGCCATTCGGCGTTACGACCTGAGCACCTAAAAATGTATCTGATTCATGCAGAGAATAAGGTTGTGTACGAGTACGGCCGTATTCTTAATATCTCGTGTGCAAACTGACCTGAGGTCAAGACCAATCGTAAGTAAGTGCTAATGTTAACTGAAATCGCAAATAATAAGATCAACAAACGAACCCCTGCGGAGGGGTTCCTCCCACAAAACAATGAGTAAGAGGAGCAATAGCGAACTTACGCCTTCAGTTTCACTAAACAAAAAATACTACTTTGAACCTGAATCCCTAATCACCGCAAACAAATATTATTTATCGACCAACATTCAAAACGCTACAGAAATTATCCATCAAGGCAAATATGCTGCAGCTCAGCTGTCAAACAAATGATTACGCACGAACAAAACAATCCTTCAACTTCAACACAAGAAATTAAAATAACAATCCCACCTATATTTTTACATTATGCCTCTCAGCTAAAACCTCCAGAAATCATAAAAGACTTGAAAGAAATGGCAAAAGGTGAATTTGAAACAGCACAAAAGGAGATAAGTTAAAAATTCAACTAAACACCATTGAATACTACAGAAATATAAGCAAACACTATACTGACAATAAATTAAAACTTCACACATTTAAAGGCCCAAAAAAAAACAAGTTTCTGTCAAATTACGTAATCTACTGGTACATATTACCGAAAAGGAAATCATAGAAGAACTAAAATCCCTCAAATTCCCAGTGATAAAAGTCGCCCGTCTATATAACAAGGACAGAGGGCCCATACCACTATGCGCAGTAGATCTGGAAAACTCTGAGGCAGCTAAAGAAATTATGTCCTTAAAAAAATCCAACACTCTATAATAGAACTAGAAGCTAGAAACAAATCAGAGCATATACCTCAATGTCATGAGTACAACAAATGTCCCAAAACTTCAACTGATGCACCTCAATGTGTAAACTGCAAAGAACTTCATCCAGCTAATTTTAAAGGTTGCAGCTACTACCACAAAGTTAGTCGTATACAAAAACCATCAAATCAACATCAAAATCGCACTCGAGCATGGGCTCCAATAGACTCAACACAAGTGCATTACAACCAAAATAGTCAACCACAAAACACACTTGATCATCAAGACTATAATAAATCATTCCCCAAACGACCAATTAGAATAAATAGAAACCAGGATACCAATTAAGAAAATTCAGACCTACTGACCAACATAGTAACAAAAATAATTGAGCTAATTTTACCACACCTGGATAAAATTATGCCTTTTCTAACAACATTATTACCACTCATATCCTCCCATGGACCCAAATAAAAAGAAAACAATTAATAACATAACAACCCTTAACTGGAACGCCGACGGCATAAAGAGACAGCGTAGTATATTCATTGAATTCTTGTCCAGACACAATGTGAATGTGGCTTGCATCTCAGAGACTCACCTCCTAAGTTCAGATAACTTCAAACTACCAGGATACGAAATATACAGGAAAGATAGAGAAACGAGAACTGCATCAGGAGGGGTGGTCATCGCAGTCAAACGAAAATTAGCTCACCATTCGTTAGCAGAACCAAATCTAGTTAACCTTGAAACAGTAGCTATCAATATGTCGCTAGATAACGATATTGAAATCGCACTCTATGCAGCTTATAAATAACCGAATAAACGAATACTCCAAGAAGATCTTATCAAAATATTCAATACAAGCAATACAACCTTACTAATCGGCAACCTAAACTGCAAACTTAAATATTGGGGGTGTAGAGCTTACAACCAGAATGGGATCAGGTTAAACTCAATACGGACAAACCAAAACATACAAATATCGGTCCCTAATGAATATACGTATTATCCCTAGCGACCAGATTACAAAAGGGATATCCTAAATGTAGTCTTGCTCAGAAATTTCCAAAAAGCTATCTATCAAACGGTCATCAACGAACTAGATTCAGATCACCTATCGGTCATCATTTCATTCCACCACGAACCTCAGCAAATACTGGCTTTACCCGCACTAATAAACGGCAAAATGAACTAGAGCAAGTTTAAATGTCAACTAGATAAAAAGATTAAAGACCCTGGATCTATCTACACAATCAAAGAGATTGACCAAGGCGTCAGTCAGTACACAGAAGCCATCAAAGCTAACGTTCAACCAGCTTTAACACAGTGGAAAAATAAAACACGTAACTGTATTCACACGCCAATTGAAACAGTTAACCTAATCAAATTAAAAAACAACATTAGACGCGAATGGCAAAGAACCAGACGACCACATCTAAAAACCTTAACTAATCAGCTTACTCATCGAGTCAGAATAAAGTTGGATCAATACAGATTTAATCAATACAATACATATATTGAAGCTCTTAAACCTAGAGATGCGACTATGTGGCGAGCCACCAAGAAAATATTAAGAGAACCAAATATTATTCATCCGATACACTCGTAACCGATGAAGATAAATCCAACGCTCTAGCATCACACTATGAAAAAGTTTTCACACCCAATGACACGAACATCGTCCTATTGCTGGAAGTAGTTACTACCAACGCTGACTATAGTATCCAATCCTCAACTGAGATCGAACCAACCTCACCAGCCGAAATTCAAGACTTTATTGCAAAACTTGCTAACTAAAAATCTCTCGGTCCAGATCTCATAACCAATGAAATGCTAAAACAGTTAACCAAAAAGTCTTTGGCCATTCTAGCAACAATTATAAATGCATGCTTAAGACTTGGATATTTCCCAAGCAAATGGAAATACGCCCACATTTTCCAGTTTCATAAACCTGTCAAAGACAAGCACAAATCATAGCTATCGCCCAATAAATTGATTATCTTCACTCTCCAA
Source organism: Agriotes lineatus (assembly GCA_940337035.1). Lineage (NCBI taxonomy): Eukaryota > Metazoa > Arthropoda > Insecta > Coleoptera > Elateridae > Agriotes > Agriotes lineatus. The sequence goes on along the minus strand of OW679197.1, from coordinate 134,424,000 downwards.
TCTCCTTGAAAAAATTATACATAAGAGGATTAAACGAACAAAACATTATTCCTCACCACCAAATGGGTATAAAAGAAAAACACTCGACAACGCATCAACTAATACGAATCACCGAAGCAATATAGTCAGGTTTCGAAACGAAGGAATACACTGTGATAGCTTTCATCGATCTTTAAAGCGCCTTTGATAAAGTTTGGCACTTAGGATTGAGATATAAAATAATTAAACTGGGATTTCCTGATTACCTTATCAATATACTATTGTCCTTCTTAACAGACAGGACATTCCCAGTGAGAGAAATTGCCAACTTGTCCATTTGCAGACCAATATTAGCGGGAGTCCCACAAGGAAGTATTTTGGAGCCAATATTATTTAACATTTATGGCCATGACTTGCAAACTACCACCGACACTACTTTGGCTATGTTTGTGGACGATACAGCAGTCTTATCTCAAAACGTTAATCTTCCAACAGCGGTAAATCACCTTCAAAATGCCCTAGACGAGTTGTGTAAATGGCTTGACCATTGAAAAATTGTAGTTAATACAACAAAAACGCTGGCAAAAATTTTCACCCTGAAAGAAATCAGAAACTTACCTGCCTTAAGACTAAATCAAAGCGCTATTGAATGGAACAGCAAGGATTCGGCAATCAAATACCTGGGAGTCTTTCTTGACTCTAGGCTAGGATGCGGGTTTCATATTAATAAAAAACTCTGTGAGTGTTATGCCAAACTTGGTAAATTGTAACAGAAAATCACACCTACGAGTTGAGTGTATAACATTAATCTACCAATCAATACTAAGATCCATTTTAACTTATGCCTGTCCGGTATGGAGGAACACATCAAACACACTTCTCAAAAAACTCCAAGTGTTTCAAAATAAAGTTATTCGCATCGCAGTGAACGCGCCTTGGTTTGTGCGGAATGAAAAGCTCCACAAAGAACTTAATGTACCGCCGATTCTAGACCACATAAATAATCAGTATACAAAATGTTTTGCTCAATTAACGAGTGTCCTAGTACAGTGACGTTTAACCTAGGTCGTATAGACACGCACAAGAGACTAAAAAGAACACTCCCACAAGATTTACTTTAACAAACTCACAATCCGCAATCATAAACATTAAATTCAAGTAACTAGTTTAATGAACAAAACCGTTTATAAATATTATAATAATCTCTACTATGATAGTTTGTCGAGTAAAAAATATAACTTAATCATGTATAGTAAATTAGATGCTGAGCTGATTAAATAACTTAAAATAAAAAAAAATGTATCTGTACTAAAGGGAGTCCATTGGGCCGCTGCGTTCACCGGGAGGTGCAAAAGGCATATGGTGCTGCTCAGGTTGGATAAAAAGACTGTAAAGCAGGGTGCAGCCAGGAAATTTTGTATTAATTCGCAAATGGAGTGTCCCACGAGATTATCTCAAGAGATGCGGTACGTCAAAGACACTTCGAGAATGTACCCAGTAGCCCTCTTCTCTTAATCCGACAACACCAAATTGGCGGGAGTTTGAATTCTAAGGACGCGAGATCTGCTGGGGCCAGCACCAACAACATTCTTTTTAACTCTTATTCGCTGACTCGCGAGTCGCCTTGTGTCTCGGTCGCAGCAATTAACGGCTAAAATAAAAACTTAAATGGTTCGGCTAGAATTATATTAGAAACCAAACCCGCCATGGTGCTCTATCAAACTGATTTTTCATTGTAGCTGCCCAATTTGGTGTTCGCCGTTATTATTTATTTCGTTTCACTGTTTCAATCTACGCGTTGTTAGCGTCTGGGAGGTAGGCATTTCTGAGAGCGTGGCTGTCCATTCTTCTTGTTTGTTAAACTGGAGAATTTTGATAGCCGGCCCCCTTTTGGTATGTGTCTTTAGTGCCTAGGTTTAGGCTGGATCGGCGAAAAGGAAAAGTCAAGCTCATACTGATTACTCCAGGCAACTACGCAATCACATTTGTTTAAGAATAATATTAGAACAACCCCGAACCAACACCATACTTCCACAACATGTATCTAATTGTAATAAAATTAACGATTATTTCATTGACACTGCATCAAAATTAAACCTAAATATGAATAGTATCAAATCTTTCTAAAAAGGATTCTGTTATCTTTGTATTTCAGTTTAAAACAGCCAAATCCAAATGTTGAGCACCTATTAAGACAAACACCATTGGACATCATGGGATTAGCATTCAAGTTGTTACAATATCGATAGCTTTTATTCTACCTTTCATGTAATTAATTTCTCCATAATTAATTCAGCTGTCCTAGTGCTAGAAAGTTATCCTAAACATGTAAATGTTAATAATGTGTTACCTGTTACATAGTCTAGTTTCTGAAAAATACATAATGGTGTTGCGGCCTTATGAAATATAGCTGATGATATAATTCAAGGTACAGATTCCGGCAAAGTAACTGCTCTTGTCTTGTTAGATTACTCCAAATCATTTGATATGATAATTTGTTATGTTTTGTTGTCAATTTGTCATTATATTGGCTACTCCCACAGTTCATTTGAATTAATTAATAGTTATTTACTATACAAGTGGGATAACAGCATCATTAATATACGTGTGTGTAAGTTACAAACGAGTGCGTAGCACGAGTTATGTAAGCACACAAGTATATTAATGATGCATTATCACACATGTATTGTACAAAATTTTATCTACGACTGCCTAAAATTGAGAAAAGTGCATTAAGAGAAATGTCAGATCTGTCATTTTCAAAAATATTTTAGTAGGAAAATGTCATGTCATTCATTTGACACTATTTCAGTTACGTAATGAAGTCATTACACAACTCAGTTGCGATTGATGTAGGTATTTCATTTAAGATACTCATATGAAATCCAGGTGGGTACGCATTAAATACTCGCTGTTGCCGTTGTTGCAGCTGTTCTGCAGGCACTTGATTTTGTTCGTTTTCCATCGTTAAACGTGGAGGTCTTAAAATAACGCGATTTACTGAAGTTACTTGTTCAAATATGTTCGCTTGTTCGGATTCACTTTCTGACGAAGTGTCCGTGTCAATCATTAATTATTTATTTTTATATTAGTAAATTTTTAAACTTAATACTACGGTACGCATAAACGTGAGTGGTCTGGAAATTAAGCGCTGCTATTCAGTGCACCAGGCGTCTCGCTTATCGCGTTCTATCTGAACTTAATATTGATTATAAAATGTATTTTACGTTAGTAAATATTATTGCAATTATTAATGCACTTCACTTATAGTAGTATGTAAAATTTTACGCTTACGCTTTCATAGCTGCGTTGTTTAAGGGTCGATCCCAATGATCAGGCATTCACAGTGAATGGGGGTGACTGGAATTGGTGGTGCCTCGACTTCGAACGATGCTTGTTTCTTTCACTCGGCGGTACCAACTTCAGTTGCGGGGCTTCGGCATTTGATTGTTGAAATGCTTCGGACCAGCGGGGTTGGGTAGCAGGCTTCTCTTGGAAATTAAGATATTCGCTCTTAATTTGCCAAAAATTCCTACCGACTGCGCCATTGATGTTTGTTTAACGTCGATACAAGTTTTTAAAAATGTACTTTATTGAAAAACTTAAATTACCGACGGAGTCGTAACAATACAAGTTTTAATTATGACATGCAGCTACGAACTAAAACTAAAGACAGAAGTTGGTTTGCAGGTAATCTCTGCATAGGAAATGCATCAGCACATGATAAGATAATACAATACGGCTCCGGCAAGGAGATAAACTTTATCTACTAGGAGCCGGAGTTTAATACTACATAACTTGCGTAATGAAACCATTACATATCTGAGTGGTGTAATGAGCTTCATTGTCTAACTGAAATAGTGTCAAATGAGTGACGTAATGCGTTACTTATCCCACTGGAGTAGATAAAAACTATTTAAGCAACGATACCAAGCTATCGAGATTCAAGATGAGTTATCTGACTTGACGAATATCAGTACTGATGTTCCTCAAGAGTCAATTCTTGGGTCGTCATATGTACAATTTATATATCCCAATTTCCAAATACATTAAGCAACTGTGAGTATCATTTCTATGACCTAATAACGCTGGCCAGCATATAAACGAAGACCTACAAAGTCTAACTAATTTGTCACATCATCATGCAACCCAGCTTAATGCGAATAAATCAGCTGTTAGTTTCTTTGGAAAAAATATTAAATTATATTTGTAACAAATAAATTCATTTTTAAAATAACTAACGATGAAATAAATATCACAGATTGTTATTTGCTACACGGGGAATTTCTGAACCCAAAAAATAATAATATATAATTTACAACACAGCTGTTCAGGAATTGTCTCTTGGTGTAGCAAATTTTTGCCAGCTAGGTCCTGAGCAGGAATGGCGGGGGGGGGGGGGGGTGTCCGGAAGCGCCACTGGTTCGAGACGGTCCAAACCAGAAATCCTACAGGTGTCCGAATAAGTTCCTAAACCACTTAACTGTTTCATAAATATAATAAGAGACAGAAAACACCATAGCTTGAGATAATCTAATTGATTATTTACAGTATGTACACGTAGAAACTCTGCACCATATTCGAAGAAGGTAAGACAAATCTGTGATAGGATACTTGTTTGTAATTGGAATAGTAGTTTTAATTTAGTTTTACTTATAAAATGTACAAGGTTTTAATGTTAATAAATTTGAAGTGAAAAACAAAACTCTACGATTTTAACTCGCAATTCGCTCGAGTACACTTATCTCAACTATAAGGATATAGTGACTTAAAAATCAAGTACTGCGATATCGATAAACGGGAGTCCTATCAAATCGCTTCAACGATCAATTAATTTTTATAAAAGCGACCTAATCGAATGGTACCATACGCCTAGGATGTTTTACACTTAACTGTGCATTTTCAGCGCTAAAATAAAGTTGTTTTTAATGTTTAATCTCCCGGAGATCCTCACAAAAGCATTAAATTTTAAAACGTTGAGGAAGGTTGAACGCGACCAAAATGCTAACAGGCAGGGTAGCCAATTTAGGAAATATTAAATACATAATCAGTAAAACTAACTATTTCGCATACCTAACTGCAAAAGGGGAACGTCAGGTTTTTTCGATTTCTCAGCACAATCGGTTAGGAATATCGCCAGCACAAAAAGTAGACACAACCCATAAAATTTCATAGCAACAGCATTTACGGTATTTCAGTTTTGAGAGATCGGATGGGTAAATACAAGATGGGTACACGCCGAAGATACCTGGGTGCATAGGACAGTACCTTCTTGGTGCATGCAGAGCACAGCGGCGTCGTCAGAGCAGCTATACAGAGTGATGGGGCTCAGGATGTTGTCCAAACAAGTGTGCAACCTGATGTGCGACAGGATTTTCTCCAGCCATTGCACTTGGGAAAAGTCATGTGGCCAAGTCTCGGAAATCTGTCACACTGGAGAAAGACCATGTGGTCAAAACTTCGGGAGCGGCCAAACAAAGTGGGGGACTCAGAACTGTGCAGAAGTCGGTCCTCCAAGTGTTTTAGTAAGCGACAATACAGCCGAAAGGCAGAATATGGCACGAGTAAGACGAAAAAGGAGAAAAGGAGGCCTAAAATCACATAATATCGAATTTGCTGCTCAAACGGAACTACAAAGAGCATACCAGAGCTGAAAGGTGGTGTCAGGTGAGTGCTCTTGCAGAAATAATTTATTATCCTGGTATAACTGGCTCCATTCCAACAATATCACACAGGATTTCCTACGGCTGATCCACAGAATTCACGAAATTTTTGGAATTATATTATTCACATGAGTGAAAATTCTATATCACACCTACAGCCTCAGCAGGAACAATCTCACAAAATCAGTCCCATAAAATGGCCGCCGGAAATCATACTATCAATCTATTTTGAAAATTTATTATAATCCCCTAAAAATTCAAGGATTTTCAAAACATCCCAAAGATGCCAAAATGAGTGTGCAACCAAATACACACCTAGAAACTGCAGGTCACTCGAAACATCTAAATGTTAAATTACACGTAACAAGATACCGTTAAATATTTAGGTGTAATCCTTAAATCAAACATACGTTTTAAAAAATCTGCAACGAGTTTTACTCAGAACTTTTCTTGCAAGTAGACATTGTGCCACTAAACAATTTTAAAAATTAGAGGAAAATAAGGGTAAAAATATATTTGTTCGCAATAATTCTGAAATAATAAAAGAAAACACTTGGTAAGACCAATTATATAAATTTAAAAATAAAAAAAAATACCGGCGATGGGATTCGAACTACAGCGCCCGCGAACGAGCTAGCAAATGCAATTTCAATAATCTGCGTGTAGCCCAAAGTAAAGCACGCGTTTGCTACCTCATCCACCAAGGACGCTCCGATCGGTGATGCTGCTGCTTTAAATAGAATGCATTTATTGTTAACCCACGCTTTATTTTTTAAAACACTTATTGTGTATCTCTTGGTTCCCATTTGTGTCAAGGGTAAATCCTGGGGTATGTGTAAATTGTTCCATTTACCTACTTCTTAGTATATAATATTAAAGCCACATTAGGTAATACTATACTTCATTCAGATTCAAGATAGAGCAAAATTTGCAACCCAAGTTACAAATATCAGCAGTAAGTTGATTACTAATATGATTTAATTAAAATTTATATCAGAGAGACATGGCCTTCTTGCCGCTTTATGAATGTCAAAATCAATGTGTTATGTTTTAAATATGAATCTTTGCTTAAGGAGGCCATCTGCAACATTTTTTAGTGGGTAAATTTATTTTGAGATCACATTCAGCAGATTTCATTTAAGTAGACATCGCTCAATTTTCCAATTTCAAGCTTTGCAAATTTGACAAAAACTATAACCTCTATATTATACTACGTACATCCCATGATCTACATTTTAATAAAATCAAATTAATAATCAGCTGACTCTTGATATGTGAGTTTGGTCTATCTTGAATGAACTATAGGTTCAGATTGATTACTGTGATGTGTTGTATGAATCTGTTATTGATTTGCAAGATAAATACAGAGTCCAAATACTTCAAAATGCTTGTTTACATCTTACTTATAGTCAAGAAAAATATCTCATAAGTTAAAAGACGCTTATTAGCTAAATATGTTTAATAGATGTCGTTTATACAGGGTGTTTACGGTCTTGTGATTTTATTTTTAAGGGATGATTAAACACCTTAAAAGAAGACCATTAACGCTAAAATGCCTTAACAAAAGTTGTATAATAAGAGAGATATGACTTTTTAAAATTTTCTTTTAGATTTTATGTTTTTATTTTTAAGGAGTGATTAAACATATTAAATTAAATTAAACAAATACACATTTTATTTAAATTCTTATTTAAAAAAAACACCTTACACTAGATGTAGAAGTTATCGCTCGATGTATCCATGAGTTGGCATAACTTACAAGGCCTAGATCTTGCCGTCGAATTGTTGTCGCAGATGCTTCAACGCGGTTACGAAAATAATCTAAATCAATTTTTCTCATTGGTGTATACCATGGTCTTCATAAGGCCCCATAAATAACAGTTTAGGGGGTTAAGGTCGGGTGACCGTGGAGGCCATGGAACAGGATCCCTCAGCCAATCCATTTATTTTCGAATACATTCTCCAGATGTTTGCGAATTAAACGATTAAAATGCGGCGGTGCGCCATCTTGAAGAAACCACATCTGTTGACGTACATTCAAAGGTACTTCTTCTAGCAGTTCTAGCAAATGATTTTGCCAAAAAAAAGAATCATTTCCAGTCAATCGGTTTGGCAACACAAAAGGGCCAATAAGTTGTGCGTTGACCAATCCGGCCCCAACGTTTATCGCGAATCTGTGCTGGAAATGATTACAACGAACAGCATGTGGATTTTCAACTGACCAGATATGAGTATTATGACAGTTGTTGATGCCTTTACGTGTAAACGTTGCTTCATCATTTGCTAACACAATGGCAGAAAAGTTTGGAATTTCAGCATGTTTTTGCAGAAACCATTGCCAAAAATGAAACGTAAAGGATGATCTGCAGGTTGTAATGCTTGTACTTTTTGTACATGGAAAGGATACAATTGATTTTCGCACAGTGTTCGATTTGAGACGCCTACTTGCCGAGATATTTCTCGAGTACCACTGGAAGGATCTTCTTCAACAAGGTTTAATATGTCTTCTTCGGCAACCAATATTCTTTGGTATCGGCCAGGTCCACCATCCCGACTTTGACGTGTTTACAGTACACCAGTTTCTCGTGCACGGAATACTAGAGCAGTGAATTTTTGTGGAATCGGAGTTATCCTGTTAGGAAACCGCTCAGCATACAATCGGCTTGCAGCAGCAGAATTTTGATGTATTTCCCCATAAATTAACAGCATGTCAATGTATTCACTATTAGTGCGATATACCATTTTTACGTTCCTTATTAGGGTTTATTTGGAAGAATTTATGCCAAACAAACAGTGCAGTGACAACTACTGAAAAAGCTTGACAGATGCGAAAAGTTATTGGCATCAGCCTACTTAGTAAAGGATTCAGTGATAGCTTATCATTTGAATTTATGTTTACTTTGAACAATTTTTTGAATAATTGTTTTAACATTAATCGTTTTAGCTTTAATTTTTTGATCAATTGTTTTTGCGTTAATCGTTTTAGTGTTATCGACAATCATTTTAGCCTTCTTTTAAAGTTTTAACCACCCATTAAAAATTAAAAAAAGCAAAATCTAAAAAAAAAATGAAATATTATATCTCTCTTATTATAAAACTTTTATTCAGACATTTTAACGTTAATGACCTTCTTTTAAGATGTTTAATCACCCCTTGAAAATAAAATCACAAGACCGTAAACACCCTGTATAGTGCTTGGCCATATCATAAAACTGTTCTATTTGCACAATAAAATTACATTTCGAACAAATGTCTATAACCGCAATTTGAGGTTTAGGAATAGTGTATCTATTCTTTTAGATCAAACAAAATTTGCCAACACCGATTTTTTTATAATTTTGCTAAATGGTATTATGGTATTATCAGTTTCAATTTCCAGTTTTTCCTACCGATTTATATTATATGCAAAGTAAGGAAATTAAGAAAGTAGACAACTTACTAGTGAACAATGGCCCAGCAATAAAATGCTCACCTCTCAGGCGGCCGCTCCGAGTTAGACTCCCGGCGACTCTAGAGTTTAAAAATATTAAGTTCCCGCCTACCACCCTGAAACCTGTGGTAGTTGTTACCTATGCGTTAACAAGGGAACTCTTCCTGAATTTCGACAAGCTAGGCTAGCCACCTACTCGGCCTAAGAGCAAAGAGGGCTTATAGATCCATTTTGTGCTTAAAGCAAGCCAATAATAACAGGAAGAATGTATTATAAAACCTCATAACAATTTCAACTTCCAGTTTTTCCTTCCGATTTAACGCTTTATTACATGCACAGTAATGAAATTAAGCAAGTATACAACTTATTTTTAATATTTACAGAAGCATCAGAATTCGAACGAGAGGCACATGTTGTTAAGGCATTTTCTTTTACAACACCATGGTCAACTGGAGGAGCAGCTCGCAGGTTGTGATATATTATTATATACTATTATAATATGACACACCTCTACTTGGTTCTTATAAGCTGAGTCCCATTACGGTAAGTGAATGTATTTGACTACTAGTCAGTCTGTTACTTTTATTGTTGTTGCTAGCAACTGGCGTCCACTATGTTCACTTTTAATTGATACCCTTAAGAACCGTCGCCTAATCCTTACCTACGACCACTAATCGCCGAGAGTTTTTGCTAGTCTGGGTTGTGAACATCCCTGAGCGGAGTGATAGAAAAGGGCGTATCAGCATTTATGCTCAAGAGAAATCTGGTGGACATAATAGTAACTTCAAAAACCTTTAATTCGGAAACCATTGAATTTTTCGATACAAATCTATTAAGAGATCGCATTTGTAGTGGCAAAAATATGAAGCTAC
>OW679197.1:134341917-134413956 GCA_940337035.1 Agriotes lineatus | reverse complement strand
TGTAAACGGTATAAGGGGTTACAGATTATGTATGTATGTATTAATTTTAATAAATTCATACAACTGGAAAGGTGTTTTTGGGGTTGAAAAGAATTTAACACTCTTTTCTAATTTCTGTCTAATCACAACGGTTCGAGAAAAAATGTGCCCAACAGAATATGCCTTAAAAAACAAACATCAAAAACAGACTGAATAGCCAGTAATATAGGCAACCCATTTAACACTGTTGGCAACCATATTTACAAAACTAAATCCGACAGGAGCAGTAGCGTGCCGCATGTAAAGAAATAACATATCACAGGAAGCTACTTACCCGAAATAATACAAAAGTAAGTAACTTAGCTGTAATTAGAACTAACGTTGATGCAATAAAATGAATTGCGGTAGCATGTGCGCAAATTAAATTTGCCGGCGACAACAAGCAAAAAGCTGTTCACTCTTCGACGGATGGCGACTAAATAGTTTTAGGAATAACGGACCTTTTTGGGGATTGAACGCGAGGGCTTTCGGATTTTAGAGTTTCTAGGAAAATGAACCACATATTGGAATAAAGGAGTGATACAACTGGAAGAATATAGTACACTATAATTTTTTTTTTAACTAAAACGCGAAATTTAAACTAAATAAATGGTCTTTTAATCATTTATGAGGTCTCCGTAAAACTTTAATAAAAAAAGTTAAGCAACTGTATGTCGCAATCGAAAAATTATATAAAACAATACAAACTTCCAGCTTTTTATTACTGCCAGTGATAGTTTAATTGAAAATAAGACAGGAGACTGCTACTATAACATCATTCTTTTGAAAAATGTAATTTTTACGGAATTAAGTCATATGCATGAGGCTATTGTGAATGTAAAGATAATGACAGAGCCGTCTTACCATACTGTACTTGCTGCTGATAATCGTCACCTAGGTGAAAAAGAAATGTTCCGCAAAAACAAAATAAATGCGTGCTGTTGAAACGGGAATATGGCCACCTTGCTTGAATTGTGTATTTTAATAATTACATACACCTATAGCTAGTTTGTGTTTGCATGCTTTTTTATTGTTAATTAGGTTTAAACATTGCAACCTAGCAAATACGGCCAGGTTTAGTGCGTGGATTGCTCGATTTTATAAGTGCAGCCTTCAAAATGGATCAGCAGTTCTGGTGGGAAAGCTAAATAGAATCGCAGTGTGCCCAGCTCCAAAGACGCACACATTTTTGTCGAACCTAATGGGTTCAGTTATGAAAGCAAACTTGTCACCTTTGATTGGCTGGTATAGTCACGTGCAACGTTTTGTTGATGACGTTCAAACTTTAAAAGTGGCAATTTTAAGTTAGGCCGTTTTCCAATTTTCCAGTCTTTTCCATTACTCGTTTTTTTTGTTGTCTTTGGGTTAATTTACTTCGCTCCTTATTGTACTTCTCCAATTTTAGGGTTTCTTTGTTCCAGTTCCAGTTCCACGTTCCGTCTTCACTTATCAGCTTCTGGTAGCCCACTTTGACTTGTTCCTATATCTGATTCCTCTTTGTCACATTTCCTGATTATTGCTTGTATCTTTCTTTATTCTGTTGTCAGGTCATCGTTTAAGTATAATTTTCTTCCTTGGCTTCGAAATTTTCTCTTGTTACTCATTACCATGCTCTGGCTTCCCTTGCTGTTTAGCTCAACCAGACAGGTTTATTCTCCTAGTTTTTTTGCTGTTTCTACTTCCAATGTTACGTCCAAATTCCTCTCTATGAACCCTTCAATTTCTTCTTTTAATATTTTTGGGTTGCTTGATTCTATTTTAATTCCTTGGAGCACGATACTTTTCCTCCTCCTTTCTTCTTCCAATTTCTCTATTTTCTCCTTTGCTATCATCGCATCCTGTTTTAAACTAGCAATTTCTTTCATGACGCTTTGATTGATACCATTCAGTTCTTTGATCTCCGTCTTAAAATATCTTTGCTCATTTCTTAACTTTCTTATCTCTTCTTGCAATAGGTGTTTTTGTTTCTTCGTTGTTAGAATTTTTATGTCCCCTGCCAGACTTAAGTCCATCATTTCCTTCATCTTTCATGCTATCTTTGGGGTCCTCTCCTTTTATCGGGGTTCTGTGTGTCTTTCTAGACTTCTTGATAGATCTCGATATTATCCTTCTTTCGCTTCCCCCACTGCCTCCTACACTTACAAGCCATGGTGTTAGACTTGGCAACATTGCATCTCTGGTAGTTGGTGGTCCTAAATTACAATACTCCCATTTGAAATAATTTTGCTTTAAAGAGCACAGTTTTACTCTTTATCAAATTTTACTCTGAAATTAACTAAATATAGCTTCTGTAATGGTGACATTTATTTACGTAGTCAAGTAATACAAACATGTAACAATATATTTATAAAAATAAAACAACCTAACCTATGTAACATATGTATAAAAGAACATTTCTGTAATTATTGTAACTTTCTATACACCACTGCTGATTGAGAGTACAACATATATACAAAAATATAGTGTTACAGCTGTAAATAATCTTATTTGAACATAATAAACTTATCTGCCTGGTAACATCTAAATTTGTGTGACGCAAATTGTTCCATAAACTTCAAAAATCTGCTGGTGTCATCACTTAAAAACACTTTCACTGTTTGAGTATGTTTTTCCAATATTTGTCTTCTTCTACATTCAGGATTTGTCCTTTCTTGAGGCGCTTTCGACGACAATATGTTGGTAAATTTGGAAATACGCTTGGGAAGCTTTGTCAGCTAATTGAGGGTAATGCATCAACAGTTCTGCATTTCCCCACTCTCATTTCTAACGTTTTCAAATGTATTTTCTATTAAAATGTATTTCACACACGACAGAACTTTTTGTTAGGGTCCAACGTTCTCGTGCTGTTGCACGAAGCCATGCCTTCTTTCGGATCTCGTTCATTTGAAAAGAAAATATTGTTAGCGTTTGCATACGATGTTCTTTTAGGGTACTGTTGTGGTTGGTACACAGCGTCTTCGTGGCATTCTAAATATAAAATTAAAAGTTACAAGAAATGCTCTAAACATGAGGTTAGGTTGTTACTTACCTCAGTGAAATACTTAATAAACCCCATGAATTTTAGCAGCAATTTTACTTGCGCTTATCACGAACAGTACAGTAATATAAATAAATGTATTTCGTCAAACTTAGAGCAGTCCAACATATTAATATTTAATCACAAGCCACATTTCAACAGACATTTTTATAAATAAACAGTACAAAAATTGGTCTACGATCAGCGTTGCCAAATCTCCAACAGCATGGCTTGTAAGTGTAGGAGGCAGTGCTTCCCCTCATCCGTCAGATACTCATCTGAGTCCACTTTCTTCTACTGTAGGTTTTTATTTATTTTCTTTAGAGATTAGCTGAGCACTGCAAAAATAGGGCCGCCCGGATCAACTATTCGAAAGCAGGCCTATTATCAGTTTTACTACGTTTTATCTTGTCTGGTTTACCATTACAATTTCCTTGTTTGTATTTATGCCGCCCTTTATACTTTTCTCTTATTTTGGGTTGCCTATCCAGTTGCCGTCAAAATGTGAATTTTGAACTTTGATAATTTATTTATTCTATATCTTTCTTAAATCTTTTTTTTTCTGATTCTTGTGTTACTGACTGACATTTGATATGCTCTTAATAACATTTATAAATTACAAACAAGCCTTTGGATTAATTGTTATGGTAACAAACCTATATTATTTATTTCTCTGTAATTATTTCTTTCGCCAGCAAAATTTAAATTTTTAACGAATCACATCTTAGTTACCATTTGACACTACCAATCAACACACAATATTAACGACTATCATGCATGATGCCCAATAATCAGACTATTAGCATCATACTCGATGTTCACTAACAATTTTATTTCACACATAAAATCAAGTACTACCTACCGACCTCGATTATTTTTAGGGTTAATATATACCATAGCGCTCAAAAATAATTTTGCCAAATATAACACGACCTTGATAAATTAGCTACTATTTTTACTGTTGCTAAATTTCGCGTGTGTTTTGCAGTTTTTCCTGACATAATTTTGGCATTAATAATGAGAGATTATTCATGTAAAATTTATGTCTCGTCAAATTGATATTAAAACACACTCAAAATTTAGATACCGTACAATAATAGTTGACTATTCATCAAGGTCCCGCTATATTTCCCTTGACTATTCCATTTTGCTCTCACTAGTGGCTAACAATGGATACTCTTTAGTTAAAATGGCCATAAGAATATGCTCATTATGAGTAGGTGTTGGATAACTATACCCAATTTCAAATTTTATTAAAATTTGCGAAGAATGCTACTAATCAGTCAAATCTGTCAAACTTATTTCCATAACTGAACACAATAAGATCGGCAAATATGCAAGCCGCAAGCCAGCGGCTCACACTGTAAAATCGCCTACAAGCGAGCTAAATAAATGCGGCAAAGCTGCGCAGTTTATAGAATTTGCTACCTATAGTATGTGTGCCACAAGCCAGAAGCCAAATACTTCCTCGCCATGTTCGTGGGAAAGTTCCGTACATTGAGTCATTCAAGGGATGACATGATTTAGTCCAAGGGCTGCATTGCAATTTGAGTGATAGGCGTTCGCTCCAGGCTGTGTTATCAAGATTTTGCAACCGTAAAGGAATGCGTTTAATAGACAAATAAATATATATGCAAACTGCAAAGCCGGATTTGTATGTATCAAATCACGAGGGCAGATTTCGATGCAATTTTATTTTAGCATATTAAAAGACTGTTATTTTAGTGTGTTTTCAATGTTATTTAAAAGTAAGGGAAAACTGCAGAATCCGGGGCACATTCCCCCCAACGATTGAAAAATGTCTTCGGAGTACCAGCCTAAAATCAAGGACCAGGCCAAACAATGACAGCACCTCAATTTCCCAAGACCAATGAAATGTAAAACCGAGCCGTCAAAACAGAAGAGAATGTTGACAGTTTTCTGGGATCATTGAGGCATATTGTTGATCGAATTTTTGGAACCAAGTAACACTGTTAATGCTAGTAGATTTTATGAAAGTAGTAGTAACAGGTCTGTTGCTGTTATTGACACTTCCTATCCATGAGTTGAGCCAAATTAAGAGTTTCTTATGTACTGAGCTAAGTAAACATAGGCAAATAATTTACAAAAATACTAAGGCGTACGAAATGTCTTATTATAATTCAATGTCCCACCAAAGAGGTTGAAAAGACTCATTTCACTGTCCCAATCACGTTTATCTTTCACAATGGAAGACATTTTAGATATTATAGGTCCCGGGTGGTGTAGCTTGAACAAGCGTCCACGTTCGATCAGTAGAGTTAAGCAACACTCTTTCTGGTCAGAATTTGGATGGGAGTTCCATGGCGGCTTCTCTCGGCGCCTCGTGATACGGCTGTCACGGAAATAGTTGGTCCCGGATGTCATAATAACATCATGACAGTCGTTAGTAGGGTTACAAATCCCCATAAAATGTACAGCAACGCCTATAATTGGCCTAACGGCTGTTGGCTGAGTAACAAAATAAAAATTTTATTTTTCTTAAACCTGCAGGCACACTGCAAAACCAAAATAAATGCTGGTTGTCCTAGATATGTTTATCTTCCGCAAGTGAAAGGACATTTTAAATTTTATAGAACACAACCTGCAAGACCCTATTCAGAAAATAGTTGTTAATTTTTTTCAAAAGATGTGCACCCAACTGACCCAACTCTTCAAACTTATTGATGCAGCCCTGCTACTTGCAACCAGAACGTCTGTCTAATGATTTAATCATCAAACGACAATATACTAATTGAAATGGGGAAAATGTTTCTTGATTTTTGTATTTTTTTATATTTATCATGTAACAACTTGTAGGCAACCCATTATACAGAAGCATGAATAATGCATGCGTCTGTATAATGGGTTGCCTACAAGTTGTTACATGATAAAAAAAATCAGCCTGTATAACTCAAAAGCAAAGGCAGCTTTGCCCTAATTTAATTGTTAGTATTCCTTATGGTTTTCGAAATCCCAATAGAGCCTCGAAATGGAATTAACCCTGTATATTTTGAGTGCACAGGACAAACTGAGTAAGTTGATACCACCAAAGTTTCTTTAAAAAGTTCATTGCTTGAAATGAACTAGCGCCCTCAAGCACTGCTTGTCCAACTTCTGTGCTCAACCATGGCCAGCTTCATTCTTACCTGCTGATGACGTGTTAGCGGAAACAGATGAAGCTGGCTATGGCTTAATGATCAACTTCTATTGGTCAATTAAATATCAAGCTACTGTGCTCACATCATATATATCATATATCTAATACTTACTATATTGCTAGCGGCTATGAGTGGGAAACTCGCCGATGAAGTGAGACACACAACCAACTCCTTCATGTATACGGTGAGCTGTGCGCAAGCGCGACGGCGTCGTCCGCCCAATGGGGAAGTGGTCAAGTTTAAAATTCGCTCCTAAAGGCGGAGTTCGAATTCCCACGCATGCGCACGAGACGCGTTATACTCTAAGTGATACTATGTCGGCGCCGTAATGTTTTCTGAAGTTTCCAGGCCCTACCAGCAATATATGTGTATTATATATATGATATATATAATACACATATATTGCTAGTACGGCCTGGAAACGTCAGAAAACATTACGGCGCCGACATAGTCTCACTTAGAGTATAACGCGTCTCGTGCGCATGCGTGAGAATTCGAACTCCGCCTTTAGAAGCGAATTTTAAACTTGACCACTTCCCCATTGGGCGGACGACGCCGCCGCGCTTGCACACAGCTCACCATTATACATTGAAGAGTTGGTTGTCTGTCTCACTTCCTTGGTGAGTTTCCCACTCAAAGCCGCTAGCAATATAACGGGTGTTCATAAACAGTCGTCATCCCAGTAGGTTTTGACTTCAGAAACGTATGTCTATTAAAATTGAGAAAAAATGCGCTATGACAGTACTCAATGACGTTTCATTGTGTTGCACGAATTAATCAAAGACATAACATTTTGTTTTTCAAAGTAACTGGGATGACGACTGTTTATGAACACCCGTTAGTAAGTATTAGATATATGGCTCACATAAAACATAAAAAATCTGGTGTGATACACTCACACAACTTCCTTTTACAGTGATCTTATAATTAGTTAAATATTTAATTTTTAATTTTTAAGCATTCGTCAAAAATTTTCAAAAATTACGAATTCTACAAAAACGGTACAAAATAGAGCGTTAGTTGAAGAGACAAATTTTCTCTAAAATCTTAAGCAGAATTCAAAAATGTAATAATATACCGGGTGTTCTATTTAAAATAGGAGTTAATAAAAAAAAATAGAAAAAAAAATCTGGTGTGATACACTCACACAACTTCCTTTTACAGTGATCTTATAAGTAGTCAAAAAATTTCATTTTTAATTTTTAAGCATTTGTCAAAAATTTTCAAAAATTACGAATTCTACAAAAACGGTACAAAATAGAGCGTTAGTTGAAGAGACAAATTTTCTCTAAAATCTTAAGCAGAATTCAAAAATGTAATAATATACCGGGTGTTCTATTTAAAATAGGAGTTAATAAAAAAAATAGAAAAAAAAACAAAAGAAACCCACTTTAGAAGTATTCAACTGGAAAATCACCTATCTCACGTCAATGCACATTAAAAATGTAATAAAAATGTGAAGTTTGAAAAAAATCGTTAGAGCCGTTTTTGAAAAAATCGAAAAAAACTGAAAAATCACAAGAGTAAACACCTACTTCCGGTTATGCGCTTTTCTTCAAAAGCTTGCTGTCTTATCTACATAGTACACAAAACTTATATATGAAGTTTCAACGCCATACCTCTTTTCGTTTTTGAGATATTCTGTTCACAGACAGACAGACACACAGACAGACACACAGACCAATGAAAAAAAATATGTTTTTTGGGATCAAGGGACTCTAAAACGTGAAGATCTGTTGAAAACTCAATTTCGAATTTTTGGGGTGAATCCAATACTTCCTTTATCGTAAAAGGAAGTAAAAATACAGCAATAACAATTGAATTGGGAAGACTAAATTAACCTCCTTTTGTATTTACACTTTAGCTTGAAGATTAACAGAGGGGACATTATTTTTGCATTAAGAATCTAACATGGGATTTTTAACAAGGAATTTGTTGACCACCTGACATGTAAACAGCACATTCATACACAGTTGACGTCTACCGTAACTAGGATTTTACAGTTAGTGGGTGTTTTACTCATGCCGGTGCGGTAAAATGACTAGAAAATGTTTAAATTTTATCTGTTACCTAGACTACAAGTAAATCTAAAATACACAGTTGTGTGAATTATACCAAGGACATTTACCAAACGCAGATTTTTGAATTGCAAAACCAAAATAATTTACTGCGCTGTGACCAAAATAATACCAAAAGTTTAAAGTCTTTTCAGTTCGAGGTAAGAACGGTTGACAAGATAACTATGGTAGGTTGGCGCAGTTCCGTAGCGTTTTAAAACAGTTGCCGAGGAATACATAAAATATAGTGTAATGTAATTAGATACCATACTTGCGTGTATGTGTAGATAATAATAATAATAATAATAACGTTTATTTGTTCATAAACTGCCTACAATGATCACATAATCAAATTACCATAAACAAAATAATTAATAACAAGTAAACATACTCCCACAAAGTTAAAACTGTGCGTGGAGGTGCCCTATTCAACATTAGTTTCTTTTTTATTTTAATTTACAACATTCAATAATATTAACGCAATGTATTGTTTATACATTGCACATGTACTTCAATGGTTTAATGCTCATAGAAATTCTGGTTGCCTAACTAACACGAAAATGAAAGAATAATTCAAAAAACCGCAGAATTGATACACACTAATAAATGTACAAGATACGATTAGCAGTAACTATAATTGTATTCATAGAGGTTGGTATTACATTAAACAATATCGAAGAGGTTACGTTTAACTAAACTGTCATTAAATTTGCTCGTTATGGCAGATGCACTTGATTTGTGTAGACTAACAGAGTTAATATTGTAAAATCAACACAAGAATGTGAATTTTGTAAGATACAAAGATGGTTCGTGACGTTACGAAAGTTATATGCAGCGATAGAGTTAAAATTATATCACCAACAAACGGTAACGCAGCTGACGGATAAAGAAACTGTGCAAAGGAAAGAATAGATTGCAAAGAGCAATGATAAGGCTATCGAAAGCTTGATAAAAATAATAGTGAAGTGCTAATAAATTCGTGAAAAACAGTGCATTTAAAACTAATAGTGAAAAGCAGAGAATTGTGAAGTTATAAAGTGCTACGATTAACATTTATCGAAAGTTTAGTTTCTAAGTAAAAACATAGCAAAACTTAGGTTCAAAACAATTGTAAAATTAGTTGCTAGGGTACCATATATTTGATTGTTATGATTGACTACCCAAGCCATAAATAAAGTTGGTGGTTGTTAAGCTTGGCTCCCGGAAAGTTGTAGTCGATCAATATTAAAAGTATTTGTGTGAGTCCAAAAAGCTGTTTTTATTGATCACCAGTCCGCAGAGCATCTTTGCTTGTAATTTTCATAGTGGTCAATTATCCCAGTGAAGAGGAATTTGAGGTGCAAGAATTGACCAAGTGGGTCCGACATCGAGGGCACTTTTCGGGCAGTTTGAGGCATCGGCCAGCTGAAATTTTATGTGCATCGTGTAGGGGAGTCCTTTATTGAGACCTACGTTCAGAGTTTCGGATCAGAAAGACATCACGAGGTTTATAATCGCCGTGGCGTCCTTAGAAAACGTGTCTCGCCTACGAAGCTGCACTTCGAAGGTAAATTTCACAAGGAGGCAGTTGCAAAGGGCCCACTAGCTTTGGGTTGCATCAAGAATAGAGTTTGTACGAGGTTCCAGTTCCCAGATCAGTTCCAGAGAGTTTTTATCGAAGTAGCGTCCTTTGATTTTGCGATGTGGACCAGAGATTTAGAGCGTTTTTGCAGGAAGTCGAACAATTGCCAGCATACGTCCTTTTACGTCACTGAAACAAAAATCACAGATTACGTCATAATTCTTTGCATTGCATTTACCTGAAGCTTGTTTCACAATTGTTGGTGTTTCAATTCAATTACGTTGTTTTTGTGCAAGCAAACTATATCTGTTTTGAGTTGTCAAATTTGTAGGTTAAACTGACAGATCCAGCAAGTCGAGTATTTGCCATACAAGTTAATAAGTCATACTTAACGGTATAGGGCATTCAGTAAACACAAAAATATTTAATTTTTTTAAGTTTGCATGTGCATATAATTTTTGTACTATGGATTCTGTATTTTGTTTTGCAAACGTTTCCATACCTGTATAAAGGCCGATTTAAATATAAAAATGACAAATAATATTTCTCATTGTCAGTGTCAAAGTAGATATTTTTCTATACATTCTCACCTGAAGTTTTATAAAATGTAATAAAAATACCTATTAATAAACGCTACGTCAATAATATCCAACACAGTATTTGTATTCTATCTTTAAAAGTAGTTATTTACAACATTTATGGCGGATAGGAGGTAAATGTCACAACCTTAATCTATTTGTTGTAGTAACTTTTTGTAAGTACATTCCTAGATAAAGATAAATTCTGGAATTACACTCATAAAATTTTGGAAATCAAAGGCTACTTTGTGTTTTTATGTTTACTAAACAGACTATAAATGTTATACCGGTTATTGCACATACCTTTTGGCTAGAGTTTTCCTCATGCTATAGCCGGAGCTTTACTTTATTTGATTGCCAATAAATAGAATATAAAAAGCAATAAACCATTTATTTTGCACAGTAAATAATTATAACGTCATTTCAATAAGCTCTGAGATTGCACAAGAATCTTGATTAAAACTATTTTATTGTATTTGTGTGATACGTCCCACCATTATTTGCTTGTTATTACATTTTTGAGGGCGATCATTACAGTACATGTACAATTCTGTTATAACAAATTGTGAATAGTTAACCTTTCTGCGGAGTGTAAATATTGTTTTACTCTTTTTAAAATCTTTTTAAATAAATTAATACAGGATTTAACTGTATTCGGCAATGCATTACAAAAAGGCGGTCTAAGATAGTAGTATATTCTCTGTCCTGCCGTCTTAGCAGATGGTCGCTAAAATGGACACCGTTTTAAAGCTGAGGTAAATTCTATTCTTTTTCGTTAAATGCTTTTTGCTCTATCTTTTAAGGGAAAGTGGTGGGGGGTGTCCGAACATTTTCGGAAATAAATGTCAAGAACTTCAAAATGGCTGAACGGATTTTGTCAAACTTGGAGTCGTTAAAAAGGGCTTTACTTAGGCTATCAACGTTGCTTTGAGCGGATTGATTTAGATTGCTTGTGTCACCGCTAGAGGGCGTTTTGCGACAACACTATAAATGAAGTGGATTTTCTCAAAAAAATTAAATGCAACGATATAACTTTTATTGCAGCAAAGGATAGCCAAATAAGGGTCTAATACGCTAGTGAAAACCACATTTTGTGCGTTTAAATAAAAGATTACTTTTCAAATTGAATTTGCATATATTTGCAAGTGCAAAAAACTTCCCTATCATATTGTGTGTACTAGTATAACTCTTAAGGTAAAAAATACGCCTATGCTGATTGTTGTAGGACTTCTTGTAATAATAATTCTTTGGCTACTACGGTTTACGTGCTCAAGGCCACAAGTATGGGATCAAGTTTTAAAGACATGACATGCATATCGCCTACATGAAAACTAACTCATGAAGGTCTATACAGTAATTAGAATTATAATAAACAATTTGGAAAAAAAAATTAACCATGACCCTGTAATTTATAGTAAAGCAACGACCAATTTTGCACCAAACAAGAAGCTGACCATCCTCTACCTTCATTCTTTTGACAACAGTAGACCTGAAACAGAGGACCAAAAATTTAATTCAATTTGGTTATTCTTTAAACGTAAAAGCACTGTATCCCACAAACTTAGAACGACAAAGTGACTAGATAGCACTGAAAGTTTCTAATCCCTTTATTATTCAAGCTTTCTTAAATATTGGGTTAAAAATTTAAATATCGAAAGATACTACTGATTGTTATATTTACAAAACGCAGCAGTTCACGTATGTAATTTTAAAAGCAGCTAAAATAAAAGTTTAAGGGCCGCAGAAGTAGACATCCAACTTAGGCTTATCGCATATAAAAAAAAACCTAAAATAATAGCGAACAAGGTGCAGGCACCTATTTCATCCGCGCACATGGAGCCTCCGAGCGCGGCCTAATTTAAGCCGCGGCCGCTTCTGATATAAAAGGCAGCAAAGGGCTCGCACGAGCAATTAGAAACGAAATTAGGGCGAGTGGCATCAAAACATGCATCTTTTCAAGAGGAAGCGATTGCCAGAAGAATTAGACCGCTAATCAAATACGCCAAAACACTAGGCCAAAAATTAGCCAAAAACCAAAATAAAGCGACACAAAACCCCCACCGCGGTGAGAAGCGGGGACAGATTCTTTTATAAACAGGGGTGGATTTCAGGGAGATTAATTCCGTTCTCCGCCTTCGATCTTCAACAACGATCTCTAACACGCATGCCATTGTACGGACTAGAGTCTGCGAACTTAGACGAAATTCAACCACAGCCCCAGCAACGATCTCCAACACGCATGCCATTGTGCGAACTAGAGTCTGCGAATTTAGACGAAATTCAACCACAGCCCCAGCAACGATCTCTAACACGCATGCCATTGTGCAAACTAGAGTCTGCAAACTTCGACGAAATTCAACCACAGCTCCAGCAACGATCTCTAACACGCACCCCCATCGTGCGAAACAGAGGCCAGAATCTCCGCGCAACGAGGATGACGTAAGCAGTCCGTACTAATCTTGCTCCTCCAACGGCTCTTACGTTAGTCGTCTCGTTGCGGCAGTTGCAAGGATTTTCTTTTATTCATAGGCTACAGGATTTGTTCAACCGGCTGTTTAGGCCGTCCACCCCGACCACCCCGGAATCAGCGATCCAGCAGAGGGCCCGCCGGTGCCGCTTGCCACCCTCACCCCCTTGGCTGCAATACCTCGAGGGCCGCCACGCCGAGAAAGTCGCCGCCTGTCGCCGCCCCCGGACGCCCGACCCCGCCAACATGCCGGGTGCTTGGTTGGCTTACGACGCCTTGATTCCGGACAATGCCCATCGCTAGACACCTCCTCCTAGCAGCCGAAGTACCTGCCGCCCCCGCCGCGCCGGTTAGAGTTGGAGCTACAGCTCCATCTGGACCCGTTCGAGAAGGATGAGTTCGACAAGCTGTGCGACGCCGCCGTCAGGACCGCGGAGGCCCATCTCCGCCTGCCCCTAAAGCAAATCGAGCTACCCCCTCGCCGCCCTCCAGTGGCCGACCCTCGCTCCGCCCGACGGGACCCCCGGCTTAACGTTCAGCTCCGCCAACGTCCGCCAGCCCCCCTGCGTGCGCAGCCCATCTATATACCGGCCAGTCGCCGCGGCCACCGCCGCCACACCGAAATCCGCCATCGCCTCGAGCAACGCCGCCGCACCGAGAACCGCCACCGCCCCGAGCCGAGCTCCCTCACCGAGAGAGGCCGTCGCCCCGAACAACCCCACCGGGCCGAACAACGCCGCCGCCACGAGCACCCGCATCGCCCCGAGCCGCATCGCCGTTCAGCACAGGCCCACCAACCCAGGGGACCTACCCCCCCCCCCCCCCAAAGCAGCACCGCCGGACGCCGGAAGTAGTGAAGTGTCGCGCCCTAATTAGACGCTGACTCTAGTATTCTTCCGTCTCCCCCTCCCCCCCACGCGAGTGCGCAAGGACCCCTCCTTAGTTTAAGTTAATTGTATAATATTTGTAGAGTAAGAATTCTATTATTAATAAATACTGATTATTGACCACCATTTCTCAAATACAATTTGTGGAGTTTTTCTTACGTCCCGATTAGCCGCCAGCTGCCGACTCAGCTAGCAGGAAGGTGGCGCTAACCCGCCATTACTTCACTCAAGACCCGCCATTGCTCAAAGGACGAGGTGTGTTAAGCATTTTTACCAAAAAGAAGTACACAAGATTTAGAAGGATTTAGTTGCTTGGTTGACATTTCAAACAAGTTATTTAAGTCAATTGTTATTTCCTCCAATTCCCGTTCAAAACACATGGGCTGAAAAGAATAATAAACCTGCGGATCGTCAGCATACATATGAATTTTACTATATTTGACGAATTGATAAAATTTTTAAGTATATAACGTGTATAATAGCGGCTCCAAAATCGAACCTTGAGGCACTCCTTGTAAAACTAACCGCGACAAGGAAAGGTTGCCATCAACTTTTACTTTTTGTGTCCGTCCATTGAAATAACTTTTAAATAATTCTAACACATTTGAAGAAAAGCCGATCGAGTGAAGAATTGAAAATACAACTATGGAGAGGTCTAAATCCCATTGTACATCAGGAAGCAGTTCATGTTTATTCAAATAATTCATTATTTGGTCTTAGGTCTGATTATACAACTGGTTTACTAATTTTCGGTATTGGAGTTATAACAGCGTGCTTCCAACTGTTCGGAAAAATATTCTCCGTTAAATAACAATTAATGGCATGTGTTGAATAATTATGAATAAATGGACAGCACAATGTTATCATTTTAATATTTAAGCCATCAGATCCCATCGCATTACTGTTAATGTTTCCAATGCAGTTTTCCACCTCCTCTATTGATACTGGGACAACAGAAAATGTGGTATTATTATTAGTAGTATGCGCATACTTTTATTTTACATTTACATCAACCGCTAATTTAGGTATACTATCTATAAAGAAATTGTTAATTAGGATCAGATAACTCTCACGGAATTTGACAATGGGTTGAGTTTTTTATATTTAACGACTTAGAATCTTCCCCCAATTGCTTTGATGAACAATATTTTGACTTATACGCAAAGTATAACTTTTTCATTTATTAAACTAGCATTTGTTAGAGTCTTTAACGATTTGTAGTATTCCCAATAGAAATTACGTAAACACAATTTAAGTCAATACAATTATATTAAGAATTAAAAATAATTTAAGCATTCCAAATATTATTTCAGAAATATTCCATACATATGATAATTTGAATTTGCAATCGTAGAAAATAGCATTAGCCTTGATATAATTTGAGTTTAAAACTGTATTAAAAATAGCGTCAGCCTTGACTTTATAATAATAAAGTAAGGGCAATGTAAACTCTGGGGAGCCAGAAGTGAAGCTGTTGTGTTATTTTGACTTCCCACAAAAATCCCAATTAAAAGATAATAAATACCAAATTATGCAATTAGAAAAGGTGTTTTCACATTGTGTGTCAAGTGGTTAGGCTGCAGAGGTTTTTCTTTAATTCCTGGCGTCTAGCAGATGGTAAAAGTGCTGATGAATGCAATGAGTTAGGCTGTTGTTTTGGGTGCAGAGCTATTCGAGGTCCAGGGCATGGAAGCCTAAGGTAGGATTATTGATCGTGCACTGCAGTGGAGCCCTAGCTGTTGGCAAAGGAAATGGGTTTGGAGCTAAAAGCAGAATCGAGCTATAGGCATTGCTTTGCCGAGCTGCAAGCGGCTTGCACGGCAGGTCAACCGAGAATAAAGGCCGACCCCTTTATTCTTGGTTGGCCTGCCGTTCATTGCGAAACTTGCTGGGGTGCCGATATAGGCCTAATATATATCGCAGAGCAAAGGTAAGAAAACTGTTTATTCTAAAATTTATAACTGACTTTCTGTGGCGTCGTTTGGCGAATTCTATTTCCGGTAGATTTACTTGAGTGTTTTGTTTTAGTGGAGTTTATTGCTTACGTAATGCCACCTAGAGAGCGCATTGTTACGTAATAGCAGATGTAATTATTTTAAAATTAAGCCAATTTTGATTTGGTTTTCTGCGTGAATGGTCCGGTTAGGTCTCCATTATTTGGCATTTGAGTTTTTCCTATCAGCTCAAAAATTCTGTACAAAATGGTCCCATGAGTTAAATAAATAGTGTAAGAATGACTGTATTTTATAAATAATATCAGAACAATTTATAAGAAGCCAGTATATTGTCAACCAATTTTACATATATAAAAATAACAAATTTGCAAGATGTAATAACCCAACCCTTTGAGATTAGAGTCATTTGATTACCACAAAATTCAATTAATAATACTGCATTAGCCGATAGGGCATATCACAACAATATATTTTAGAATTTACGAAAACTTTCACCAATTGACGTCAGAAGTTCTAGCTGACCTGCACCTTATTTTTTTAGGATAACTGATTTATCCAATATAATATGCCATTATATTTTCGCTGATAGGTTATTGCAATAATAGTATATTACGTAACGAGAATTGTAAGTTATGTAATTCTACATGTGCGTCATTTTTCATAGCTTGAGCTATGTATTATTATTTATCTACTCCAGTGGGATAAGTAACTCATTACGTCACCCATTTGACACTATTTCAGTTAGGTAATGAAGCTCATTACACCACTCAGTTATGTAATGGTTTCATTACGCAACTGAGTTGTGTAATGACTTCATTACCTAACTGAAATAGTGTCAAATAAATGACATAATGACATTTTCCTACTAAAATATTTTGAAAATGACAGATCTGACATTTCTCTTAATGCACTATTCTCAATTTTAGGCAGTCGTAGATAAAATTTTGTACAATACATGTGTCATAATGCATCATTAATATACTTGTGTGCTTATATTAATGATACTGTTATCCCACTTGTATAGTAAATAGCTATTTTCTACGACAACACTCCTTCCATTCAATAAATAAAAAATATTCTAATAGTTGTTAAATTGGTACTGTCACAGAACCTTAAAAACAAGGCGCCAGCAGTCATAGCCGTTACTTTCTTCACCACTTCCTTCAAACAAAAATTGTAAAAATATACATAATTATAGCAACCAAAACCAAAAACCATTATTGCTACCAACAAAATAAGTCATTAAATCCCGAATCTTGCGATCGATTCATCTTACTCATGACTGTGCGTAAGAATACGACGTTTATGAGTGTTACAATTTTTACCATTTAAAACAGTGGACGCAGTTCCAGAAACATAGCGGAAACGTAGTAGTCATCGTAACGTGTTCTCCATTTTGGTGAAAGCTACGTAATAGAACCATTTCTACCACTTAGAAAAAACAAATTAAAGATGCTACTGCAGTCGCCACAACGTGCCGCCCTCTAAAAATGCTACTTGTAGATCAAGCTCTAGTTATTTGGAACAAGAAATATATATTTTGAGTAAACGATAGATTTCTCTTTAACTCACGAAGATTACAAATAAACTGCGTTATGGTCAAAATGTGTGCAGCGAATGTTTTTACAATTTCCTGAGAATGTACGAATATTTAGGTGTAGAAAAAATGTGAATAACCAGCCAATAAACTTGGCACATTTGGTGCAAGGAAGATTGTTTAAGTGTAAATTGTAAATAAGATTATTTTGAATTTTGATGATATTACTTGACAAAATGACTGTAACATTTTAAAAATGCCTATTAAACGTTGAGTATCATACTACTCAATAATTTCAATACTATATTAAATTTTTCATTCCATACAATTATTGCAGTAACGTGCCTTATGTAGTAAAGCTTACATCACTGCTATGCCCTAGGCATGTATAAATTAGTAGGTAATTACAGTTTTGTTATCTAGGAAATTCAATTCAATAATTTAGTGTACTTGCTAGGTATGTAATAGTATTGTTAAGGCACGTAAAGTGCAATGTCCTCGATTTGTCATCTTAGATAGGTACTCATCACTCAACCAGGATCGTCATATTACCGTTTACAAGCTGTACTTTTGCTAAGAAGTAATTTCGTAAAGAGTCTTGATGCACCTCGTTAGAGAAAACAGCTTTGAAGATCTAAAGAAAAACGAAGTACACGTTTCTCAAGAGAGAAAACTTTATCCACCAACTCGCCAGTTTCCAGCAAAGCAGATTATTAGCTAAACTACTTTCTAACACTATATAAATGGCTTCGAGGGAAAATGTCGCTCAGTTTATAGCGGCTAATTGAATCCCGCCAAACTCGATGTCGCCCAAGTTGACGGCAAATAAGAAGTATGAAACGTCTACGTGTAGCAGCATGAAAATTACTGAAACCCCAAATCTTATTTTTTTATATCTTCACGGAAACATAAGAAACGTAAGTGCACTGAAGAATTTGGAACCAAGGTTAGTCCTTTATTACTGGAATGGAATTCTTATTCATGTATTAATTAATTAAATCTACAACAAATAAGGAATTTTCTACCCCGACGAAAAATATTAGGTTCTATCATAGAAACCTGCAAAATGTATAAACTGCATTTATCAACCATCCGGTGATTAAATTGTACGAAAGATAACGAACGTAATAAACCCATTGAACTAGTGTAAGTGAATCAGAAATAAATTAGAACAATTGCCAAAACAAGTAACATTTAACATTCTAAACTACAAATAGAGTAATAGAGTATTTAAAGTAGCGGAAGGAAACAAAATGGAAATTAATAATATGAAGCCTATAAAGCATCTTCTTAAAGTCCTCAAAATTTATTAAGAAATCTTCCTAGATATAAAAATAGGTATACAATCATATTCGAATTTCATAAACAATATTGCAGAAAGTAAGCAGAGAGCGAAATAGCAAATAAATTACTATTATGAACACACGCAACAGTAGATTTTACGCATGTCATGCATAGTTAGCGTACAGCTTGGCCGGTAGTCGTTACGACCGTTACTGCTTTAGGAACACCGTCGTTTACAAGAAGAATCTCAACAAATCATCCTAAAAACCATTACAAAAGAGGCAAGTTATGGTCCTGTAATAGGACGATGGAACCCACACAGAAACATGGGCAGTGGTCGAAACCATTTAACCTGACTTGAAGCTCAGATACTAATTCTTCCCTGTTCTACGTTGCCAAAATATTTGAGGGATATGCTAAAAATAATAATGCCTCAATTTGTTGGTATCTGTCTCTAAGTAACTGGGTTCTAGCCAGTCAATTAGAGATTTTCCAATAAGAAATTTATCAGGAATAAATGTTTTAAGCGCTTGTTAAGACAGTGGATAATATTGACAAAGGGCATGTTGCGTCTACATGAACCAATAATGTTCTAAAATGTAACTTAGTAGAGCGTATTCCACACAAATGTATGACTCTATTATCTTTGGTCTCTTTGTTCACCTATCTTTAATTTAAATAGGGCTTGCATAATCGACGCCAACATTAAGAAGGCAGGTGTATTTAGCTGCAATATTTTTTATTGTACCTCACACATTAAAGAATTGTAGCTTCGAAGGATCGTTTTAAAACATGTTATACAGTTATATATAATTGTTTTTATTAATGTATGTATAATATATTGTTGTTACTGACGCTTAAAAAATATTAATAATTGAATTCGATTGCGACTGCGAGAACAGATACCCTTGAACCTACAATTTACTGTGGTGCCTGCCCTTACATGAAAATTATTATACTGGGCACACATAAAAAATCTTTTACAAGCAAAAATTATATGAGACTGTTGTCTTACACAGGTACCAACTCAGGTTTTATGAAATACAACACAGACTACAATGGGTTCGTGGGTTCATATAAGTGAACAATAATAAAATTATCTGAGGATCGAAAAAAGATGACATCGTTTTATTTCTTTTAAACACCCATTTTCGCCATTCAATAAAGATAGGCGAACTACTTGAACACTTAGCCCAGAATAATTTTGCTAACCTGTTTCCCCAAGTCACTATTCTACAACCTTCTGAAATCCGCAACCGCGCGCCGCTGCATCGCAAGTAACTCTAAGATGGCCGCTGGCTTAAACTAGAACATACCCAAACGCCTTCGAAGAAGTTGTATTATTGCACCAAAAAAGTATAACTCAAGCACTAACTTTGGATTACAACGCTGTTCACAAATGACTGCTATTTATTTTCATATAAATAAATGTTTAAAAACAAATTACACCGACCTCAGGTCAAAACAAACATATAACCTCTAAAATGAACAAAAGGATGAGGTTATCTTGTTGAATATAAAACATGATATTTGGCCAATTTCACCACTATACTCCTTTATACCTACCGAAAAATAAAAGGTAAATGCTTAAATCTAAATTCATTAATTAGCTAAAGCTGACGTCACTCTAAGAACAATTGCAATGCGAAATTTAAACAAAAAATAATCGCTAATTACAAAAATGATTATGTTCATTGTACAAAATCCTTACATATAAACGCAAAACTAATTATACCATCGCCTTAAGCGCATTTCGGTGCACAAATGTCAGGAATTTTACACAAATCCGTTGTGGTTACATGTCGGACAGTTTTTAGCATGAATCGGCCTTCGCTTCAAACACAATCCAGATGTGGTGTCTAAAAGGTGGTTTCACATCCCTAATGCACGTGTGTGATAGTTATATGCGAGGGGAAATGGAATTAACGAAGATCTGCTCCCGTCGACGTGAAATTTGCATCTTGCAAACTCGCATAAAATCGCGGAGTCCAAAAGCTGTGCTAGTGGATTGAACGTTCAATATGTCCAACCGCATCTCCGTCAAATATGTGCTTTCTTTATAAACTGCATGGACTCCTTTGAAGCATGTTTGGTGCAATAATTTGGCTTGCAACGGCTCTAATATCACTGGTACGTAAGTTTATAGCTCTAATGCACCATATTCAATTTTCTCTGCTTGCAGACCCCCAATTTTGAACACACACATGCTATTAAACTACGGTCCCTGAATTCTGCAGCTGCGGCCCCACTTTTGTGTTGCCGAATGGTTTCGGCTTCCATTGGACCTTAGGCCAGCTTTGATTGCAGTTCCAGCTTACACAAACGGCCCAATCTGCTTCGCCAGTGCACTGAGTGTATAAAGTTCTGGTGTTCTGACCCGGTTATATACGCACTTTTACAGTATACACTGAACGTTTAGTTTTGATAAGCGCAATTTGACACACTATTAAACGCACAATGACATCGCACATAAACGTGTCCAAAATTTTTTATTCTGTGCCAACTAATGCTAACATCTGACCCTACACGTTTGTTAGCTCTTTGTGTGGCTAAAATGGGATTTCTAGGTAAATTTGAAACCGGTTTTGCCAAAACGTAACACCAAATTTTCTCGGCAGCCAATGTAAGAATTTCGATACTACTGGATGCTGTGTCAAAAGCGCATTGCATGTGTGTTTAACTTAACTTAAGTATGAGTTATGTGGCTTCGATATACAGGAATTTCCTAGGTTTTACTTTTAAAACAACTTATACCTCAAACGCGACAATTTACAACGGTCGATAAATTCTACGGCAAAGGAATCTGTTTGTGCCAGCAATTTTCCTTTTGCAAATGAAACTTTGTTAGTTACTCATTAGACTCACTTTTAAATCTCCAACATATGTGCATTCGAAAGCGGCAAATATTGTTTTTGAACACATTATAGCAATTTTTAAACACCACAACATAATAGTTATTGGTAAAAAGATATTATTAGTTGCGTAAAACAAATTGGTAATATATATATGAGACCTATTATTGTATGTGTCAGAATAATGCTCTCTTCTTTCCAATCGTAAGATTGCATCAAAAATGGAAGTTAAACGTAAAGTATTTGAAAA
Organism: Agriotes lineatus; assembly: GCA_940337035.1. NCBI lineage: Eukaryota > Metazoa > Arthropoda > Insecta > Coleoptera > Elateridae > Agriotes > Agriotes lineatus. Next base: position 134,392,336 of record OW679197.1, on the reverse strand, counting down.
CCCATTAATCTGTGTTTAAGGTTTTATTGGCTTGTAATATATTGATTCACAAGAAAGGGTTTTTTTTGCTCAAATAGCTTGACAAGAATACATAATTTATCATTGCTTTAATTAATGCTATTGCTTGAAGTAGTGCAAAGAATATTTCACATTTAAAGGAATTTAAATTGTTTAAAGCGAGAACAGATACCTTTGACCCTGAAATTTACTTTGGTGCCTGCCTTTGCATGAAAATTATTATTCTGGGCAAAAATTATATGAAACTATTGTCTTACACAGGTATTAACTCAGGTTTTATGAAATATAACACACAACAACAATGGGTTCGTGAGTTCATAGAAGTTAACAATAAAAAATTATTTGAGGATCGAAAAAAGATTACATTGTTTTATTTCTTTTAAACACCCATTTTCGCCAGCTTAATTATCAGAATAGAGCTCAAAATTTAATAAAGATACGCGAACTACTTGAATACTTAGCCCAGAATAATTTTGCTAACCTGTTTCTCCACACCACTATTTTAGAACCTTCTGCGACCACTCTAGAAAACTTACAAAATTTTTGGGAAACGGTATCTCTTCTTTAAAAATCATTTAAGGTAATTTTTAATGTTCTTTTGTTTAAATAAGAGATAATGTTGTAACCATTAAATTATGTTTGAAATTGCACCTTCTAGTTGAGAACATTCATCTATCAAATTAAAAAGCTGGATTTCTTATAAATAAAAATATAAAGCTTTGAGATTTTCTAACCACTACTCCTTCTGTACTGATTGTGTATACCTTCACCTGCTTTAGAAAGATTAGGAGGTTACTAATAGTTAATTGCCTCTCTTTTCCGATTTCGCATTATTTACACTTATCTGTATAACAAGTTGTATACGTAATATAATCGTTCATCTATTACAACTCCTAAAACATGCATCTTTAAATATTCATATTGTAAAGACAAATTGAAAATGATTGGAAAATTATATATTTAGATATTTTATAATTATTACGAAACCCCTATTTTACAAACGAAGGAGTATGTATGTTATTTACAAGACAAATATTTAGTTATTAATAAAATTTAAATTCAGTATTTACCAGTCGTCGTAGTGAGGAATAATTACAGAAAAATCAATATTGGATCTCACGTCCACTGGAAAGTAACAAAATATTAGAAAACTGGTAATTTGCTCAACTATTTTTGTTTTTTATCATATAAATAAAGGAGAACGATCCAAACGTGTGTGTCCGTCACGACAATTTCAGACGCGATGTCCCTGATTAAGTGAAATGCGGGTTACGGTAGCGGCGGTATTTGCAGAGCCCCGAGGGCCCCTTGAAGAGGCGCGAAGCCCCGAGGAGCCCCTTGGAGAGGGGCGGAGGCCCGAGGGCCCCCTTGGAGAGGGGTGGAGGCCCGAGGGCCCTTTGGAGAGGAGTGAAGCCCCGAGGGGCCCCTTGGGTGGGGCGGAGCCCGAGAGCCCCCTTGGGGAGGGGTGCAGGCCAGAGAGCTCCCTTGCAAAGGGGTGGAGACCCGAGGCCCCCCTTGGAGAGGGGCGGAGTCCAGAGGGCTCCCTGGAGAGGGGCGGAGTCTCAAGGGCCCCTTGGAGAGGGGCGAAGCCCCGAGGGCCCCCTTGGAGAGGAGCGAAGTCCCGAGGGCCACCTTGGAGAGGGGCGCAGTCCCGAGGGCCCCCTTGCAGAGAGCCGGAGGCCCGAGGGCCCCTTGGAGAAGAGCGGAGTCCCGAGGGCCTCCTTGGAGAGGGGCGGAGCCCTAAGGGTCCCCGTGAAGAGGAGCGGAGCCCCTAGGGACCCCTTGGAGAGAGGTGTTGCCCAAGGGGCCCTCTTCTTTGGTCAGGTGGACGGCAGGGGGTTGCAGGGGCGGGGTGTGTAACAGAACGGAATGGCCCAACGTAATAGGCCTAAAATGGTGGTAAATTGAATAGGATAGACCGCGCAATAGCGCGCGCAGCCCCGTTTATATATTAATAAACTGTAAAAGTGAAATAAGGCATTGCTTTAATTCGCAACATCAAAATTATTGTTAATTATTCTAACAAAAAATTCTTAATTCATTATTTTTTTAAGAACAACGTAATTATCGATGCATCCCAATACTTATCTTATTCTACGTTAATATACATTAGGCTCGTTTAAAATTAGGTTATGCTAGTGATATGCAAATATCTCAACCCCCTTAGTGCAGTAGGACGAGAGCAACAGCTCTACCTCCTAAGTTTTAATTTATGTAGTAGATCTACATTTAATGTATTTGTAATTAACTTCACCGCAAGGCTTAGATCACATACATACTGTCGAATATTTTCATGGCGTATAGTATGAAGCTAAATCAATGTAAAAGTCTTAATTAATATATGGTGTTTATCTCAATTAGTAATTGCCGAAGTCATATCGTGTATTACATCATATGTTTAGACACATAACCTTGCATTTAATTCAATATTTGCTTAAAATAATACACAATTTGTTGGTAATGGAAAGTTTTAGTCTCATTATAACAACAAGTAACTTAACTTAGAAAATGTGCTAGTTGCTACTGCTGGTAAAACACGTAACAAGAAACAGTTACATCTTATGACAGTGTTATGACAATTAAAAAATTTGCGTATAAAATACCCTACGACGTACATAAGCAACGATTACAGCTGACTAAACCACAATTTCAAATAAACATCTGCTAAAAATTAATAAAAGCCAATATTTTCTGAATATTTACTATTTTTCATTTGCAGCAACTTTTATCTAGGGTTTGTTTTACTATTCTTTGGGAACTAGTATTTTTATGGATATTTTAAAATCTAAAATAAAGTTCTTCTTCTGCCTTCATATTCCAATCCCTGTGCATTGTTATTGGAAAAAAAGCCATGCAAATTAAAATATTCGTTTTTAATGGAAATTTGTCTTTAAAGTATTTTCAAAAAACATAACGTACTTGCATATTCTTTCAGAACTTTGAAAACTTGATTATAAGTTAAATATATTAGTGATATCATCTGCCGATATATTGTGAGCAAAAATGTAGTTTCACGTTGTGGCTTAACTACTTCATTCTTACAATTTATAAATATTTATCTTCCAGCATCTTAAACATATTGAAGGTGACACTTCGCTGTAAGTGCATATATTTCCATCACAATTACACTAATGTGTACACATGTTAACTCTACGTTCTTGGTCAACAATATCTGCATTTATGTGAACGTTTGTGCATAAGTAACGAATTGTAAAATTACTAACTTACAAAAGCAGCCGTTAGTGAAATAAGTCACATCGAAGTTGCCTTAAACAAAATGAAATTTACCTAATGTTAACAGAAATCTACCAAAAATATCTTTAACACGCTTGGGAACCATCGAAGTAGGAATAAAACATTACAAATACCTAAACTTAGCTATCTTGCTTTTTGTTCGCAATGCTGAAGTTCGCAAGTTTCATTTAACGTTTGGAGTTTTCTGAGGGTTTTGTTTAGATCAATCCTGTTTAATGGAAAATTAGCTAATGAACTTGAAAAGGAATATTCTAGTGGACGGTAGATGTACGGTGTATGGTGAGAATGGATCAAGCCTGTATCAAATAAAATACTTGTTCAAACAATTTCGTTGCTGGCGTAAATCAGTAGCAGACGATTTGAGACCGAGACGGCCGAAAACTGCAACGAATCCTGAAATGTGAAAAAAGGTAGAGCAGATATAGCTGTGGAATAGAAAATATTCGAACCAAATTTCCTACACAATTCGCATGAAAAGCTTGGAATGAGCAAAGTGTCAGCCACATGAATTCCAAGACTTTTGACTCCTAAAGAGAAAAACTGACAGATTTCTTCAAGAGAGAGAAATGGAGACGTGTTACGCGAAATAGTGACAGCAAAAGACACCTGGATCCATTGTTGGGATGCCGAAACTAAGCAGAAATCAATACGGTGAATTCATAAAGGTCGAACACAAGCATCTGCATACAAACTTATGGTTATGGTTTTTTGGGATCACCAGGGACCTTTCTTTTTATTTATTATATGGAGAAAGTTTAAACAATCACTGTCAATGTGTATTTTATCATACTTGAGAAACTACATGTTGCTATACAGGAAAGCGTTCAAATTTGGTGAAGAAGGAGGTTCTAATTCTTGACGATTCAAGAGTGCACCTGTTCAAGCTGTAATGCAGAAATTAGAATTCCTTGAGCTAGATAATTTAGAGAATTGCACTGATATGGGCTCCAGCGACTGTTCAGATACATAAATAGCAACCTGCAAAATCGCTGGTTTTCTTCCGGCGAAGAACTTCAGCAGGCTGTTATTAGCTATTTTTCTGAACAGGAAATAGACTTCAATTTTAAAGGAATATTAAGTCTTTTCCCCATACTCCACTGAAACTGGACATCTACATTCCTAACTAGTAATGTATGTTTTTACAGATCAAGTCCAAGACAACTTGTATTTGACGGCGAGTTTTAACTATGCAGATTCAACAAAGACGACGGCAGTTGCGCTCAGCTTTTGCTGAGAGCTGCATATGTTTGCGACTCAAAGGTATGGCACTCGAATTGGCCCAAGTTGATCTAAATTTAATAAAAGTAGCAAGTAGCCTGCAACCAATAATTGCAGCCACAGTTTTACAGTGCAGCAAACAAGTGTTTACAAATTACGTGAATGCATATTCACAGTGTACGTAGAAATTGTGCAACATATGAAAGTCTTCCCCCCAAGTGTTACGAAATCGTGACGTCACCTAGTCGTTCTCGAGGCCAGAAGACAACGATAACAAAGTCCGGGACTTCCTGGCCGAATTCCAGTGTAGTTAATTTCCATGCCCACGCCAGGCAAGTATGAGTGACGTAATCCAGGGCCAAATCCGCATGAGCGGTGTGCGACTTGCATTTAAGGAATATGGTTACGTAAACAGATTGTACTGATTTGCACGGCTAGGAAAAGGAGTGGCCTTAGCCAGGGCTGACTTTAAATAGTTTTGACTTCTGGACTTTTAAAAGCAAATTATTTTAATGTTATTTTGACACGTTTTCATTGATGTTTTATATATGATGGAATATACATGCAAGTAGATTCCGCCATTTTGCTCATAGATTATTTGATTATTTATATTAAATAGGTTCTGGGTGGTGTAGCTTGAACAAGCGTCCACGTTCGATCAGCAGAGTTAAGCAACGCTCTTTCTGGTCAGAACTTGGATGGGAGTTCCATGGCTGCTTCTCTTGGCGCCTCGTGATACGGCTGTCACTGAAATAGTTGATCCTGGATGTCATAATAACATCATGACCGTCGTTAGTGGGGTTGGAAGTCCCCATAAAATGTACAGCGACGCCTAGAATTGGCCTAACGGCTGTTGGAGTACCAAAATAAAATAAAAAATTAAAATAAAATAAAATAATTAAAATTTAAACTTGTTTTCTTTTATTTGATTTGTGTGTATGTATTATCTTTGCGTTTTTATATGTATTTTGCAGTAAATAAATTCATGTAAACCAAATTATTTAAAGTCAGTTTCAGCTGACAACGCTACAAGAAGGAACCAGATTCCTGTTTTGGCAAATAATTATCCTTCATATGCCACTAACTGAGATATTAAGAGAGTTTTATGTTCACTGAGCTAACTAAGGGATAAAATGGGCAAATAATTATTTAACTCTCTAGGCATAAGAGACATCTCGTTTCAATACGACGTGTAACGATAGGTTTGAACCACATTAGGACTAAAGAAGCAGCTTTACGCCAGGTACATTATTTATTTATTAATGTAGTATTCCGCATCGTTAAACTGTTTTCAAGCGTTTAAAACTATTTGTATTAAAATTGTATGCATTTCTGTAAAACCTTAAATTTACGAAACAGAAAAAACGCTCCTTCTAACGAAACGTTGATTATCGTGTTTTGATTAATTTTTGTCTATAATACATCTCACTAAGACGTGACGAACATATGTAAACTATAAGGCTAAGTTAAAAAGCCATATAAACGAGCATTTTGAAAAGCTTGCTGCCAAATATAAACCTAAGTAGGTAAAATAGCAGAGGTTTGTAGGTAAGTTTTATTCTTATACTCTTTTGTTTGTTAAGTGCTTTTGCCATGCATTTTTATCCACTCACTTTCTACTTTCGTACGTAGCTAATGTTCGAACTTCCAGTTCCTCTATGACGCATGGTACACGTTCTATATGGTATAGTGTGGTTTTATTTATGTCACACAAAACCCAGTGAACGTAAAAGTGTTATTTCTGTTTCCGGTTCCGCATGTGTACTAGACAAATTATATTTATTAAATAAAATACAATGCAGTTTGACCGACAATGACCTTTTTCGACAATAGTTCACACCAAAAGTTGTATAAGTGCAATAACATTTGCTTGAAATAATATTTATAAGCAAGTTTAATGACACTAAACATTATTTCAAGCAAATAAATAGGTTGGATATTAAAACCCCATTAAAATGTATGTGATTTATGAATGCTCTAACTGCAGATATGGCAAATATTTAAAAATGCAAAAAGCTGCTTAGAGTATTCGAATAGCTAATTATGTTCTACTTGTCAGAAACAAACGTTATACTTGTTAATTATTATTATATAAGCGATTTGTGATACGTTAATTACTATGAATTGATGGTTTATTAATTACAATGAACTTGCTAATTCGATGTTCATTAATAACATTTACAATGACTTACAACCTGGCCCAAGAGTCTCTTTTATGGCACTCTAGATAACATTTTTACTGCGCAAAATTTGATGTACAGAATTTCTAAGCAATTTTAATATTATTATTACTAAATTCCATTAATATTTAAAATAGCAGATTATCTTCTCTGCCCTGTTTTATACTGGTTCACGTCACAGATTTTTAAAGGATTTTGCTGACGTCAATTTCAGGGGTGGGTGCAGCAACTGGACAACTTTCTACATTTAATTACATACCGTTGACAATATAGACATTTTATAGCAGAAACAGTTAATATTCACATCTTTATTATACAAGAAAAAGACTTGCTCTGAGAATAACAGTAAAAACATTAACGATTTCAACGTGGCTTTTCCAATCGATAACCCGAAATGTTTAGAGGGTAAAAATGTTTTCTGGTTAGCTAAATATTATACACATCTTTAATGCTACCGAATACACAAACAGCATAAGGTTTGCTTAAAATTCTAAAAAATTTATATATATTCCTTCCCGTCAGTGTTTATATACTTCATCATTTTTAATCTGATGTGTTTCAGTTTCGAGAAAAGCATAACAAACTAATGTCAATGCTTTGATTCTGATGCATCATTTTATTTATCGGTTAGAGCTGCAAACACTTTTTTTGTAAAATGGTCATTGCAGCTAGAGCTAGAAACCTAAACAGAACAATTTGTTACGCTGTTGATTATTCACATAAATTTAAGAACATCATTAACTAGGCCAAAGTCAGCTTACGAAATCTTGAAAAACCCCCGCGTCACGTTTGAGTTCAAGAAGTCACAAGTTTTGCAATTATAATTATTTTCTGCCACTCCAAGTTTCCCAGGCATGGCATCGCTAACATGGTAATTCCTGGGTACCAGTGTTTTTGTATTGGAAACCCCTCGAACCAATTTGCCGTTATAAGTCGGTATTTTGTAATACAGTAGTCGGCTTAACCTTAAACTAATCAGAATTGCAAATTAATACTCGTGCACTGCACTGAAACAAAATTAAAACCACACTTTGCGGTTTGCAGGGTATAAAATAGAATTTTTATTATCTCACACTGTCAATTTGCAGTCAGAGGTTAGAACTAACTTTATCCATAGTGATTAATCATGTTTATTTGTTTACACTTACGCTTCATACATTTAAAAAAAAAACATGTAAAATTTTAGTTACTTAGACATGGGAGAACTTATTCTTGGCTTTATTTATCACAAGAAGTCATGAGTTGATTTTAAATTAGGTTATCATAAAACATAGCTAGTGCGTTGTTTATCTTGAATGTTGCATTGCATATTTAAAATGTACAGATGGAAAATACATGGTACAATTAGTTTAAGTCAATAAATAATTTGTTAATTAATTTAATACAATTGAAATATTTACCTTGACCTTGGCTATCAGTTACGCAGCACATGGTCATGAGATCGGAAACTGCAAATATTATATGATAAGTCAAATGCCGTCTACTACTGAATTCTGGCAATATAAAATCTGTTCCTCGGTAAATATTCGATTCGAAGAAATATTGAATTCATTTCCTTTTAAATTTCACTCTCTCATTACCGTTATTAGTTTCCAGCCGTGGCAATGCTCTTTTGATTCATTAGAAATATTACTGAAATTGTTTATTTATTCCTCGTTATATTTTAATCAACTGACTAAAAATCTTTTAAAATTAATTTTGAGCCTGTATTGAAGTTCGAAATTACACAATACGTTTATTCTGTAAAGATGTTTGCGTCTTTTTAAATGCATCTTCACATAATTTTTATTAAGCCATTTACAAACTGGGACAATGTTAATTTCGGTCATCACACTAATTAACAGTTTATAATGTCTGATCATTATTTTTTTTAGAAAAGGGCAATTATAAAAAACAACTTCAATACGAATAATTTGACACGTGTCAAGCCAAGGTGTATTTATTAAAATGCATTTATTTTTTTAATTTTATCATATTTTGGAAATGGTATAAATTATCATCATGATCCGTTGGCATTCCATTCCTGTAGGAATTTAGATGTTTATGTCGAATCGTTTACCATCCTTTTGGTAGGGTGGATAAATTCTTTGGTTTCTCGTTTACACTTGCATGATTTACCGTGTTTGCCGCTTTCACTATTTGTCTCCGCTGTTTTCTATTTTTCATTTTCATTTTCCAATCTCCAATACCGGGTGACAATGAGAACAGGGCCATGCTTATATCTTCTTTATTTATCAATCGATTGAGATAAAATTTTATATGAAGATACTAGAGATCATTTCTGATTGACCGATAAATATACTCAAACTGGCCGTTTACTCGTTCATAAAATTACCTGCATACAATGGCAAGGTACAATTATATTAAATTCACACAAGACAACAGAGCAAAATATTCAGCCACAATCGGCACCGTTCGGTATGCAATTTGTTACTACCTGGTCATACAGTAACGTCATGGTTACAAACTATACCTCATCAAACTTATTAGGCTAGTCACAATCCAACCTGTCTATTGACAATACTCGAGGTCCTACCTAAAGGGGAGAGAAATTGGAGTCCACGAAGCGAACGCTCGAATATCACACATATACTGAAATGTTGTATCTTATTAATTAATGCTCATTCTGCACCAGGCTTGCTTAATTAAAACTTTTATTTAATACCTAAACTTCGCCAGCGGGTAGTCAGAAAGCCAGGGTTCGATTTATAAACTCAAGTATAAAGACCAAGTACACATAAAAATTAAATACTTATTAATAAAAATATTTACATGTCAATGTCAAGTTCAAATTCTGTATTTATTATGTACAATAAAATAAAAACGTAATTCTGTCGACGGTTGTCGAGCGCCTAGCTGGTTGGGCAGCCCACTATTCTTCTTTATTCCGCTCGCATTCGGAGAACCGACTGTAAACGATGCCTGCAGGTATTCGAAAGCCGTGGTGCGTGGCGCCCTCAATCAGCCCGTCCTAGAAGCAAGAATAGTACTAGATTAAGTTTGTTTTGAAATATCAAATTAAAAGAGGTTGATTTAGTGGTTACCCAGAACTCGTTTATTTGAAATTTATGTGGGGCAAGATCAAGCCTTGCTCTGAGTGAACTGCAGTGCCCGGGGATTGTGATGGCAAGTGAAATTACAACGTTGGATTTAGCCGCTTCTTACGAAGTTGCAACAACAACATGTATTTAGGTTATGGATCAAAATTGCTGCTTGGAGCTCGAATTTTGATACAAGAGCACTGCAGGAGGTTACAACGTCCCAACAGGTGAGTTAAGCTCTTAATTTTTGTGAGTGTCCTCTAAGACCCGGCGCGTGGTTCAGTCGTGAATTTTGAGAGCGAATTTGGGAATCGGTTACAGGTATCTAATCGATATGCCACTTTGGACTTCAACGGGAATTTGGGTTATTTCTAGGAAGTACTGGTGTTTTCTGGAGGAGGCCTATGTTCGACAGCGGACAAATTGTGGCTGATTGATGACGACTGGTGTTCTCAGGAATCAAGTGTCAAAGCTAGACGGACAGGATCAGGGCCCAGGCCCAAGAGGTCCTAGCGCGGAAAGCTCTTCCAAGGTAGATCAGTTACTGGTCAGGATCGCAGGACTCAATCACTGAAACCGCGCGGCTTGCTTCGATATATTCCTTTCTGAAACTAGATCTGTCATGTACTCGTGCATCGCCAGGCTTAATTTGATTTATCTTTATTCTTGCGTCCACGAGATGCAAATACCTGATTGTGGCGATGTTTAGCGACGTCCAAATTAACAGGCATTACAATGTGTATAAATACAAATTTGGCCCAGCGCTAACGTCGCAATACAAATAATACCCAATTTATATAAGCTCTAGCTATTAGAAGGAAAGTTATAAACATGCAGGAACTGCAAAATATCTGGAAAATAACGAAAATATATCGTAATGCGTTAACAATACCGACTTGAAAACACAGAAAGCCTGCAGTTTAAAGTAGTGGCATTTAGAGAACTCCAGAGACAAACCTGATAGAATTCGAGGGCTTTCTTTAGACATGGAGAACAGGTAACCCTCGTAAATGTTCGCGGGTTAGACAAAAATACAAGAGTTCCGACCTGTGGTACAAGAGACCTTCTAAGATGTTCGTTGAGATGACAGAAATAGAGGAACTCTAACCTGGAGCACAACAGAGGCCGCGCATGTATTGCTTTACGAGTACAAGAAACTCAATATCCAGTCTTTAGTTGACGTTAATATCTTCGTCTCCGGTGCTTGCCGTTGTTTCTCTTTATTTTTCCAAAATGCCGAAAATGTCCAAGTAATGACCTCAACATGCGCCCTTCAAGATTTTATATGGTTCTGCGGTTCGGAACTGACGATGTCGTGCATTTGCAAGTCGCAGCCGCACCAGAACTAAAATAGCGCCTCTGCCATATATCAGGGCGCGAAAATCACGCCGTATTTCTAAAAGTGTAAAATAACAGCCAACCTACTTGGCTCTTAGTATGTACCATACTCCATCCAATTCTTTATGCCTTTATTTTACTTACAATATATTCGCTTGCTATCTCTTTTAACAGTTCATGGTTCATCCTTACTCATTATTCCTCATTATATATTTTGAACGCTTCTAGTAAACTTTTTAAAAATTTTCTCTCGAAAGTTGTCAATTACTCTTGTTGTTTTTGTTGGCTATTTTGATAATTGTCGATAGTAGTTTTTAAGCTGTATTTGATAGGGCGATGTCTCTGCAGTTACTAGACTACGTACTCTTACGCTCACTTTCTTGTGCAACGGTATTACCCTACCGTTTTTCCATTGATAAGGAACTTTTTCTGTTCTCCATATTTTTTTATAAGGTCGAATATTCTTTTATATACTGCTTCACCTTCTCTCTTTATCAATTCCGCATTTATTTTGTATTCAGCTGGTGTGATTCAGTTTTTAGATATTTTCTTTACTTTTAAGTTCGCCATAAATGGGTTCTGATATTAATTTCTCATTGATACTTTCACTATTTTTTGCTGTTTTATTTCTTTATTGCAAATATTTAGTAATGTCTGGAAGCAAACACTTCATATCCTCTTTATTTTTTTATCGTTATATTCTACATTTCCATCTTCATCTTTAATTCTCTGTATTTTATAGTTATGCTAGTTTTCTCTTGCATACACTCCTAGCAGTTTTTGCTTTACTATCGCTTTCTATTTGCTCCGTTATTTTTTTCACCCATGTATACTTCTGCTTTTTACATATTATATAATCTTATTTTTTATATTTTTTTTGTTTACGCGTTTCTTCACACTTGCTATCAAACATTTTTTTTCTTTTTTATAGTCTCTTACTTGTTCAGCAACTTATTCTAAACTGTATTTTATATTTTCTCATTCTTGGTCTACGTCCTTTTCTTGTTCCCTTCTTTCTACTTCTGGTTGTAATCTTTCCATACATTCTCTCTTTGTGTGTTCTATTCCTAGATTGCCTACTTTCCATTTGTTATTTGTTTTTTATCCCATTAGTTATTGTTCATTCTTAGTACCATCGTTGCAACTATAAGAAGTGAAATGATCAAACGTCTCTAACTGCATGTTTTTCAATATTAAAATATAGTCGATTTAATGCCATATTCAACGATTATTCTCGGTATTGCACATGTTATATTGTGTATTGGCATAGATTTAAATTTAGTGCTACTCATTATTCTATTTAGTTACGCTACTAATAACCAAGCTTCTATCCATTATCATTTGAATTGATATGTATTGTATATTTTTCTGCAACTTCGTTGGCATAGCGTTCTTTACCTATTTTGGGATTAAAGTCTCCTATGTTTACTAAGGTGTCACGTTGTGGTACCTTTTACTTAACTTTCCAGGTCACTGTACAGTTGGCCTTTTTACTGCTTCTCTGCGTCTTCTATTGGTGCTTAAATGTATTATCAACTAACTACATTTAACCAGTGGGCACTATCGCCCATATAAAGTGAAAATGAATTACAATTTGCGTCTCTATATTTGAGCTGTTTCTGACGTTAAAGTATTATACATTTACTCAAGATTCGGTTCATGAATTCCTTGTCTATAAAGCAGGACGAGAAATTTTGACGTGCCTTTAAGTTTCTTATTTTTGCTGCAGTTCTAACACAATATCATTTATTAACTTATACATTCTACATTAATTTATAATACTGCATATGTATCAATTATTTACACAAAATTGTAATTAGTTTGACAGTCTCCGGCAAGACTGCAACAAACTTCATAACATTTCGGAGAGGTAGATAGATCTGCGTGTTCATATTACTAATGACAGATTTACTGGTTTCCAAGTTATTCCCATATACGCAAATTTGCCATTTGCTGGTTCAAAATGCATTATGTTCTATCGTAATTTGTTTGTTACGAAGAAACTGAGTCCGTTTCTACCTTGTTTGTCTTCTCGTATTAAAATTTATCCTTATCTTTGTTAACAGTCCCTTCTTCCTTCCACCTTGTGTCCTGTATTGCTGCTATAGGTATTTATTTTACATCTTGTTAGTTCTTTAATTACAGTTTCACTACTTTTCCTACCGTTAATAAAGGTCTTAGGTTTAACATCGAACTTTTAATATGTTTTGTTTTTCATTCACATGTTGTTTTGCATTTCCAATTCGTCTTATTTTTTGCGTTTCCCGTCATCAGTTCGTCCAGTTCATCTTGCACTGGTAGCTTTTGCTTAGCACTTTCAAGTATATGGTGAATTGAAATACAGTATTCAAGGTTGTATTAACGAATTCAGACAAAATTACTAATTAACAAGGCTAAATAATAACAGATAATTACATTGTGTATGGTACATACTAAAGCAGTTAAAAATTCGCAGCCGCTCTAGCTCAAAAGTATTTATGATCACACTACTTAACGCCATAGGAAGTGTAGTTAAGATATTTAAACGCTTATCTAATTTTTGATATAAAATTTATAATTCAAATTATTAGTGTAAATTATTAGTAGTTAGACGAATTTGCGATTTTAAAGCATTATCCTATATACTACAGTTCACATAATAAAGAAATTTGTTAAATACATTTTCCATTTTCTTACATTAACAAAGTTTTGTCAATTGTTTAGTAGCGAAAATAACCAGTAACGGACAAACCCTCACATAACTTTAGCTTAAGGCAATTTAACATTTAACTATGATAACCATGAAATATAAATTACCCGACAAACTAGATAAAGCGTTTTTGCGGCAATTGCGTGTTGAAAATTACCCACAATTTGTCGAGCTCTGGAACTGGTATTTTGTCGATATTTTATAAAATATATCGGAAAGCTATCCAGACAGCTATTCCAAGAAAGTAAAAACTGTGGGCTTAACAACTTGATACGATCGTCAGCCGGAATTTAAAAATTAAGCCGGCACATAAACACTCGCATCGATGTTAAAATTATGAGGGGGCCATAAATTGCCCCTAAAGCTTAAAGAAACGAACGTTCTCGGGCCTCGCCTTTCTATGACAAGCGACCGCCGTTAAACGGGAGTTCGGAAGTCCGTTTGACGCGAGCTGATAATTTCTAAAATAACAAGCACAGATGACAAATTTCTCGAACCCCTGCAGTCGCCGTATCCAGTGTAACAAAGCTGAAGATGCCCTTAACCGGACAAAGCCGGGTTTCCTCTTTGCGCGCGGACGGAAGTAATAAAACAAGTCCATTAAAAACTCAAGCAGTTGACTCCTTCAAAAACGTCAGAACAAACTACTCAAAAGATCCCATAGAGCAGGGAAACAAAAGCTTAAGCTACATAATTCACGGAACTCGGGAAGGCAAGCATGGTCAACAGGTCCACGACGACGGAGGTACAAAACACCGATCACCAGGGGCCATAAATTAACTGGCCGGCATAATAAAGACTTGAAAAGGCCGGAGCCCAATCGCCCTAACGGCCGCACGCTTTTCAATCGCCAAAATCAGCCTTAAAAGCGCCAAGGTAAAATAGTGAATATTCAGAAATAGCAATATCTATTTTAATTAAAGCTGTACAAATAATTGAACTCTAAGTGTTGGGAATCGAAGGTTGCGCAATATTTACAAGGAAGCCGACGGACGGCAGCCCAGCCCAGAATCTGGCGAATGAGCAGGCCGCGGAGGGAAATACGTTTGGAAATTACACAGTCGCCGCGGAGTAATTAAGCGGCGAGTTATATTTATTCCAATCAGGCCGTGTTGGGTATCAAAATTTAAGTTTTTTGTCCGGCAAGACGATGCAGCTAAAATCAAACCGCTAATTAGACGCGCCGGGAAATTAGCATGACGCCTTGCACAATTGCCTAAATGAATGCCCCCAAAAATCTGTCTTCACGCCACGGGCCAATAAGCATCGAGGGAGGCAGCTACCCCGGGGTTCAGGCCCTTTAAATAGAGAAACCCTGGCCTTAGAAACTCACTCTGCCTCGGCGGGTCGAACAAGCAGCCATCCAAGGATCAACAGCCACCTCCAGGAGTTCCAACCAACCTCGAAGGAAGCTGCCTAGCTTGGACTGCCGCTCACGGACTAGCCGCCTCTCTGGACTCTGCTGCTCCCAGACTAGCTGCCTATTTGGACTCTGGCGATTCAGGAAAGCTGCCCCTTCTGGACTCTGCCGTTCACGGAGCTCTCGCCCACGCTGGACTTAGAGCATATCACCTTCGTTGGACTTAGCACCGCCGTCTCCGCTGGACTCAGCCGCCTGCCGTCTTCGAGGAACTTGGACGTCGAGCCACTTCAGCCGCCGCCCCCGAGAGGAAGACAAGCGCCCCTTCCTGCAGCCCCAGCCGCTTCTAGGACGCTGCGCCCTTCAGCCGCCGCCTTCGAAGGATCTCACCAGCCGAACGTCGAGCCACTTCAGCCGCCGCCCCCGAAAAGAAGACAAGCGCCCGTTCCTGCCGCCCCCGCCTCTTCTAGGACGCCGCGCCCTTCAGCTACCGCCTCCGAAGGATTCCACCAGCCGGATGCTGAGCCACTTCCGCCGCCGCCCCCAAGAGGACGATCATCGCCCGTACCTGCCGCCTACGCGTTTCCAGGACGTCGAGCCACTTCAGCCGCCGCCCCCAAGAGGACGATCATCGCCCGCACCTACTGTCTCCGCATCCCTAGGACGTCGAGCCACTTCAGCCGCCGCCCCCGAGAGGACGAACAACGCCCGCGCCTGCCGCCTACGCGTTTCCAGGACGTCGAGCCACGTCAGCCGCCGCCCCCAAGAGGACGATCATCGCCCGCACCTACTGTCTCCGCATCCCTAGGACGTCGAGCCACTTCAGCCGCCGCCCCCGAGAGGACGAACAACGCCCTTGCCTGCCGCCTACGCGTTCCCAGAGCGCCGAGCCACTTCATCCGCCGTCCCCGAGAAGAAGATAAGCGCCCGCTCCTGCAGCCCTCGCCGCTCTTAGGACGCTACACCCTTCAGCCGCCACCTCCGGAGAAACCCCACAGCAACTGACGACGGACGCCAATCCGCCATCTTCTTTTTCTGGGTTATATGTATATATTCTCTAGTTTTAAGTTAATCTGTACAAAATAATAACTATAATAAATTGTTCTCCGATTAATCAACTGTTTAGCAGAGGGTAACTCCTCCTTTCCTCCTTCGACTGCCGCCATTTTTACCACCGCCCCGTTGAGCTAGTTGGAGGTGTGTTAATTGGCGCCCAACGTGGGGCCAGCCTTTGGAAGGGACCAGAGGGAAGTCACGCCCACAATGGTGAAGTCGAAAACGAAGAGGAACACGGAGGAAACCCCGAGTCGAAACAGCGAGGATCCGCCTCACGGAGCGCAGCCAAGCGCGAGTATGGAGAGCACCGAGCTTTGCAACAGCGAGCCGTTGTTCCAATGCGGACAGAGGACGCCACCGCCCAATAACACTCTGCTTCAGGCAGCCGAGATGCTACCGCTGATGGCACACCAAGAGGCGAGTCTGGCCGCCTCCGCCGCCGCAACAAACACGCAGCAAACAGCAGAACCACTTTTGGGAGTGGACAACAACACCCAGTGGCGCCCAGCACAACAACCAAACATGACAACAAGTCACCTCACTCTCTCGGAAGAACAATTCCAGGCACTGATCAGCAAGCTGTCAGCACCAAAGAAAGTAGATCCTCCGCCCACCTTCAAAGGGGAAGATTTGGACCACCCACAAGACTTCCTGGACGAGTGCGCCCGGTACCGCGCGCAGAGCGGATGCTCAGCCGCTGAGTTGCTCAAGGTAGCAACTAACGCCTTACAAGGAAAAGCAAGCCAGTGGTGGCGGCCGTACGCCTCGCTACCCTTAGCCTGGACAGAGTTCGTGGACAGATTCAAGCGAAGATTCGACAGTCTAGAGATCCGAGCCTCGCTCACCACGCAGCTATACGGCCAGAAGCAGGGAGGACGTGAAAACGCCGAGATCTTCCTACTGCGGAAGCTGCAGTTGGTTCGACGTTTGGAAATCCAGCAGTCCCCAGCATCCATGATTCCGATAATGGTGGAGCTACTGAAACCAGCTCTGCGCCCCTACTTAAGGCTCGCTCCGCCGACCACCGTGGACGACCTATTGGACAAGGTGTCAGCCGTCGAAAAGGACTTGGAGGACCAAGCGCCGCCCCCGGTCCGCGAGATCCGAACTCGGGGATATCCAGAGCCCAGCCTGCCCCGCTGCCATTTCTGCCCAGGGCGTCATTATAACAGGGACTGCCCCCAGCAACGCGACGCGGGCCCGGCACGAAACCTTGCCCCACCTCGCCTGGCTCCACCACCAGAGGACACCTCAGCGCCTCGCCCCCAAGCCGGCCCCTCGGGAAACGAAGAGAGGCTCGGACGCCTGAACAGCAAAACCTCGCCTGCGGCCCGAGCCAATGTTACCTATTAAGCACAACCACTAGTCATGCCCTTCCTCGCATCGCGGTGAGGATAGGGCCACAACAGCGGGAGGCCTGCGCACTGGTGGATTCCGCCGCCACCCACAATTTTATTCATGCAAACTGGGTGCAGACGAAGCATCTTCAACCCCATCCCTACCCCGCGGCTAAAATGGCCAAGGAAAACGCCACAATGGCACTACTAGGAGAAACCCGGGTACAGTTCCACTTAGGGCAAGAAAAGTACCTTCTTCAGTGCGTCGTGGCGGAGGATCTAAGAGAGGATCTCATCCTCGGGCTACCATGGCTAATGGAACAAGGGGTTACTTGGGATTTTACGCGCCGCTGCCTGCATCATGGCAGACACCAGAGAGCCACCACGTACTGCCCCGATTTCAGCCCCAGCCAACTTTTCTCCACCGCAAGCTTAGACCCCGATAAACCTACGAACCATTTCCTTCCGGAACGGGAAGGTCGACTTTACGAAGTTACGAAAGACCTCCCCGAGATACAGAGTCCGCCCTATCGTTTCCCGAAGGAAAAGCAAGGAACTATCGTCGAGCACAAGGAGAAAAGGCTAACCAAAGGGTTCGTCGAGCACCGGCTCGGTACAAACTACGAGCTACCTAAACGGCCTCCGCCCCGCCAACCCGAGAAGAAGAAGAAGGAACCACAACTAGAGCAACACCCACCTCAGCCCCAGTCCGACCAGGAACAGGAGCCTCAGAAGGTGGAAAAGAAGCTCGCAGTTTCCGCCTCCGAATGCCAGGTCGCCACCGTCGCGAATCAACCAGTGGAAGTCGCCCACAAACCAGCCCACGTTGCTGAAACATCAGCACCGGAAACCCTTTCGGCCACAGAATTGGGAAAACCAGCAGAGAACGCCGAGATGCCAGTAGTAGGAGAAAAACTCCAAAACCGCTCATGGGACGTCATCAGCCGGCTGCCACCGCCACACGACATTCATCAGCACACCAGGGCAACGCGCCCGCCCACGATGAGAAGTCCAACAAGGGATCCCCGCCACAGACCATCCCAGAGCCCCAGCACTTCGCAATCGGAAGAAGCAGAGCTACGAATACCCCCAGCGTACGCACGGTTTGGCAAGGAGCTACACCGACCTGGGGAGTGGCAACTACGACCTCCAGACTACACGCCGACCAACTACGCCCTTCCCCTGGCCTAGCCATTTAACTAGGCGCGGCTCGAGAACATCGGAGAAAGGGGGGATTGATACGATCGTCAGCCGGAATTTAAAAATTAAGCCGGCACATAAACACTCGCATCGATGTTAAAATTATGAGGGGGCCATAAATTGCCCCTAAAGCTTAAAGAAACGAACGTTCTCGGGCCTCGCCTTTCTATGACAAGCGACCGCCGTTAAACGGGAGTTCGGAAGTCCGTTTGACGCGAGCTGATAATTTCTAAAATAACAAGCACAGATGACAAATTTCTCGAACCCCTGCAGTCGCCGTATCCAGTGTAACAAAGCTGAAGATGCCCTTAACCGGACAAAGCCGGGTTTCCTCTTTGCGCGCGGACGGAAGTAATAAAACAAGTCCATTAAAAACTCAAGCAGTTGACTCCTTCAAAAACGTCAGAACAAACTACTCAAAAAATCCCATAGAGCAGGGAAACAAAAGCTTAAGCTACATAATTCACGGAACTCGGGAAGGCAAGCATGGTCAACAGGTCCACGACGACGGAGGTACAAAACACCGATCACCAGGGGCCATAAATTAACTGGCCGGCATAATAAAGGCTTGAAAAGGCCGGAGCCCAATCGCCCTAACGGCCGCACGCTTTTCAATCGCCAAAATCAGCCTTAAAAGCGCCAAGGGTAAAATAGTGAATATTCAGAAATAGCAATATCTATTTTAATTAAGGTTGTACAAATAATTGAACTCTAAGTGTTGGGAATCGAAGGTTGCGCAATATTTACAAGGAAGCCGACGGACGGCAGCCCAGCCCAGAATCTGGCGAATGAGCAGGCCGCGGAGGGAAATACGTTTGGAAATTACACAGTCGCCGCGGAGTAATTAAGCGGCGAGTTATATTTATTCCAATCAGGCCGTGTTGGGTATCAAAATTTAAGTTTTTTGTCCGGCAAGACGATGCAGCTAAAATCAAACCGCTAATTAGACGCGCCGGGAAATTAGCATGACGCCTTGCACAATTGCCTAAATGAATGCCCCCAGAAATCTGTCTTCACGCCACGGGCCAATAAGCATCGAGGGAGGCAGCTACCCCGGGGTTCAGGCCCTTTAAATAGAGAAACCCTGGCCTTAGAAACTCACTCTGCCTCGGCGGGTCGAACAAGCAGCCATCCAAGGATCAACAGCCACCTCCAGGAGTTCCAGCCAACCTCGAAGGAAGCTGCCTAGCTTGGACTGCCGCTCACGGACTAGCCGCCTCTCTGGACTCTGCTGCTCCCAGACTAGCTGCCTATTTGGACTCTGGCGATTCAGGAAAGCTGCCTTTTCTGGACTCTGCCGTTCACGGAGCTCTCGCCCACGCTGGACTTAGAGCATATCACCTTCGTTGGACTTAGCACCTCCGTCTCCGCTGGACTCAGCCGCCTGCCGTCTTCGAGGAACTTGGACGTCGAGCCACTTCAGCCGCCGCCTTCGAAGGATCTCACCAGCCGAACGTCGAGCCACTTCAGCCGCCGCCCCCGAAAAGAAGACAAGCGCCCGTTCCTGCCGCCCCCGCCTCTTCTAGGACGCCGCGCCCTTCAGCTACCGCCTCCGAAGGATTCCATCAGTCGGATGCTGAGCCACTTCCGCCGCCGCCCCCAAGAGGACGATCATCGCCCGTACCTGCCGCCTACGCGTTTCCAGGACGTCGAGCCACTTCAGCCGCCGCCCCCAAGAGGACGATCATCGCCCGCACCTACTGTCTCCGCATCCCTAGGACGTCGAGCCACTTCAGCCGCCGCCCCCGAGAGGACGAACAACGCCCGCGCCTGCCGCCTACGCGTTTCCCGGACGTCGAGCCACGTCAGCCGCCGCCCCCAAGAGGACGATCATCGCCCGCACCTACTGTCTACGCATCCCTAGGACGTCGAGCCACTTCAGCCGCCGCCCCCGAGAGGACGAACAACGCCCGCGCCTGCCGCCTACGCGTTCCCAGAGCGCCGAGCCACTTCATCCGCCGTCCCCGAGAAGAAGATAAGCGCCCGCTCCTGCAGCCCTCGCCGCTCTTAGGACGCTACACCCTTCAGCCGCCACCTCCGGAGAAACCCCACAGCAACTGACGACGGACGCCAATCCGCCATCTTCTTTTTCTGGGTTATATGTATATATTCTCTAGTTTTAAGTTAATCTGTACAAAATAATAACTATAATAAATTGTTCTCCGATTAATCAACTGTTTAGCAGAGGGTAACTCCTCCTTTCCTCCTTCGACTGCCGCCATTTTTACCACCGCCCCGTTGAGCTAGTTGGAGGTGTGTTAAACTACAATAACAGAACTCGTATTCATAAGAAATTACTGGCCATTTAAAAGGCTCACCTTGTAGTACGTACTTATATATCTTCAGTATTCATCTATTTATTGAATTAATATTATTCCAACTAAATGCTAAATAAAGGTTTAGAAAACTCGAAAAAGCACTAACTGTTGCTACCTTGCAAAGCTAAATAATTTTCTGGAGCTGTAAAAATGCATATCCAACGAAGCCTGCAGGATTTAAAAATTGTTCTCCAAATTTGTAAACTTTGTAATATTTGTCTAGTTTTTAGTAAAATAAGATTCCTAGATTATTAATATTTTAAAATTATCATCAAAGATGCAATTTTGTTTTAGAGGTTGCTAAATAAAATCGGACTATCGAGCTCACAGTTAAATAGAAAAGAATAGACCAATTAATTTTCTAAAAGAGCTGTGTTTTGGAAATGAACACAGATGACCGCAATATCGCGACAATTTACCTGTAACAGGTAAGGGAGCTCAATAAGTTAGATGCCATTGTTTTCTGCCAACTTCAGTGCTATCTAAAAAAAAGTTGAGATTTTACTTCGCTGCGCCATTAATGTGTTAAAATTTAATTTTTATGCACTGCAATGCTATAGACACTTTTTTTACAAAAATGAAATACGCTTCAGCTTTAGCATTTAGCAATCATCTCCATTTTGAAACCTTGAAAATAATTAAGTATACGTAAATGCCATACAGACGACTGATTTAATCTATTGTGCCATTCAAAACTAAGATGTTTAGAAAGATTGCAGTCTTAAAACATTGTTTAAGAAATTAAAATCTTACTTTCAGCAAATGAAATGGCCTTGAATCAGGAATAGCCGACATTCAAGAACAGGGTTCAAAGAAAACAACAGAAAAGAAGAATAAATGGCATGAGAAACCGTAGACCTCATACACATTTTTGTCTCTTTTGCGATATTTACCCTGCATCCGTTGAGTCCCATTTTCGTCCTCATACACATTTTTGTCTCTTTTGCGATATTTACCCTGCATCCGTTGAGTCCCATTTTCGTCAAGTGTAAGAACCTGACCTGTATGCAAAGTATTACTTTCATCTATTCCTCAGCTAAACCAAAAATAGACCACTATTTTATTTAATGTGCTTACCCCGTATATATTTGATCAAAAGTACATTCGGTTTCGAGCCAGCTAGACACATAATCCGAATGCAAAATATCGTATTCTTCTAACAAATAATTTTTGAGCTATACAACAGGCGAACAGAAAGACCGACAGACGGCATTGAAAAAATATGATTCTCATCATCTCGGGACCCTGAAACATAAAGATCTGAAGTGATCTCGGAAGGTATTGTTTCACGATTACAATACTTCCTTAATGTTTTAATATATTACTTTTGTGTAGTAAGAGTTCTTGAGTTACAGCAAAAATAGACATTTGATTTTTTAATGTACTCACCCTGTATATATTTGACTAAAAGTATAGTCGGTTTCCGATCAGGTAACCATATAATCCGCATGGAAAATATCGTCTTCCTCCAACAAATACTTTTTGAACTATACCGCTAACAGAAGAGCCGGACAAACAGACAGACGGACAGATGGATAGACGGACCGACAGACCGATGGAATTGAGAAAACGTGTTTTCGTCATCTAAGGACTCTTAAACGTGAAGATCTGAAGAAATCCGGAAGGTGATTTTCAAATTTTAAAGATGCAAAATAAATTGAATATTCGAGAAATTGAGTGAAATAGAATATCTAGAAGAATTATATGATACCTTCAATATGTATAAAAAAAGAAAGACGCGACAGGTAGGAGTACAAAATACCAATAAGCCACTATTAGAGACAGCAAAATCAAAATAACTCCAGCAGCAGAACCCAAGCTCAAAAGAAGACAGAAATATGTTGAAGAACTTTACGCAGAAATCCTTAAAACTATAGCAGACGAAGAAAGTAACAGTTTTGTTGCGGTATAAACCGACATTACGATAACACCGGACCGCACTTACCACGCCTTAAATTGCGTTAGCAGGCAACGGTATTCGAGCCCCCCATTGTCCACAGATACCTCACGTGAAGAGAAGGTACACGGTACTTGCGAAATCCGGTCCTGTTTCAGGATAGTCAAAATGGGAAAATACTAGGACGTCGCGTCCCCGCGAAAAATTCAGCTTATAGTCCGATGAGTCCACTCCGCTTACGGCCGAAGCGAATTGGGTTTAGTGCGATATGAATACTTACGTGTTTGTCGACTAAATTTTTTATTGCTCCAACCATTAAAATGCAACTTCCCTTTTACAACCTCTTAACAATTTGATAACAATATTCTAACCTTTAATGAACATAATTAACTTCGAGACTACTTGAGCATATTCGAAGACCGGCTACGTGCAGTGGAGGCGGCTGGAGTCTACTATAAAATGAAATGACTTAATTAGGACGCTAATGACTCTATCTAGACTACGAATTTGCTCATTCAGTGGCGAGAACTCACAAACTCAATTAACCGTAGCCCGCCACTGGATCCTCTGAAATAAAAATTATAGGCCAAATCGAGCAGAGTGTAGTAATCAATAACATAATGTAATAGCATCCAATACAATTCACCAGTAATATGAAGTAGAAATACTGTTATATTGCAAACTATAAATATACATGCATGGTGTAAGGTGTTAGTACAGGTACCCACATAAATAAATCACAGTTATTATATTAAATACTTTTTCCGCTATTACAAATCACAAAGAAATTGTACCAGTAGTCTACTGCCAAAGAACTTGGTGGCGTAAAACAGCTAGAAGCACTTTTAAATGAATATCATTGGTTCGAAGCCAAAAGGAACACACACTGGACTCCCTGGAGGGAAGCCTCAGCGCAAAAGCAATGAAAAGGTCAACAATGTAAATGTTAGCAGATCTGAAGAATCCGGCTTCCGAGGGCGTTCGTTACTAGCTCAAAGCGTCAGTTAGACATCCGCTAGAGCAGCACCAGGCACTATAGATTTCAATCACAAGTCTTTCGAAACATCAAACCTCGAGTGTACCATGTCAAACTGCTTTATACATAATACAACGCAACATCGGTAAACTACCACAAAACTATAACACCTACATTCTATATTGCTATGCTATACACCTCCTCTCGGTGTTGTTAATTTACTCAATTGTATTATATCAGGTAGTTTTCTAATTATTTAAACTTATATGATCTTAATCTTGTATTGAAATAACTTTATATATATATATAAGTTAATGTTAGATATATGCCCTTTTATAAAATTATTTATATTTTCTCTTTTTCTAGCTTTTTGAGAAATGAATACTCTTAACTCAAGTTAGGTCCATGCATATTCAAATCAATTTTATGATAGCTAATCAGCACACAAGAAAAAATATTATTTATAATTATGACATTTCGAGAACTGTCAAAGTGAAAAGTCAACTAAATGACTTCTTTTACATATCAATTACTCTGAATATCTATCAAAGTAAATAGACCTTACAAATATGTAATTCACTCAGTATCAAGGACTTATTTGTTTTAGATTTATATAACATATACCTTTTCTAAGCTCACAGAAGCACTCCCACATGATGTCAGACGCAACAACTCAAACAGTCTGCCTCCTGATCCTCTAGAGACCTCGGTAAAACAAGGCCAATGCCGACAACACCGCTAATAACCAAGTCCACTCCTTGTCACATCCACCAAGCTGGTAGCCACCCAAACTGCCTTTACCTCCAATGTAAGCTCACTGTGTTTAGAAATCTCCTTACTTCCAACAGTGACAACAATACTTCTTATCCAATTATTATAGGACAATTGCGTCGTCCCGCAAGACCTCTATACTCCCTACGTCAAGATCCAACTCAGATGTAGAAATCCATATGGTTACAAGCCCTTCCAAGTACAACAGTACCTTCACATGTATTGCGCATCCAATTCCAGACCAATTGTAGATGTATTCACCTGACAGCAACTCATGAAGTTCCGGATCAAAGGGATACCTAATATTGACTTATATTATGTAGTTTAGCGAAATCTTCTGCAGACATTATTATTCCGTGAAGACTATTTAATTATGCTTAATTGTTAGTTGTGCCATTTCTACTCTTCTATATTGCTATGGTATATAGGGGTCTATATGCTACCTTAAATACGTCTATTTATTTAGATAAATGCTAAAGGAAAAGTTAAATACAGTCATTAGATTGAATTAATCAAATTTAGAAAATTTTAAAAATAACTGCTTATTTAATTGCAAGATATGGATGGAATTAAAGATAGAAAGTAAATTTAAAAAGAAACGTATAGCATTTGAGTACTATTTGATGGTGGTAAAAGGAGATAATACTAAATACAAGTTAATGTTGCATATGACAAGATAAAATCCTATTGTAAGAAATTATGAAGTGGCTAACATTCAGATTAATATAATGTGTAGCAGGCAGAAATAATGGTAGTTTAGCATAGAAATAAAAATTGGTTTGATTATTGAAAAATAACAGATTGAAAAACAACGTGTAATTTGGATAGTTTGGTAAAAATAAATTAGAAATTTGGCCTTATTTATTTAATTTGTGTGCTGGTTATATAAAAGGGTTGATAATATAAATCTACAAGGTGGAATTAATTAAAATATTACGAGTATAAAATGAAAATAATGTAATAGAATTTTGAATATGGTATAACTACATAATAACAATTACAAGAAGCAAGAAGAATAGGAATTGGATATAATTGAATGAATTTTGTATTACAAGTCATAAATATTTACATTAAGTAGAGGATTGCAAGTTGGTGAAGTTTTCGTGGACTTCGCTTGGGGAAGTAAGGACCATTTGGACAAGGACCAATTGACAGGGACCAGTTGACTTGCTTTGACGAGGGAGCTGTTCGAGGTTGCGATTTCTGCTGGATGCTGACAACGTGTGTGGTTGTAGAAGGATCTAAGGAAGTACAAGGTTATTTTATAGTCATATGTGAAAGTATGCTTACCATGGAGAAGTTGGACAGAGGGAAGTTGTAGGAGTGACAGTTGTACAGGGGATAGAAGAGGAACAGGTATCTGCCAGCATCTTGGGGTGTTGCAGGTTGGAGGCGGTTTGTTAGTGACCAGTGCATTGTGGCTGAGGTGTGAAGGAGTTCAGATAGCAGGACAGAATCATACCAAGGTAATTTTGAGTTGGTCTACAAAGCAAGGAATCCAGGTTGGTGCATAATAAGTTGAATTGAGGTCATCTGAAATAAGAGACAATTAGAAAGGTTTATTAAACATAATTGAATACTTATCATAAACATTATTGAGTCAGATAACATTGTAAAGGATTTTATTTTGTTATCTTGAATAGAAAGTGTCATTGAACCAGATTTGAAATTGTAGTTGACAACAAGTGTCATTAATTAATTTCAGTTCATATAAAAAATAAAATAGCAACTATCAAGTAACTAGATTGGCGGACCACCCTGAAAGAGTTCTCAAAAAGCTTAAATACTATTTAATTTCGTTCATAGAAAACTTAACAACTAAATATAAAGAGAGGGACCTTACCATAACAATATTATACAGTTAGTTTTTTAAAATTCGTTTTTATCTTCGTTTCGCCGATTTTAATTAAAGATACCTTTTTATACTCCAATCAGATAATATAAATTTTTTATAAAAGGGTTTTTATTATTTAAAATACACTTTTATTACAAATACGTTTTAAATTTTTAGAAAACAAATCGTTGTTCTCTTCTTATCATATCATTTTCCCTAGCAATAAATTATACCAAATGCTTTTACAACATAACACCCCTGATACATTTCCATATGATATATTTTATTATAACAATTTATAATTGACTTGTTCGGATAATCATTTGACTTTGGCTTTCACTTGACTTATTCCGTTTGCCAGTTAATACAAATTAAGATCTAAGCTCTGATGTTACCAAACCACTATCCCAACTAAATCAACGTATATGCTCGAATCCTTTTAATAAACTTTTCACAATTTAACAGTACTGTATCTAATCTCCCATCCGTTAAACAAATCTCAAGAAGCTACCACTACAATATATTGCTCTTATAAAGTTTTAATTTTATTAGCAACTACGCTTAAACCGTAGGTCACTAACACTTGCTATGATCTCACTATTTTATAATAGCTTGATAATTAATGAAATACTTAATCTCAGGTTTCTTTTGCGCTTTAATAATGAATCTCTGACATAGCTTAGCATTCTTTTTGAGTTAGAATTGACGGTGTTAATCCGACTCTTATATAGGTTACTGCCTAAAATTAAATTAATACAAGTTTTCTGAACACACTGAAATACACACATGGTCAAAATTATTGCATATTGTATTACACTCCAGTAAAATTTGTGTTTCGGAATTTTGTTGTCATGGATGGCTGTATTTAGGAGTTTTTGCAAGCGCACTACAAAAAAACATAAAAACAAAACAACCGACGTGAGATTTTACTAAGAAACCAACGTTTGTAAATAAAAATAAACTAATATAAATCTGCCACTTTCGTAGTTTTTGGTGCTTTGCAATTTACGAAGCGGCGCGAAACACGATTTCGTACTTTGAAAGAGTGAGAACAGTGACCCTCTTGCAGAGTGAACTCACAAAGGGAAGTTGCAGAAATAATTGGGGTGTCTCAGCGATGTCTCAAGAATTTATAAACAATTCAAGGAGACAAATAAGTTCAAATATAGGACACGAAAGGGTAGAAAAAAGGCTACACACCTAGACAAGACGGCCAAATGGCTCTGATAGTCCCAAGAAATTGCACATTGTCATGTACTGCGTTCAAAGAGAATTCCGAAGCATAGAAGGAATTAATATCCCGACCCACACGGTTCGTAACCGATTGAAACTGAACAATTTATATATTCTTGGCCTCTTTATGTTGCGAGATTAAATCAGCGACACAAAACCACTAGCCTGAGTTGTGTACGAGAGATGATGGCGAGGGCACAAAATTGGAACACGATTTTGTTTGCGGATGAAACCAGAATTGATCTAATAGGCGGTTCAAAAACGATTCGTGTTTGGAGAGGTCCAGAAAGACACACGCGCTAAACCACAGTCTGGACTCGTCTTCCATTTCAAGGTAGCAGCTTGATGTTTTGGTCAGCAGCATTTTTACTCAACAAATCAAATTATCTGGTTTTAGCTTTTAGTAAAACAAAGTAATGTAAACAACTCCTTAGAAAATAGCTGTTACCCCTAGTTACAGATGCTTACAAAACATCAAAAATAAATGTTACATGTAAAATGTTACAATAAGTATAAAAGTTTATGTACAATAATGTACGTTCCTTTTATTAAATTTGTTTGAACTCTACCTTTATACGTCGTTTCCGTACAGAAAATAATTTCAACGCACTTACGATTCGATACTGCGGTGCTTACCGTGTTGCTGATTTTCTCAGCAAGATTTACGATTCCTAGCGTAACTGCAACTTTTCTAAACTGCTTACAGCTGCGTAAATTGGCTGGTTCTGCTCCTCATATCCCAATATTGATCTTGGTTGCTTATCAAACGTCTTTGGATTGCTTTAATATACAATCAGTTCGACGACTCTATCGAAACACTGTTTAAATTTTGCTTTTACGAGATTTTATCTCACTTCACAGTGCTTAGTAATTATTTATATGACGCTCTAAGTTAACATTTGTACAAATAGGTGCTTATTTTACGCCCAATAACCGTTCAAACAATTATATTCGAAGGAACCAAGAACAGCACATTCATCTTGCTTAATACGTGTTTCGTGTGATTGTTATCAACAACCATCAATTGTCATCATGACCATAGTGATTAATTGCCTATAAGTAAAAGCTCTCTATGATCTAATTAACAAAACTGCTGTCAACGTAACCTTTCAAATGTGCTATTTGTAGGTTATGACTGACTCTTCTAATAAAACACATCTTTCGAAACTCCACATTAGTTGAAATTGCTATGTGCTATCCTAACTCGGGTAAGTGAAACTATTTTAATGCATTATTTGCTATCCTTTATTAATATTATGACTTTTCATATTGTAAATGTCACTGCTCGAACACGGCTTGGAATTTCGGCAGTGTTTTCATTAAATCCCAATGCTGAGTGTAATTCAACACAGTAATAGCTCAATAAAGCTTACTCGTTTAACTTTATGTTAATTTCAAAACGTCAGTTCAACTTTTAGGTAGTCTTTTAACATACGAGCTAGGAAAAACTGTTTCAGATGCTCTTTTCTAACCAAAGACTAATAGATGATAACTACAAAATCACCAGGGAGTAAGCTTTTTGTTTTGATTAGCCCACTTATAATTTAATTAAAGCGTAAGCAGTTAGTTTTAAAACTTGATTTATATTTAAGCGAAATCGTATCATAGAAATATATTACTAAATTATACTAAACTCATAAGAGAAACATCAGAGTGCAGTGACGTTAACGAAAAATTTGTTACCAATCAAATAAACATTACAGCTCAATACCTGTGTTTAAACGAAGTTGACTCTAATAGATGCCTTAAAAACAGGAAGGTAGGTGTCTAATTTCAGTTTTGGACCGTTGTGACAAACACTGCAGGTTTAGCGCTTGTTAACAAACGCATCGGAAATACTGTTAGTTATCTGTTGTAGCCGCTTAAACGACAACCAGGAAACACAAAAGAGCTTCCCTTCATTAACGGGAGTATTTTGGCAACGGTCAACAAGTTCCGGAATTTGTCCGAAAATAACTGGCAAATTGTCACGAAATACTACTCCTGGTTCACACAGTATAAATTTTACATAACAGATCGAAACGTCCGTTCACAACTTAATTAGAACTTCGGGCACGAAGCTCGGATGCCCCCGAACAATTGAAGGACGAACGGCAGACGCAACTTAAAACCACTGCACTTGACGTTCAACTTATCTTAATAGCATTAGCTGACGGTACGACGAAAAACTCCAATTTCCAATTAACTTTAAACCGCCCCGAGTGCACGTTCTGTTTTTCGTGCTCAAGGACGCAGCATCTGGCTTGCTTCAACTTTCGCTGCGAACTATCTTCCGATGCGGTAAAACTTAACTGGAAAGTAACGCGAAAACATATTAAGCTTTTCTAACTATCTTACTTTAATAAAAAAACTCTACTTTGGTCACACGAACTGAAAAAGTTTATGGTGACCGCTAACACCGTTAAAGAGTGCGCGTAACGCTGAGTTGGCATTTTTAAGCAGGTACGACCGTTTGGCTGATAAAATTTCTTGGAAAGCGTTCTTGAATAACCGACAATTGGCCGTTAGCACGTATCAAATTGCAGTCTTAGCGACACAGAAATTCATTAAAATCATGATGTAATTGCTAAGCGGTGAAATTCAAAATGATACTCAAGGGGCTCTCTATTTGTCAGTGGCAAGAATTACTTAAGCGTGACATGCGCCAAGCGAAATCTTCAAACCTGAGTCCGCATCCGCAGATCTTTGCAACATAACTATGGGAGAGCGGAAAATATGTCGTTACATGTTTTGTAAGTTCACGGAAATCAGAAAATAGTAATTTACGTTACAAGACCGGAATGTAGTGTTTTGTAGGTCGAACCAAGTAGATTCCAGGGCCCGCCTGCGGCTCGCCCTGGAAGCTTGGGGAGACTTGCAAAACACTTTCCGGTCGTGTATCGTACAATATTTTTTACGACATCCTAGTCCATACCTTCAAACTTGCGAATTCACTATCAAACACTCAAAAAAATATGACATTAGTATCTATTATTTGATTTATCCAAACAATAATACAGACTTGATTCCATAGTAACGAAGGCATGAGGGACCGGCAAAAGCTTTTTTCGACGACTGACATTGAAAGTAGATTTTTCTCACTGTCATTTGACAACAGAAAGTTGACATTTGTCGCTGAGCATGCGTTTTCATCACTTTGCCGCTCGCCGAGCGTTTTGGGTTTCCGCATGAACAAAATAGGTAGCCACATCCGAATGTTTCCTTGACAACGCCGGTCATTTGCTGAAATAACCGCGTCGCATGTCATAGACTGCGCGAGTAATGTTAACCTGATTGTCAATTAATTTTTGCAATAAAATGAAATATGATATTTTCCTTTAATAATATGCTCAGTCGTCGAAAAAATAGTATGTATGTTTTGAGCTAAAAGTGCGCTTGCCGCTTTTGCATGATTGCAATATTCATGCGCAAGCGGCAAGAATGCACTTTCAGCTCTTAACATACATTATACTATTTTGTACTCATGACTTGAAAATTAATATTTCCCGGTCATTCCCGATGCGCTGAAACTTATTTTTCCCGCACTGCGGTGTTTTTTACTTTCCAACAAAAACTAGGGGAATTTGTTTTTTGTAATTTTTTATAATAAACGGGGCTGCGCGCGCTATTGCTCGGTCTATTCTATTCAATTTACCACCAGGTTTTTGGCCTATTACATTGGTCCATCTCCAAGGGGGCCCTCGGAGATTCGCCCCTCTCCAAGGAAGCCCTCGGGGCTCCGCCCATCTCCAAGGGGGCCCTTGGGCCTCCGCCCCTCTCCAAGGAAGCCCTAGGGGCTCCGCCCATCTCCAAGGGGGCCCTCGAACCTCCGTCCCTCTCCAGGGGTCCTCGGGCTTTGCTTATCTCCAAGGGGGCTTTCGGGGCTTCGCCCCCTCTTCAAGGCGGCCCTCGGGGCTTCTCCTCTCCCTAGGGGGGGGCTTAGGGGCTTTGTCCCTCTCCAAGGGGGTTGTTGGGGCTCCGCCCATATCTAAGGAGGCTCTCGGGGCTTCGCCCTTCTCCAAGGGGGCCTTCGGGACACACACGTGTGGATCGTTCTCCTTTATTATACAGAGGATTGTCCCTCGTTGGTTTAATTGCGCCTGCAAACACCATAGGCGCTGTAAACGTCGACAAAAGCTAACAGGTGCGTAGATAAAAGTTTAGTGATTTGTGCTGTCAACTCAGTGAATTAGTAAAACACTAAATAATATTTTTTCTATTTTTTTAAATATTTTCAGTTATTCGGTACAAAAAACATTGTACCTAACTCCTTCGGGAAGGATTTTCCCGAATTCGCACTACATGCAGCACTCCCTTCGGTCGTGCTGCAAACAAAGTGCTCATTCGGGAAAATTACCTTCCCGAACTTGTTAGGTAAATAACTATTACCGGTCACTGATGCCCGTTTTCCGATCTTGACCGGCAAAGCGATACTTTCTGGCGAAAAAATTCTCCAGAAACCGCATATTTTCTGGTAGGTCATAAAAAAACACATTTACAGTTTGCACTTTATGACATCATTATTCAACAAAATTTATATCCTTAATACTATTCAATCTATCTCATTGGCTGCTGTTCGGAAAAGTTGTGTTGTAGTTAAAAAGAACCATTTTCTTAGCCAAGATATTTTCCTTCTCCCTAGGCCTCGCCTTCCGTACACTTTTCCTTGTAGAATGAGTTGTAGCAGGTTATATCGGTGTTCTTTCAATCTATGCTCATAGGTTATATTTAGGGGTTGCAATCACAATCAAGATAAAGGTCATTACAAACAACAACCGATATACTAGCGATCACAGAAAAACGCTTTCGAAGTGTAGCTGTATAATCAGCTGTTACATATTTCTTGGATATTAAAAGTAACTAACGATGAAGTACTAAATCCCATATGTAAACAAATAGATTACTGTTTGCAACAACTACTGTTTGCATCAAAGATATGAATGTGCCATACCAGGGGAATGTTCTGGGGGCGAACTATATATGTTACTAAGGCTAAGGAAAGTGCAAGGAAAAATATCAATTAAACGTCAAAACTCATGACTAAAAGACCTACGGATACGATTTGGATGCCGATCAGCAGACATATCTATCACTGCTGTTGCCAAGCCATTTGGATCGCCAACCATCTGCAGGAAATGACACACTAAAGTGTAATCAGGGCCCCCGCAACCGCGCGTGCAACGCGTGCACCGCACACGGGAGACATTCTAAAGGGGCGCCAAACCGTATACAATTTGAATTTTTAATTTTTCAACAACTTCCAACGATTCCAATAAACAAGGCACTAAGGCACTAAAGAAATCAAACATGTTTTCTATAGCAAATGTTCAAGTGTGCTTTAATTGACTCAAAACAAAAGGTTAAGTGTAACTTTAACAGCAAGGGTAGATAAAGTAGCACTTTAACATCGAGGATAGATAAAGTAATTTAAATTAAATATTACAGCTTTGTATTATCTTAGCAACCCAATCTAGCTAGCGAGATTTTAAAATGTGATTGACTTTCCTTATTTTCTTTTGAAATTGTAAAAGTTCTTGCTATAGAAAAAAAGTTGTATTATACACGACGATAAAGTTATTACCATTCACTCTTAAATCATTAATTCACCCCTGGATAAAATTTAACTTTATCGTCTTGTATAATAAATTACTATTATTTAACCAGATAAGAGTCTTAAGATTGTTTTCATTACCTGAAGCGTCAAATCTCCTCCACATTCTACAATATATATTTGAAAACAATCTAACCTCATCTCTACCAAATATTACCAATTCATTATTATTAAGAATCCTGCTTACTTTACCTGTGTCTGTAGCTTCTGGTGAGAGATTCTTCTCAAAATTAAAAATAATTAAAAATTATTTGTTTTTTTTTTTTAGTAATTTAAACCTAGTTCAGCATACAGAGCTATTCATAGGTACGATTACTACATAATAATTATAACTATATGATAATAACATACAGGACTTTCATTATTTGTTGTCTACCCTGTTACAAGAAAGGTTATGTGGTTTGGCAATCCTAGCTATAAAACAAGATATCCTCGATAAAATTGATTTTGACCATATTATAAAAGAATTTGCAGCAGCCAATCCAGAAAAAAAGCTATTTAATTTTTGGATGATTGAATGTTCTATTTGTTTATTATTTGGTTTGTTTTTTACTTCCCTCGTCTGAAAGACGAAGAAAGTATTGTAATCGCGACAAAATCACCTTCCGAGATTTCTTCAGATTTTCACGTTTCAAGGTGCCTAGAAGACGAAATAGTATATTATTATATGAGCGATTATGACAGCCATTATTCACGAAGATGACGTTTGCGCCACAAGCCGAAGGCGCGTGGCGCAAGTCATCTGAGTGAATAATGGCCATAATCGCGAATATAATACGATATTTTATCTACTCCTATGCAATAGGAGACGTGTGTTCATATTTCCGAATTTTGACATTTGTGACAGCTGTTAACTTCAAAAATCATTGAATAATAAGAATGAATGCTGTGATTGGCTACAACCTATTGAATAATGAAAATAGAATTTTCTGATTGGTTGCAACTTGCAAACTATTGAATAATGAAAATAGAATTTTATGATTGGCTGCAAACTGTGAATTATGAATGGTCATTGTACAGTAGGAGTAGATAAAAAGGTTTTCTTAATTCTGTCTGTCTGTCTGTCTGTCTGCCTGTCTATATGTCTGGCTGTCAGTCTGTCTGCCTGTCTGTCTGTCTGTATGTCTGGCTGTTTGTTGACAGTATAGCTCAAAAACTATTTGTTGGGGGAAGACAATATTTTGCATACATATTATATATCTACCTCGCATGAAACCGGTACAATTTCATAGAAATATATACAGGGTGTGCACCTTAAAATAATAAAATTTTGTTTATTTTTAGATTAATTTTGAAATAAAAGGAAGTAATAAATAATAACTTTCACATAGGTCAGGCTTTACATTTGCCGAAAATAAGACTCAACCGATACAGGATAATGTCACAAAAAAGTAAAAATGTTTCAACAATAACAGCGTTCTGTTCAAGAAAGGCGCGCGTCGAACTTATCTCGAAGAGGCACCATAGGGTAGTTGGAATTTCGCTGCGGTTACATCCGCTTACGATCGCTCTGCAGATGCAGCTGGTTCAAACCCCAGCAGGATACATTTTTTTTATCTGAAAATGTATTTAATTTATTAGAAACGTGAAGATATTTTTACTCCTAACTTAATTTGATTTTTAACATTATTTAGTGTAACAATGTCGATGAGGGAAGTTCTGGGTAAAGCCTTTTACAGATTTTTTTCTTTGTAACAAATTTAAAGAAGAATAAACTTTTAGTTTTTGAAATTTCTGTTGTTTCATTACAAAATTAAAATAAAATGTGTTTTCGCATTTCGCTCAAATGTTTAAACAACTACAAGAATATTACAGCAAACCAGGAAAATTAAAAAACATATGTAACAGCTTAAAGTTCCTATGCTTCAAAATATTATTTATATAAGTACTACATATATTCAAAGGGCGCCAAAATAATTCCGGTACGTGGGCGACGCTAATCCATGAAAATTCACAAATTTCCGGAAGTGGAAGGAGACGTGGTTCAAGAAAGCCCAAAATTTGCTTTAATGAAGCTTACGAACTTTCAACAAGAATATGCATTTTTCTTTATGTGCTCATTAGCAAATTATTATCAATTCATTAATTAGTCAAAAAATATAAGGAGATATTTTGAACTTTCATTAAAAGTTCTTGGAGCAGTTTTAGGTAGTCATAGAAAATAAGTAGCTTATTTATTTATATGGCAACAGTGGAAACGGAAACTAAATTTTAATAAGCTGCACTCAAACAAAAATAGGGAATGCATACACTAATTCCGCCAGGCTCTGACAGCTGTATTATCGGCACCCTCTACGTGTCTTAAGCCCAGAAAAAAGTAGGGTTATGGGATAATGCTGACAATCTCACCACATAAAGAACTCCGACACCACAAACCAACTCTCCGACAGGACGGTCTTCTTTTCGACAAACCAAGCTGCGGTAAAAGAGGCTATGGAAGGACTGCGATCTACTTCGACTTTTCAGACTCTTCACACGATAGTGCAGTGAAAATGCCAAATGCATTTTTGCCTCTTGCCTTGGCGATTATGGGAAATATTTCTAAATTTCCTTTTCGGAATATAAAATAAATAGTGGCTTTATCTGGTTAAAACGTTCCATTTCATTCACATTTCAATGGTCAACTCTTTCCAACTCTGTACAGTTCATTAGTATCTAAAGCTGGTATGACATGATATTAAATTTTGCGAAAATTTACGAATTAATTTTATAAAAAATTTACTAGTAAATTTTTTGCTTAAATTGGCTTAACCAGAAAATTATACGTATGCAACGTATTCAATATTTTTTCGTAAATTTTGTTGTAAACCTGCGCAGTAGTCAAATATTTTAGGGATATTTATCATTTATATGCGGTAAAGTTGATAGAATTTCTATTTGGCACAGATAAACACAAACGTAACCTAAAAATTGTACGATTAGCGGGAATTAATAAGTTGAGTTGAATTTTATTTTATCATGAGCGACAGTGAAGATTTATATTTGTTATGTTATGTCGGAGAACAATACGGCTATGTTGTGTTAACCTTGTTTGTGGTCAACATTCACTTAAAACTAGGGCCCCTAGATTTCTAACCAGTGTGAAGTTACCGTCTGCGCAGATTTACGCGCACATTTATGTTTACGCCCAGATTATTTAGAAAGTGTTTCTAAATAATTTACGTATAAATTTACTACTAAATTTCTTCTACAATTTTCTGTTTGCAACGTGCAAAAATTTTTAAAATAATTTATGAAAAAATTTACTCGTACATTTTTGCATAAATTTAGTATCGTGTCATACCAGCTTAATATAAAAGTACAACATTGAGTAAATTACACAGTTCCCAAGTTCTTTAAAATGTTAGTTTGAACATGAAATATATGAAGGAGATAGGGAAAGGGCCATCCTCAAATGTTTTAATTTCAAGAAGTTTTTCCAACTTCAGTGCTTTTTGTCTTACTATCTTTAGCCTTTCTTCTGCTACACTTTAAGACTTTCTGGTGGTGCACCTACTTTTCGGATCTCTTCTCTGCATCACACATCCTAGAAAAATCTTGCAGACTGTATTTACTGATTATTTGGATCAGTTCCCACAACGGAATATTATCCTGTAGTAGTGTAACAGTAATGTTTCATTGCTGTTAGATGATGCTGAAAGTACATCCGATCGGGGACGAGTAAGTCCAATCGGTGGCGATGCAACGTGACGGTAGCAATATGTTCTAATTAGGTTTAGTTTAGCTTTAATTTGTTCTTATCAGATTCTCTGCAGGTACCAGGTACACACGGTAACTAGATCACAAGGATGTGCTGCTTAACAACCACTTAAAATTTTAAACCGTCTCCGTATCTAGTTACCTGCAGACAATGGGTATGTATTATTGATAATCTCATTTTATCTTGCGGTGTAGAGGCTGATGCTTTATGCACTTGCATCTGGCGGCACAATGCTCAACTTGCCCCGGATTCGGCATACAAAGTTGGTGCGCGCCTTTTGTGCTTGCGCAGCAACCGTTGTGTAAGGTGTGTGTCATAGTGATGTGTTGATCTTGTTACTCTATCTCTTAGGTTTGTGGTGCTGAATAGGGCACAGTTAATTTGGTGCCCAACTGTGAATGGTCTCACCGAGCCCGATTCCAATCGCCAAGGCTGTGGAAAAATTCCGGCCTTCAGAAAAGCCCTAATCAAGGCATGAAAAATAAGTAATAAATGTGATTTATAGCAGTTCTTAATAAACAATAAGTGTTACAATGATTTACGTTGCGGCAAATAATGCTGCTTAGATTTGCTTTACTTGTCTTCACAACTACTAATTTATGAAAGTAGGTGTAACAATTTTCAGATTAAACTGCCTTCTGCCACAACAATATTTGCACAAATCTAGTGATAAAATGGTAGTTCAAAAATGAAGGTGAAGTTCACGGTAAGTAAATATTTTTATTTTGAATCTACATTCGATGTAAATAAAAATCCAATTGCGCTAACATCCATAAATATATGTATACGTTATTCAATGTTGTTTATTAACACAAGATTATGAACTTTTTTAAAGTAAGAATTCGCTATCGAAAAATATGTCAAATGTATATTAACGATAACATTAATTTAGTTCACATTATGTCTGATATTTCCTTGATCAATGAAATATTCAGTGGTCCTGCTATAAATATGTTTTTTAACCGTATTACAATCAAATGTGTCTGCGACCTATGATAATTTATTTTGTAAATTCAGATATTACATTAAATAAAACGTGTTATGATAGCAAGCAGTATGGCATATAAGACAAATAACTTGTTAGTACAGGTACAAAGTTATGGTAGGTATCTACTTTTGATAGTTTATATAAATCTAAATCTAGTTTTACTAATCTGAAATATAGAAAAACGACGCCGGTAATAAGTGGTAAATGTTTTCCTTCCTTCCTATTATATTTAAAAGATCAATGTATAGGATTGCTAGAAAAATACTAAAGTAAGAACAATGTGAGTACAAAATGAAGTTGCATCATTTTAAAATATTCGTCTATTGGAATAGGAAATGTATGAATAATGCAAATAATAGTTAGATTCTAATTTATTTAGTTAAGCCTTATTTGCAATGTTCATACATTTCCTATGTAAATAGAAGAATATTATAAAATGATGCAACTTCATTTTTTACTTATAAGTATTCAGTATTTTTCTAGCAATCCTATACATTTATCTTATAAATGTAATAGGAAGAAAGAAAAAACATTTTTAGATTTATACACATAAGGAATTTAGAGCAAGTCTTCAGCTAAATTACAGTAAATTGTCACCTCTTTGTAGCACAGTATTTCAGTAAGTAACTGTGTGTTTAAAAGATTTTATTAAGGTCTTAATAATAAAAATTTAGTAAATTTCCAGTAAATCTAGCAAATCCTTAGTAGGAAAATTGCAGTAAATATTCAGAAAGAGTCTAACAATGTTTTAGAAAAATTATAGAAAATGGCAAGTTACCAGAAAATTTTTAACAAGCATCCAATTACCTTCTATTGATGTTTTTATTGTTCTAGCTTTAGAAAGTTTCCAGTAAAAGATCTTACCTTTTTTATATATAGGTATGTACATATATCCGCAGTTCAGTTTTTTCTATCTTGGTGGTTATAAATAATCATGTATCGGTTCAATGCTTGCATCCATAAAGTGTAGAGTAGGCAACCAACTGTACGCTGTTGTACTCGTATACTTAGAAAACATTACTACGTATAAGATAAGTAATGGAAATTAATTTTATTTCTTACATATTTTGATATAATTTCTCGTTCATATTTCCTTCAGGCTTCTACATGCCACATTTTAAAAATTGTTTGTCTTATGTTATCTACAAAATTTATCTGAGTAATTATTGATGCTGATTTGTAACGCCAGAGAATTATTTAGAGCACTGTCAAACTCTGTGTTAATTCTGAACGGAAATATAATAATTATATGCACAGCTCTGAGTTCCAAATTTGCTTCTGTGGTGTAAAACAAATTAAATTTGATATCTGAACAACTAAAAATAAGGACGACAATATATGCGTTCTGCACTACCTACTATATTGATGAAAAAATAAAAACGATAACTGTGTGAAAGAGTTGAGAACACGAAATAATCATGAGACTAAATACTCGAAGGTTACATTATTGTAATTTATTTTAAGGCTTACATTCGAAATTCACACTGATAATAGTGCCGGTTACTTAATAACTAATACATTTCTGCTATTTTACTTATAAACGTCACTTATATCAAAAGCAGATTAATTAATAACTATTTCTTACATTCATTCCATTTTAAAAAATTGTAATAGGAGATTAGTTAAGTCAATTTGGTGTTAAAGTTTGCATGATTAATATTATATTAAATAAAAATCATTAAGTCGTAAATAGTTTAATAAATAAGCAAAAAAACGTTTCGCACAATTAAATTGGCTTCATCAGTTTATGATAATAAGAGCATTATGTTGAAATGGTTAAATGGAAAATTACAATTCTGAAAAGTTAAAGAATAGGTTAGCGAACTACAATAAAATTCCCTTAAAAATGTGTACTTACGGTTTAATTAATTTTTGTAGAACATAACTATAATCATTACGACTTTTTTATATTTTTATAATACTATTAAAGTAAGGAGTTAAATGATTAAATTTACATTTTAAAATAAATAACTGTTATAAATTATTTTAATTAATATTTTACTGGCTTTCATTTCGAAGCAAGCAAGAAGTCTGAATTATTAGATAAAACTGCAAGGTTACATACAATATTTGCAATTTATCAGTAAGTGCGCAGAGGTTTAAAACTGGACATGCATTCGTTCAATTATTGCAGGGTTGTATTAAGTGAAATTTGAAAATTGTTATTATAAGGCGATATTAGCCAAGCAAAACATATTATTTAAGAAATGTGAAATTTTAGATATTTTATTTGAATAAATTGTGATAAATAGAACTTAGATTGTCAATATCAGTTCTATAATTAATTGCTGTTGGACTTTTTTGTATTTCAATCATTTCCAAGCATAATCTCTTTTTTAGATTGTTCTCTCTATGTAAGATTGCTGGTTTGTTAAAATTAAAATTATGATAGTTTTCGTTGGCATGGTCTGTTAATGCTGTTTTTTGGTTAGATGGTGAAACTCTATTAACTTTTATTGAGTATTTGTGTTGCATTAATCTGTTTTTCAGTAGCTGTTTTGTTTGACCGATATAAGTGGAGGTACAGTTGCTACAATCAATCTGATACACAACTTCAGATTGCATGTTTATTTGGGTTTTATCCTTAAGGTTTGTAAAAAACATTTTACCTAAAGTATTGTTGTTATTATATGCAATTTTGAAATGATATTTGTTAAGTTCTTTTTTGATTTTTTCAGCAAGCTTGGGAATGTATGGGATTGAAATGTATTTATCTTGTGTTGCTATAAATGAATTGTTAAATTCATTGCCTAAACAATTAGGTTGTAATTCTATTGGTTGATTGAATTTGTTAATGTTTTTTATTTTATTGATACGTATATTAATTTTCTTTTTAATAAAATCTAAAGGATAATCATTTATACATAGTATATTTGTTATTATTTCTAAGTTTTGTTTATGAAATTGTGAAGAAGAGAGCTTGATAGCTCTGTCTACTAAGTTGTTAATTACGCTTGTTTTATATTTAATTGAAGTGTTTGAATTAAAATTTAAATATCGGTTTGTTTTTATATCTTTACGATACCAATTTGTTAAAATATTACCATTTGCTTGTCTGTATAAGGTTAAATCCAAAAAGTTAATAGACGCATTTTTATTTTCATTTTCTATTGTAAATTTAAGTCTTGGATGTACGTTATTAAAAAGATTAAGGAAATTTTGTTTGTTAATAGAGTCAGATGCCATTATGATATCATCAACATATCTTAAATAAAGAGAAAAATCGTTGTTTTGTTCAAGGATTTTTGTTTCGATTTGTTCCAATACAAGATTAGCAATAGTAGATGAAATGGGAGAACCCATTGCACAACCAAAAGTTTGTGAGTATGTTGTATTATTATATGTGAAATATGTAGTGTTTAGGACAAACTCAACTATTTCAATAAAATTATTAAGTGGGATATTCGTATGTTTTTTAATTCTGTTCCAATTATTTTTAATTGCGTCAATTGCTAGATCAGTTGGTATGTTTGTGTACAGTGAAACAACATCTAAAGAAAAAAGGTTATGGTTTTTATTTAATTTGGTATTATCAATGTGTTGTTTGCATTTCCAAGAATCTTGAATACTAAATTTATTAAGTGTGGTGACATTCGTTAATATTTTTGAAAGATATTTAGACAATTTGTAAGTAGGGCTCATATAGGAAGCAACTATTGGTCTTAAAGGTATGTTTTCTTTATGTAACTTTGGTAATCCATATATCTTTGGTGGAAGTCCGTTATGTGATATTAATTTTTTGTATGTTACATTGTCAATATAATTATTATCTAATAGATTTTTTACCAGTTTGTTGTTTTTATTTTGAATTGCTTGAGTGGGGTCCTTTAATTCTTTTTTATATGTGTTAGCATCACTTAATAAATTTGTCATTTTGTTATGATAATCAGTTTTTGTCATAATTACTGTTTTTTGGGTTTTATCTGCTGAAGTTATGATTAGTTCTTTATTTTTATCAAGGAAATGTTTAGTTTCTTGTATATTTTTTGTTAATTCTTTGTTATATTTTACTTGTGCAAAAGTTAAAGTATGATGTTTATTATTTTTATGATTTGTTAAAATGTTACAAATATTAGCACGTATTGAGTTTTGTTGAGTTTGTGTCATTTCTGTAATGCCATTTTCTATATTGCAAATTATATTTTCAATTGGAAGTTTGTTTTTTGGGTTACAATAATTGAAATTAGGTCCTAATTTTAAAATATTTTCAACATTTAATGGTAATACTATATTAGTCAAATTGTAAATAAATTCATTTGGGTTTTCAAAATTCGAAATTTTATTGTTGGTTTGGTTATTTGAGTTTCTGTTATTTGTATTTATTTGGTGGTTTATATTGGAAGTAATATTCATTTGATTTTTATTTAAAAGTGAGTTAATTTTTTTGGATGATTTGGTATGTAATACACTTCTTAAATTCATGTTCTGCTTAACTTTTGTTGCTAGAAAGTTTATAATTAAATTTTTATTTGCAAAATTATTGAAATACTCTTGCATTTTTATAAGTTTCTGTTTTAATTGATTTAATAGGCAGTAATTATCTTTTATTAGTAAAGTTAAAGTTTTCATAGCTGTGTTATTTTGAATTTCTATAAAAAGTCGTTTATGATTTTTGTTTTGAAATACTATATGTGAAGTATTAATTTGTAAAAATTTTGGGATTAAAAGGTTTCTTTTACACATTTTAAGGAAATAAATGCGTTCGCTTACCCTTACATAAGTGTTATTAGTTTTGCTGAAGTTTCTGAACAATTCTTCCATCTGGTTTCCGTGGTTTATTTTGATGTATTTATAGAATCCATGTTGTAGTAGTGTGGCGTCCATTTTGCCATCAACAGGGTGAGTGGTAGAAGGATCCTTGGGTTTGTTGCTGTTAGGATGTCCATATTGGGGGTTGATGGTTGGTGAGTCTTTGTCTGTTGTAGTTGTATGAAGTCCATTATTGATAACCAGAGGGGTGAAAGGTGGAAAAATCCTTGGAGTTATTGCTATTGGGATGTCCTTATTGGGGGTTGCAGTTGGTGAATCTTGTCTCCAAACAGATTCGGGTTTTAAGTAATAAGTTAAATTTTGACTTTTTGAATTGAATTTTAAAAAATTGTAATAGGAGATTAGTTAAGTCAATTTGGTGTTAAAGTTTGCATGATTAATATTATATTAAATAAAAATCATTAAGTCGTAAATAGTTTAATAAATAAGCAAAAAAACGTTTCGCACAATTAAATTGGCTTCATCAGTTTATGATAATAAGAGCATTATGTTGAAATGGTTAAATGGAAAATTACAATTCTGAAAAGTTAAAGAATAGGTTAGCGAACTACAATAAAATTCCTTAAAAATGTGTACTTACGGTTTAATTAATTTTTGTAGAACATAACTATAATCATTACGACTTTTTTATATTTTTATAATACTATTAAAGTAAGGAGTTAAATGATTAAATTTACATTTTAAAATAAATAACTGTTATAAATTATTTTAATTAATATTTTACTGGCTTTCATTTCGAAGCAAGCAAGAAGTCTGAATTATTAGATAAAACTGCAAGGTTACATACAATATTTGCAATTTATCAGTAAGTGCGCAGAGGTTTAAAACTGGACATGCATTCGTTCAATTATTGCAGGGTTGTATTAAGTGAAATTTGAAAATTGTTATTATAAGGCGATATTAGCCAAGCAAAACATATTATTTAAGAAATGTGAAATTTTAGATATTTTATTTGAATAAATTGTGATAAATAGAACTTAGATTGTCAATATCAGTTCTATAATTAATTGCTGTTGGACTTTTTTGTATTTCAATCATTTCCAAGCATAATCTCTTTTTTAGATTGTTCTCTCTATGTAAGATTGCTGGTTTGTTAAAATTAAAATTATGATAGTTTTCGTTGGCATGGTCTGTTAATGCTGTTTTTTGGTTAGATGGTGAAACTCTATTAACTTTTATTGAGTATTTGTGTTGCATTAATCTGTTTTTCAGTAGCTGTTTTGTTTGACCGATATAAGTGGAGGTACAGTTGCTACAATCAATCTGATACACAACTTCAGATTGCATGTTTATTTGGGTTTTATCCTTAAGGTTTGTAAAAAACATTTTACCTAAAGTATTGTTGTTATTATATGCAATTTTGAAATGATATTTGTTAAGTTCTTTTTTGATTTTTTCAGCAAGCTTGGGAATGTATGGGATTGAAATGTATTTATCTTGTGTTGCTATAAATGAATTGTTAAATTCATTGCCTAAACAATTAGGTTGTAATTCTATTGGTTGATTGAATTTGTTAATG
The DNA here is from genome assembly GCA_940337035.1 of Agriotes lineatus. NCBI lineage: Eukaryota > Metazoa > Arthropoda > Insecta > Coleoptera > Elateridae > Agriotes > Agriotes lineatus. Next base: position 134,348,048 of record OW679197.1, on the reverse strand, counting down.
TTTTTTATTTTATTGATACGTATATTAATTTTCTTTTTAATAAAATCTAAAGGATAATCATTTATACATAGTATATTTGTTATTATTTCTAAGTTTTGTTTATGAAATTGTGAAGAAGAGAGCTTGATAGCTCTGTCTACTAAGTTGTTAATTACGCTTGTTTTATATTTAATTGAAGTGTTTGAATTAAAATTTAAATATCGGTTTGTTTTTATATCTTTACGATACCAATTTGTTAAAATATTACCATTTGCTTGTCTGTATAAGGTTAAATCCAAAAAGTTAATAGACGCATTTTTATTTTCATTTTCTATTGTAAATTTAAGTCTTGGATGTACGTTATTAAAAAGATTAAGGAAATTTTGTTTGTTAATAGAGTCAGATGCCATTATGATATCATCAACATATCTTAAATAAAGAGAAAAATCGTTGTTTTGTTCAAGGATTTTTGTTTCGATTTGTTCCAATACAAGATTAGCAATAGTAGATGAAATGGGAGAACCCATTGCACAACCAAAAGTTTGTGAGTATGTTGTATTATTATATGTGAAATATGTAGTGTTTAGGACAAACTCAACTATTTCAATAAAATTATTAAGTGGGATATTCGTATGTTTTTTAATTCTGTTCCAATTATTTTTAATTGCGTCAATTGCTAGATCAGTTGGTATGTTTGTGTACAGTGAAACAACATCTAAAGAAAAAAGGTTATGGTTTTTATTTAATTTGGTATTATCAATGTGTTGTTTGCATTTCCAAGAATCTTGAATACTAAATTTATTAAGTGTGGTGACATTCGTTAATATTTTTGAAAGATATTTAGACAATTTGTAAGTAGGGCTCATATAGGAAGCAACTATTGGTCTTAAAGGTATGTTTTCTTTATGTAACTTTGGTAATCCATATATCTTTGGTGGAAGTCCGTTATGTGATATTAATTTTTTGTATGTTACATTGTCAATATAATTATTATCTAATAGATTTTTTACCAGTTTGTTGTTTTTATTTTGAATTGCTTGAGTGGGGTCCTTTAATTCTTTTTTATATGTGTTAGCATCACTTAATAAATTTGTCATTTTGTTATGATAATCAGTTTTTGTCATAATTACTGTTTTTTGGGTTTTATCTGCTGAAGTTATGATTAGTTCTTTATTTTTATCAAGGAAATGTTTAGTTTCTTGTATATTTTTTGTTAATTCTTTGTTATATTTTACTTGTGCAAAAGTTAAAGTATGATGTTTATTATTTTTATGATTTGTTAAAATGTTACAAATATTAGCACGTATTGAGTTTTGTTGAGTTTGTGTCATTTCTGTAATGCCATTTTCTATATTGCAAATTATATTTTCAATTGGAAGTTTGTTTTTTGGGTTACAATAATTGAAATTAGGTCCTAATTTTAAAATATTTTCAACATTTAATGGTAATACTATATTAGTCAAATTGTAAATAAATTCATTTGGGTTTTCAAAATTCGAAATTTTATTGTTGGTTTGGTTATTTGAGTTTCTGTTATTTGTATTTATTTGGTGGTTTATATTGGAAGTAATATTCATTTGATTTTTATTTAAAAGTGAGTTAATTTTTTTGGATGATTTGGTATGTAATACACTTCTTAAATTCATGTTCTGCTTAACTTTTGTTGCTAGAAAGTTTATAATTAAATTTTTATTTGCAAAATTATTGAAATACTCTTGCATTTTTATAAGTTTCTGTTTTAATTGATTTAATAGGCAGTAATTATCTTTTATTAGTAAAGTTAAAGTTTTCATAGCTGTGTTATTTTGAATTTCTATAAAAAGTCGTTTATGATTTTTGTTTTGAAATACTATATGTGAAGTATTAATTTGTAAACATTTTGGGATTAAAAGGTTTCTTTTACACATTTTAAGGAAATAAATGCGTTCGCTTACCCTTACATAAGTGTTATTAGTTTTGCTGAAGTTTCTGAACAATTCTTCCATCTGGTTTCCGTGGTTTATTTTGATGTATTTATAGAATCCATGTTGTAGTAGTGTGGCGTCCATTTTGCCATCAACAGGGTGAGTGGTAGAAGGATCCTTGGGGTTTGTTGCTGTTAGGATGTCCATATTGGGGGTTGATGGTTGGTGAGTCTTTGTCTGTTGTAGTTGTATGAAGTCCATTATTGATAACCAGAGGGGTGAAAGGTGGAAAAATCCTTGGAGTTATTGCTATTGGGATGTCCTTATTGGGGGTTGCAGTTGGTGAATCTTGTCTCCAAACAGATTCGGGTTTTAAGTAATAAGTTAAATTTTGACTTTTTGAATTGAATTTTAAAAAATTGTAATAGGAGATTAGTTAAGTCAATTTGGTGTTAAAGTTTGCATGATTAATATTATATTAAATAAAAATCATTAAGTCGTAAATAGTTTAATAAATAAGCAAAAAAAACGTTTCGCACAATTAAATTGGCTTCATCAGTTTATGATAATAAGAGCATTATGTTGAAATGGTTAAATGGAAAATTACAATTCTGAAAAGTTAAAGAATAGGTTAGCGAACTACAATAAAATTCCCTTAAAAATGTGTACTTACGGTTTAATTAATTTTTGTAGAACATAACTATAATCATTACGACTTTTTTATATTTTTATAATACTATTAAAGTAAGGAGTTAAATGATTAAATTTACATTTTAAAATAAATAACTGTTATAAATTATTTTAATTAATATTTTACTGGCTTTCATTTCGAAGCAAGCAAGAAGTCTGAATTATTAGATAAAACTGCAAGGTTACATACAATATTTGCAATTTATCAGTAAGTGCGCAGAGGTTTAAAACTGGACATGCATTCGTTCAATTATTGCAGGGTTGTATTAAGTGAAATTTGAAAATTGTTATTATAAGGCGATATTAGCCAAGCAAAACATATTATTTAAGAAATGTGAAATTTTAGATATTTTATTTGAATAAATTGTGATAAATAGAACTTAGATTGTCAATATCAGTTCTATAATTAATTGCTGTTGGACTTTTTTGTATTTCAATCATTTCCAAGCATAATCTCTTTTTTAGATTGTTCTCTCTATGTAAGATTGCTGGTTTGTTAAAATTAAAATTATGATAGTTTTCGTTGGCATGGTCTGTTAATGCTGTTTTTTGGTTAGATGGTGAAACTCTATTAACTTTTATTGAGTATTTGTGTTGCATTAATCTGTTTTTCAGTAGCTGTTTTGTTTGACCGATATAAGTGGAGGTACAGTTGCTACAATCAATCTGATACACAACTTCAGATTGCATGTTTATTTGGGTTTTATCCTTAAGGTTTGTAAAAAACATTTTACCTAAAGTATTGTTGTTATTATATGCAATTTTGAAATGATATTTGTTAAGTTCTTTTTGATTTTTTCAGCAAGCTTGGGAATGTATGGGATTGAAATGTATTTATCTTGTGTTGCTATAAATGAATTGTTAAATTCATTGCCTAAACAATTAGGTTGTAATTCTATTGGTTGATTGAATTTGTTAATGTTTTTTATTTTATTGATACGTATATTAATTTTCTTTTTAATAAAATCTAAAGGATAATCATTTATACATAGTATATTTGTTATTATTTCTAAGTTTTGTTTATGAAATTGTGAAGAAGAGAGCTTGATAGCTCTGTCTACTAAGTTGTTAATTACGCTTGTTTTATATTTAATTGAAGTGTTTGAATTAAAATTTAAATATCGGTTTGTTTTTATATCTTTACGATCATGCAAACTTTAACACCAAATTGACTTAACTAATCTCCTATTACAATTTTTTAAAATTCAATTCAAAAAGTCAAAATTTAACTTATTACTTAAAACCCGAATCTGTTTGGAGACAAGATTCACCAACTGCAACCCCCAATAAGGACATCCCAATAGCAATAACTCCAAGGATTTTTCCACCTTTCACCCCTCTGGTTATCAATAATGGACTTCATACAACTACAACAGACAAAGACTCACCAACCATCAACCCCCAATATGGACATCCTAACAGCAACAAACCCCAAGGATCCTTCTACCACTCACCCTGTTGATGGCAAAATGGACGCCACACTACTACAACATGGATTCTATAAATACATCAAAATAAACCACGGAAACCAGATGGAAGAATTGTTCAGAAACTTCAGCAAAACTAATAACACTTATGTAAGGGTAAGCGAACGCATTTATTTCCTTAAAATGTGTAAAAGAAACCTTTTAATCCCAAAATTTTTACAAATTAATACTTCACATATAGTATTTCAAAACAAAAATCATAAACGACTTTTTATAGAAATTCAAAATAACACAGCTATGAAAACTTTAACTTTACTAATAAAAGATAATTACTGCCTATTAAATCAATTAAAACAGAAACTTATAAAAATGCAAGAGTATTTCAATAATTTTGCAAATAAAAATTTAATTATAAACTTTCTAGCAACAAAAGTTAAGCAGAACATGAATTTAAGAAGTGTATTACATACCAAATCATCCAAAAAAATTAACTCACTTTTAAATAAAAATCAAATGAATATTACTTCCAATATAAACCACCAAATAAATACAAATAACAGAAACTCAAATAACCAAACCAACAATAAAATTTCGAATTTTGAAAACCCAAATGAATTTATTTACAATTTGACTAATATAGTATTACCATTAAATGTTGAAAATATTTTAAAATTAGGACCTAATTTCAATTATTGTAACCCAAAAAACAAACTTCCAATTGAAAATATAATTTGCAATATAGAAAATGGCATTACAGAAATGACACAAACTCAACAAAACTCAATACGTGCTAATATTTGTAACATTTTAACAAATCATAAAAATAATAAACATCATACTTTAACTTTTGCACAAGTAAAATATAACAAAGAATTAACAAAAAATATACAAGAAACTAAACATTTCCTTGATAAAAATAAAGAACTAATCATAACTTCAGCAGATAAAACCCAAAAAACAGTAATTATGACAAAAACTGATTATCATAACAAAATGACAAATTTATTAAGTGATGCTAACACATATAAAAAAGAATTAAAGGACCCCACTCAAGCAATTCAAAATAAAAACAACAAACTGGTAAAAAATCTATTAGATAATAATTATATTGACAATGTAACATACAAAAAATTAATATCACATAACGGACTTCCACCAAAGATATATGGATTACCAAAGTTACATAAAGAAAACATACCTTTAAGACCAATAGTTGCTTCCTATATGAGCCCTACTTACAAATTGTCTAAATATCTTTCAAAAATATTAACGAATGTCACCACACTTAATAAATTTAGTATTCAAGATTCTTGGAAATGCAAACAACACATTGATAATACCAAATTAAATAAAAACCATAACCTTTTTTCTTTAGATGTTGTTTCACTGTACACAAACATACCAACTGATCTAGCAATTGACGCAATTAAAAATAATTGGAACAGAATTAAAAAACATACGAATATCCCACTTAATAATTTTATTGAAATAGTTGAGTTTGTCCTAAACACTACATATTTCACATATAATAATACAACATACTCACAAACTTTTGGTTGTGCAATGGGTTCTCCCATTTCATCTACTATTGCTAATCTTGTATTGGAACAAATCGAAACAAAAATCCTTGAACAAAACAACGATTTTTCTCTTTATTTAAGATATGTTGATGATATCATAATGGCATCTGACTCTATTAACAAACAAAATTTCCTTAATCTTTTTAATAACGTACATCCAAGACTTAAATTTACAATAGAAAATGAAAATAAAAATGCGTCTATTAACTTTTTGGATTTAACCTTATACAGACAAGCAAATGGTAATATTTTAACAAATTGGTATCGTAAAGATATAAAAACAAACCGATATTTAAATTTTAATTCAAACACTTCAATTAAATATAAAACAAGCGTAATTAACAACTTAGTAGACAGAGCTATCAAGCTCTCTTCTTCACAATTTCATAAACAAAACTTAGAAATAATAACAAATATACTATGTATAAATGATTATCCTTTAGATTTTATTAAAAGAAAATTAATATACGTATCAATAAAATAAAAAACATTAACAAATTCAATCAACCAATAGAATTACAACCTAATTGTTTAGGCAATGAATTTAACAA